>PVKA01000481.1:73469-199915 GCA_004027165.1 Ctenomys sociabilis | reverse complement strand
TTGCTCAGAAAATTTGGAGCTCACCTGAGTCCCATGATATTGCAGTACAGGTTTTCCTATGCCCTGAGTCTTCGCTGACCTTGAAAGGCTAGGGCCAAAATGTTGGCGGGCCGTGTGGCTCTTCTATTTCTCCAACTCTGACTTGTGATCTTAGGTTGTTAACCATCCAGAAGAAAAGCTGATTAGTATCGTGCAGCTTGACCCCAGGGCCAGGCCAGACTGCAATCAGCGACTGTCCATCCAGTGCATGGATTGGTGTTGAATGAATGTCTGGTTGGATTAGTCATGGGATGGCCAGTGAGGGCTAAGCGTAGGAACACCATGGGTGCAGCAGCATGCACAGCCTCACATCCGGGAGGCCTGTGAGTGGCAGGGTTGTGACAGTGCTCTTGCACTCTGCCTTTACAAGCTTCTTTGTGGTGGAAGGTGCTTATCACACCTGGTCCCAGCTCTGAGATGGCAGAACTCACTCAGTCGGGAGTTAGGTAAGAGCAGATCAGGACTCAGAATCAGAGCCACCTGCCTACGAAGACCAGGACGCTGCCTGCAAGCCATTATTTCAGTTATGCATTTATCAAAACACTACCATCTGGCTTCTCTGGTGCCCCATCACTGTCACTAGATTAGGACCTCTGGCAGCCTTATTGTCCTCCAAGAGAATCTGGCCCAGAGCTCCCGCCCCACAACAGTAATTGTGCAGACCGACAGTGAACTGACCCGCATGATCATGGAGAATGTTGCCATTGCTGCCACTCAGAGACAGAAAGGACAATTAAACCAGGAGTGTCAGTGTGGCCCAGCCTGGCCGGGCACCTCTCTCACAAGGTCAGGTCTATTGCTCTTAGTATGTTCAGTTATTCACAAAGGTTTTTGTACCACACTTGTTGTATGAATTAAGAAAACAAGTGACTCGCACCCTGGGCTCTCACAGTACTAAGCCGAGTCATTCTGAGTGCTACTGCTAAGGTTTAAATGTCCCTTTCAAAAGTCATGTTGCAACTTACTGGCCACTGTGAGGGACTCAGAGGTGACAGCTTCCAGAGGGGCCCAGATTACATGGATTGTTCTGGTCATCAGTTACCCAGACACCAGGTTTCTGATTTTTAAAATGGGTGAGTTCAGCCCAATTTTCTCTTCCTGCCTCACGCACACCCCCTAGTTCTTTCTTCCTATTAAGACAATCCGCAGTAGCCACATCTGTGAGCCTTGCTTCTACATTTCCTGCTTCCAGGGACCAGAGCTAGATAAGCCCGGGTTCTTTAAAAATCACTGACCCTAAGCCAGTGAGATAGCTCAGCAGACTAAAAGCATCTGCTTCGGCACGCTTAGGCAAGTGTGCAGAGACTGCGGTTCAATCCCTGGTATGACATGCTGTATCAGCCCAGCCCTAAGGTAGCTGAGCCAGCCAAAAAAAAAAAAAAAAAAAAAAAAAAAAAAAAAAAAAAAAAAATATATATATATATATATATATATATATATATATATATATACACCCATATATATATATGTATATATATATATTCCCACCCTGTGGGACTCCATGTTTATAGCAGAAAACAGACCAAGTCTTTTTTCTTTTTATTTTGTTTTTTTGTGGGGTTTTTGTTTATTTTAATATATTTATTACAGGGCCCAGAGGGTCTACAGTGCCTCACTATGTAGACTGGACACACAGTGATTCTCCTGTTTTCAGCCTGGGATTACAGGCATGCTCCACCACGCCCAGTCTCAGACCAAGATATTTGTCTAAGCTTTTTAAAATTTTTGATGGATAAGTACCTTGTGTGACATGAACCACACAGAAAATACCCCAAAACTCCATGGAAGTCTCACAGCAACTGGCACAGTACCTGACAAAGAGTGGGCACCCAGGGACCAGTTATGGAATTGAGTGTTGGCACAGATTTTGCTGTCCTAGAAACAACTTCAAGGTACTTAGTAGTTTTCATTTGCTATCTTATTTAATCCCATATCAGTTCTGCAAACTAAACGTAAGTATCCATGGCTCACCAATAAAGAAACTAAGCTTCAGAGAGTTTAGGTAACCTGCCCAAGATCCCACAGATACGAGGGCTACAGACAGGAATTGAATTACTCAAGTCTGAAGTTGTAGCTTCAATGTTTGATTCTATGGCCCCTGGCAAGACACTATGTCCAGGCAACATGAACAGCCCTTGAGCCCCACAGCAGCTCCTAGGAAGAACTGCAAGTGCCACTCAGCCTCCTGACCTCTCCAAGGGGCCATTCTGGAGTCCTCCACCCACCCCTTCCCACCAGGGTTGCCAATGAGCCTCAGGAAGGACCACAGAAGAGTGAGGAAGCTTGAGCTGCACAGAGTACAGACAGCCAACCTTTATTCTTTCAGTGTATAACTCAGGTCTTCAAAATACGTAGTCTCACTTTATTCCCACCTTACAGAGGAAGAAAAAGAAGCTGGGGGCAGTTGTGACTTGTCCAAGTGCACATTGCTGGTCATCAGGAAGTGTGCCGAGCTGATATCAAACGGCTTCCCAAGATATTAGCCACTACAACTTCTTCACTTACATTTACAGAGAGCAGATTCTCCCTGGTAAAATATTCCTGCTAGTGCAGGGATTACCATCACAGCGGCCAGACAGCAGAGCTTCTGGTTTCCAGACTGCATTCTCCTCCCTGGCTCTGCCCATGCTATGGAGTAAGCACCATGAGCCACATTCTACTGCCAAGAGAACTAAAGGTAAAGAAAAAGGAGGTGGAAGAGGCAGGGTTTCACTCCAGGGCTAGATGTACTGACACTTGCTCCTCCTACCTTCAGCTGGTGCTTCTAGCCATTGTGTCCTTAACCATAAACTCTCTCGTATTCTTATATTTCTTACATCATTTCTTATATTCTTAAATTTCTATTTTGATTTTACCTTTAAAAGAGAACTGTGCGTCTCTGTGTGTCTTGCACCATGTAGATTTCAGAAATGAAGGGTCAGGGACTGGGATTATTGGGAATATACAAGAAAGAATGCAGATGCTTCCAGTCCCTACCTCAAAGAGCAGCTGGCAGTGGCAGCCTGGTTTTCTGTCCTTTTCTATAAAGTCACCATCACCACATTCTCATCAGAACCCTAAAATAGGCAGACACTGTCAGGAAGCACCTGCTTCCCTAGATGACACTGGATGAGAGAAGTCAGAAATAGGGACAGCAACTCACTGCTGAGCTTTTTCAAGTCGAATCCAGGTGAAACCAACCCCCTAACCAGTTGCTAAGCAGCAGAGAGACAAGTGAACAGATGTTCAGAGAAAGACGCGTAGGAGTGAGTGGAATGCCCTCCGCTTGTAGGTTTAGACCTCCTTAAATCATATTGCAAAACATGTTTTAAAAAGTTGGAAACTGAATGATTCGAAGCAATGACTCTAAGAGTTTTCTAGAAATAAGTGCATGCGAGTGTTATCATTAGAATGAAGTTTGTGGGAGCAAGGCCTGCACATTAATTTAGCTGGGAAGTGCTCCCAACTATAATTTAAGTAATCAAGGACTGATGGTAATAACCCCCACATCTGTGGATCTATGGTGCACTGTTCTTTTTCATGTACCTGTGCTCTCTTTTCTTACTATGGCCCACTGAGATCTACAGGACTTCCAAGTCAATATAAAAAAGCACTAAGGTTCAGAATCTAGATCTCATGGATTCAACACCACCTTCATCACTTCTCCATCATTGAGACCCAAGACCTAAAACCCATAGTTAAAAGAAGGAGAGGTTTATTTTTGGCTCACGGTTTGTAGAGAATTCAGTTCATAGCTGGCTGGCTCCCAAACAGGGTGGCACAGCAGAGGATGGCTGCTCCCAGTACAGATAACAGGAAGGAGAGACACCAGCTAGGAGAAGAGAATGGAGATGAACCCTTCCACGTCACACACCCTGGGTCACCTGTCTCTCCCACCAGGACCCATCTCCCAGCACCAAGTCAGCTATGTGCAAATTGCAATTAACCTCAAAAGCCCCACCTATGAGGGCCTGAGGCTCTAGGGGACAGGTAGGTAGAAACCATAACATCAGTCTCTTGTCCTTTCCATTACTGCTAAGAAGTAACAATAATAATAGAAATTAAGAAAATGGCCTGCAAAAGCAGACCTATTCCCCTTCTACAATGCTACCTGGCTTCTTGTATTTATAAGAGATAATGAAAAATTAGTTAAGTGCATGTGGTTCCTCCTTTTGAAGGACTACAGTAGGATAAAGTAGGAGAGCTGCCCATCTGAAAAGTAGGGCTTTATTTACTTATAAACAGAACGTGCGGGGCCTGCAGGCACATAGAGACCTTGCCCTCCTGCAAACTGTAGGTTGTGCCTCACCTTCCAAGCTGATGCAGTCCCTCGAAAAGGCACAGCTACTGACCAGGGACACGGACACCCTGGTCACCACGTAGCTCCCGCTCACACCTCTCTGCCAGGTAGCTTTTCACGGAGTAGACACCGCACAACCAGACAAAAGACTCACTCCATAGCGGTGGACATGGACAGATAGGTTGTGGCCCTCCTGAGAAGGCTGCCTGGAGAGGACCACCAGAAGGCCACTCAAGATGTCCCTTTCAGTACTTCACGGTGAATGTCCCTCAGCCTCAAGGACGGGGGCCCAAAGTGCTTCAATGTCAGGTGCAGGATTTTCACTTGTGCTGCTATGCTGGTGCTCAACAAGTTTCAGGCTCTGGAGCATTTCAGAACTTGGGCTCTTGGATTGGTTCACTCTACCCATACTTTTGAGTTTCAAGGGCACCCCGTTCATGGTGTTCTGTGCCCAGTGTCAGAACCAATGGACAGAGAAAGCATGGCACAAGCTGCTGCTCAGGAATGGGCCTCTGGTCTGTGGGCAAGGGCATGAGCACCATAATCTGAAGCCCCACGCCAGAACTGACTCCCACCAGAGCTGCTGGAGGCAGCTTTGGACTGACTCTGACTCTGCACTGGGTACTGGACACATAAAGTGCAGCTTTGCAGAACCAGCAGAATTGTATGCTTCTCCAATCCACCTACAGAAATGCCCCCACAGACAAAAATCACCTCCACCAGGTGTGCAGAAGGCCAGAAATGCCTTTAACCTGCACATTTCCTGGGAGAAGCTCTATCTCACCATATGGAAGAAAGTACATGCCCTGGACAAGTGCTCCAGAGCTTCCAGAATTGGTAGCCAATGCACCACCCACTCACCTATGTCTCTTGTGAATCAAATCCAGATAAAGGCACAGTCCTCACTAGGTAACCAGAAACTGGCTCTGTGCCAGTGAAAGGCATGGTATTCTCTTCACTTCACATGGTATTCTCTTCACATGGTATTAGCCTCTCCATCTATAGAACATTCTAGAAAGCACAACATTCTTGATGTATGGAACACTCAAGAAAACACAGTATCCTCAATCTAGGGAACATTCTAGAAAGTGCAGTATCGTTCATCTATGGAACGTTCTAGAAAACATAGCATCCTTCATCTTTGTATGGAACATTCTAGAAAGTGCAGCACCCTCCATCTGCAGAACATCCCAGAAAGTGCAGTTCCCAAAAGAGATGTGGCATACAGGATACATGGATACATCTCAAACAAAAGGAAACAGAAGTCTGGATGAGTGCAAGCAGAACAAGAGTCAGGATCAAAGAGGCCCATGCAGCTCTGGCTCCGCAGAGAGTGGCCACAAGGCAGCTGTAACACCATTGCTCATTGTGGTGTTAGAGCTGCCTTGTCATTGTGCCACAGACTGGCCTCATTCACACCCAGGAGGAGCCAGCTAAGCTCCAGGCTTCCATCCCAGAGGATGCCAAGGGACAGAAGGTACAAGTGGAGGTGTCCCTGCAGCTCTGCTAGGGCAGAACAGGGTGAGCCTTCTCTTTTGAGGTCTCAACCAAGAGTCAACCAAACTGCATCTATGGAGATATCCCAAAGCTGAAACACAAGGAGCGGCCTCGGGACCACTAAAAGTAGGGTAGCTTCTGGCCATGATTTTCCACAAGAAGCATGAGTGCAGAAGGAAGCTACCCACTTCATGTGGGGAAAGATAGCCACATCCACCAGAAGCTGCTCTGGCCTGCGGCACACTGGGGCTGTCCTGGGGCCCTGGGCTCCACTGCAAATTAGCGAATAAGCATCCCTGCAGGGAGTCCCTCATGTAAGCACCATGAGTGACATAGTGACAAGGTTGAGTGCTCTGGAAGAAACAGACCACAGTAGGGGCCAGACAGGGCCGGGAGGAGTGAAGACAGTTTCTATGTTTTTCTGGGGTGCTGAGGGTGGGTGCATACACAGGAGGAGGGTGCCCATCTGAGGAGCAGGGGTTACAAGGGCCAGAGATCAGGGAATGTCTGGCTACTGAGCCCAGGGTAGCAAGGGGTCTGGTGCTGGGGTGAATGGAGGGAGGGAGGGATGGGTGCAGGAGATGAGGAGGTGGGAGGAGGCCCTGCACCACCCAGCCAGGAGTCCCTGCAGAGCTTCAGACATGCTTTAGGGTGAAACAGACAAGCCCAGGTGTAGGGAGATGAGCAGCTCATTCCCACTGGCTCTTGCCCTTTGTTTTAAGGCTCACACGCATTAACTCATTGAACTTGCATGGAGTCCTGTGATACTATTCCTATTCCGTGAATGTTGTTGCTGCTGTGCTGGGGATCAAACCCACAGCCCCTGGATGCCAGTCTCTGCTCTACCACTGGGCGACACCCCCAGCCCCATAGAGTTAGACTCTTCTCTTTTTTTCTGCATGGACCTGGCTAAATCCAGGTCTGGAAAATGCTGAGTACACTCCGGCCCTGAGTCACACCCTCTACCCAGAGCCTCAGGTCAAAGATTTGAGCTCAAGGAAGGATATGGGGAGCATCAGTCAGAGAATGTGAACTTCTGGTTCTAAGACAAAAACCATTCCAGGACTCGGCTTTATGTCCCCATAACTGCAATTGAAAATATCTTGTTACCTGCTTGAAATCTGATGAGAGCAGAGTCAAAGTGCTCCCGGCACACATGCAGACACCGGCAATGCCAGCGACCATCACAATGCGTGTGTATCAGATCATTGGATGTGCACCTCGAATGCATGCAATTCTCATTCATTAAATTTTTTAATGAAAAACAGTGACAGGGCTGGTGAGATAGCTCAGTGGTCTAAGCACCTACCTGGCAAGCTCAAGGACCCGGGTTCAACCCCCGGTACCACATGCTGTGCTCGCCCGGGAACCAGGCATGGTGGCACATACCTGTAATCCCAGTGCTGGGAAGACTGAAACAACAGGATCACTATGAGTCTGAGCTGCATGGTAAGATCCTGTACCAAATAAATGAATAGATTTTTTTAAGATTTAAAAAAGAAAACAATGACATATATTTTTTAAAGTCTCATTTTTAGTCAACTAATGTTGTACAAAATATTAATTCTCAAAGATAATTGAAATATATAACTATAGCATAACAATGCTATTTTCATTTAGGGCAAAAAAGCTACAATTTCCTAGAGAAAACAGCAGCTCCTTCAGCGTAATTCCCAGTTAATGAGTAGAAATGAGTCTGAGGTTCCCTCTGATTTTACCCCATCTCTCATCCCCACTGCTGAGTGGCTCCCAGCTCTGCAAAGGTGCTGCAGAGTGGCCCAAACAGGCTGCTTCCAGGAAATCTCAAGGCACACCTGGAGCAGCTTTGTTCTGTCACACTCTGGCTTCCCTGAACTCACTTATCCAGGCTATCATTTAGAAATGGAAAAGCACATCCAAGCTAGACACAAAGCAGAAGCAACAGCATGAAAACCTAGAAGCCCAGCTCATATACTGAAGACAGTCTCTGAGTGAAACTTCAAACTCCATAAAGCAATTCAATGAAAACTACCTGGTAGAAATTTGTGCAGACATGGGACTTTCTTGCTGAGGTTAAAAGGATCTGTTTCCTGACTAACAAAGTTCACTGTGGGGATTTTTGATACAACAAACACAGCAATCAGCAATGGCCTACATTCCAAAAAAATCCCCTACAGACTGAAAATGTATGTCATGCACCTAACCTTCAGAATTCTGTGGCTCAGCCTAATCCACCCAAGAGTTCCCCCAGCAGAACACCTTACACCCGCCTATGGCTGGGCAAGGCCAGCCAGCACAAAGCCTGTGATGCATGTTAAGTATGCAATGCATGGAGGATTGGGGCCTCTTGCCAACATCCTGAGAGCCTCGCATATTGTAAATAGCCGAAGTGGTAAAAGAACAAAATAAAACATTTAAAGAACGGTTTCTGGGTGAGACTGCCCAGGCTGCCAGACCTTGAAGTGACCCAGAGCACAGGCCCAGCATGGAACCCCTCAGCAGAACTCCCTGCAAAGAGCCTAGAGGCAAGACCCACCCAGCTGATTCAGGAGCAGAACATCTAGCCAGTGTTACACAAAGGGTTCACTTGTAAGGCTGCAGCAGGAAGAAGTGGAGCACAGCAGCCAGGCCCAAGCCACACCCACCTGGAGGAGTCTGAACTTCCTAGATCTGGACCTGGTGCTAAGGTAATAATTCTATCTATCAAAAATCACTGGTATACAAAATGACAAAAAGAAAGAACAAAAAGCAGTCTCAGGCCCAGAGACCACCCACTAAAAATGCAGACAACACTAGCATAGAGGAAATTGGAAATCACACGCCTAAAATCTCTGAAATAATAGCATTGGAAGTAATGAAACAACTGCACAAAGTATAGAAGAGTTCAGATCAGGAATAATTTCTGAAGTAAAAAATATAGCGATAACTATATGTAAAGAAGTACTAAGTGTTTCTAAAGAATACACTGATAAAAAAAAAATAAAACAGAATATAGAAATGATGGATCCTCTGAATAAGCAATATAGGAAAGAAATAGAATGTGTGAAACAGATCCAAAGTGATATACATAAAATTAAAACCTCAATCACAAGCTGGCAAATCTGTTTGAGCAAAAGTGAAAATAGACTTTCTGACCTTAAAGACACCATTGCAGCTAGTGAAAAAGTAAGCAAAGATCTCTTAAAAACAACTAGGATACAGGAAAAAATAACTCAACACCTGCAAGACAATGCAGAGATGAACAATGTGAGACTAATAGGCATCAATGAGAAGGAAGGAGATAATATAAATGATATAAAAAGAAATGGGCAGAAATAATAGCATAAAACTTCCCAAATATGGGGCAACAATCTGACATTCAGATAACCAAAGCATATAGAACTCCAAATAACATCAACCCAATTAAAACCACTCCAAGAAATATAATAATCAAGATCCCAGAAATTCAGCACAGGAACAATATACTAAAAGCCACTAAAGAAAAGAAACAACACTGACAAAGGGTCTACAAAGTGAGGTACAGGGTTACAGGATAAACCCCAAGGGGACTTGACTGACCTCATCAGATACAAAAGTTACATTTGTTGTTATATAGGCCTTGCTTTATCTCAGTCTTAACCATCCAGCAGAAAAGTATAAAAATGAGGTATATAAAATAAAGCCATAATGATACACTGAGCTATAAATGGCGCTAGTCAACAACTTCTTCAGATAACCCACTACTCTTGGGGACTGTTGGACAGTGTTGGATTGTTTCATTGAATTCAAGCACCTATAATAATTGAATACCAATAAAATACCCATCTCTGTAGGACTAAACAAAAAAAGGGGATGCAAAGGAAGGAGCATTCTGTGTTTGCATTTACAGTAAAGTGAGGATAAATATGCAGTACTTTCACATAATTCTATGAGAAGAAAGATTTGCACTTATAGTATTTGGACAGGATATCCTGTCTGCTTCTTATACAATGGATAACCATCAGGAAGATAACAATGTAAAAAGCATTAATTATTGTAACTGTGCTATAATTCAGCTTTAGAAAAAAAAGAAAATAGAGATCCAGCACAGCTCGTCCATCAAGTGAGAACTCCAGGCCCGCCGTGCTAGAGAGACTTTTCCCAGCATTCTCTGGTCCTGCCCCGTCGCCCCAGAACCAGCACAGCTCAGCTAGTGAATGAGAACTGCAGGCCTGCTGCGCTAGAGAGACCTTTCTCAGCTTTCTCTGGTACTGCCTTGTGGCCCCAAACCCAACACAGCCTGCCTGGTGAGTGAGAACAGCCACCAACCTTTTGGGAGCCCTGCAGACCCACCAAAGCCCAGGCCCAGTGAGTGTGTGAGAGAGCTTCTGTGCTCTCCCACCCCCCCATGCCCTCCACACCCAGCCCAGGCCTGGGGAGAAACTCTGAGGCTGAAGTCTTTGCACTGAGACTAGGGTCAAAACCACACAGCTAATCCAGAAACAGAGCATATTGTCAAAGGGGCACAACAGGCTCACCTCCAAGAACAGTAACAGGAAGGAGGTGAGCACAGCAGCCAGACCTAAGCCAGGCAAAACTACATGAACTGGAACTTGATGTAACAATACCTGAATTTCATAAGGTGTTAAGGTTAGAACTGCAGCAAAACTCTACACCAAAAGTCAGGGGTCAGAGCTATAAGTCATGATAAAAACAAGGAGCCAGATGCAATCTCAGGCCTTGAGCCCACAAATGATAAGTGCAGAAGACACTAACTCAGCTAAAATGAATAAATTAACAAAGTCAGAAGCAAAGAAACAACAGCAGAAAGGTATAGAAGAATTCACACTAGAATTAATGACTGAAAGAAAAAAAGAAACTTCTGAATACATAGAAGTAAATAATCAAATCCAAAAACATATGGGGGAAACCCAGTGCCCACCCAGAACAAGCGCAGAGAACACTATTCCAGCTGAAACATATGAATTAACAGCATCACAGGCAAAGAAGCAACAGCAAAAAGGTAAAGAGGAACTCAAATCAGAAATAATTTTTGAAATAAAAAAAGAATTCATTGAAATCATAGCATCTGAAGTAAAGAATCAAGTATGGAAATATATGGAGGAAACCCAATTTGGAAAAACTCTGCAGTAAAAGAATTAATAGCTACCTCTAATGAAGAAATTGACAAAAAAAAAAAATAGAGCAGATTAGAAGTATGATGGATTCCTTGAATGAGCAATACAGGAAAGAAACAAGACAAATGAAGCACAGTCAAAGAGATATAGAGGAACTTAAAATCTCAATCACAAGTCTACAAAACCATTTGAGTGAAAGCAAAGACAGAGTGTCAGATCTTGAAGACACTGGTGCAGCTAGTGAAAAGGTGAGAAAAGGTTGCTTAAGAAAACTAGGATGCAGGAAAAAATAACCCATCACATGCAAGATGATACCAAGGTGAACAATGTGAGACTAGCAGGCACCAATGAGAAAAAAGGAGTCAACACAAATGATATAAAAAGAATATGGGGAGAAGTAATAGCAGAAAACTTCCCAAATAGGAGGAAACAATCTAATATTCAGGTAACTGATGCATAGAGAATGCCAAATAACTTCAACCCAATAAAAAACACACCAAGACATATAAAGTCAATAGGGAGGCAGAAAGCAGGAAGATCACTATGAATGTGGGCTGAATAGTGAGACCCTGTGTGCAAAAAAAAAAAGAAAAACCAAAAAAAGGGGGCTTGGGAGATGGCTCAGTGGAATAAGCGCTTCCCTGGCAAGCACAAGGGGCTGAGTTCAATCCCAAGTTCCTCCAAAAAAAAAAAAAAAATAGTTAAAGACATATAAAGTCAAGAATTCAGAAATCCAACACAAGAATACTATACTGAAAGCTGCTAGAGAAAAGAAGCAGATCACATTCAAAGGAAAATCCATCAGAATTATGGCCGACTTCTCTTCACAAACCATGAAGGCAAGGACAGCATGAAGCAGAGTACTTCAAGTCCTCTATGAAAACAAATTCCAGCCCAGACTACTATACCCTGAAAAACTCTCTTTCAAACTTGATGGAGAAGTGAAAATACTTCTATGACAAAGAACTACTAAAGAATTTCATGATGACAAAGCCAAACCTACACAGACTACTAAATGATGTTCTAGAGAGGAAGCAAAATGATCAAAACCCCATGAATGAGAATGGAAAAAACCCACCAAATAGGGCAAACAATTCAACACAGGAGAATGAGAGGTGTACAACAGCAGTCTTTCAGTTATTCTTTTGTATACAGCAGCAAAATATTTCCATCGGCACATTCTACAAGTGGACTTCTCTTGCACCTTATGGTTCATGATTCCATATGGGACTACAGGGTGCATTTCAAGGAAATAGCTGTAGCTCAGTCCCACAAGTGACACCTGGCCACCAGTAAGTGTCACGGTCATTATCCATATCCACAGCACACTAGAACCTTGTGCGATATCCTATCCCCAAACTGTCAGAAGTGATGGTCATTTATTTGTCATTCCAGCATTTATCTTATACTTTATTCTTAGCACTTCTTTACTATCATGAAAACTTTTTCTTAGTTCAATTGTTTTGAAACATTTAATCTTAAATTAATTAATATTTAATTTTCTGAATATTGCTTAATCTTAATTTTTGTTTTAAGATTTATACTATATCTTTGAATTACAATTTATCTAAAAGACATCATATGATATCTTCTCCTAGTATCAGAAACTTTTAAAAGTATCTTTCTATTTTCTGTTGACTTTATATTACTTCTCCCCTGTCCTTGATACATATACACACATATATATAAAAAAAGTACGTGTATAACCCGACGTAAGATTGGTACTGTTTCATAGAAATCTTCAATGACCTTTTAAATAAGGGCTCATCTAATATGTTTTATATAGTCTTGCATAACTATCACTTTGAGAGCTCTTTATTGTTCATCCAGGAGCATACTGCAACTTCTCATGCCTTTAGAATTATGCTCTTTGTTATTTCCTACATCTGGAGGTATTAAAATATTTCAAGTTTGTATAACTAGAAAATATTGTACTTTTAGATTTCAAAGGTATGTTTGCTAAGTATAAAATTCAAAGAGGATAGATCTTTTTTTCTCTCAATCCTTTAATTAGTCTAGTTTCTTACACACTTGGTCCTTGTTTGTTCTTTCTAATTTGGAATAAGATGCTATTTAATTTTGTTCTTCCATACCTAATATTTTTTTATGTATATGCTTTAACTATTTTTTTCTTTATAATAAGTTTTGGACAATTTCATTTTTGTGTATCTTGGCATAATTTTATTTAAATTTCTTGTACAAAAGATTCATTTTTCTTGGAAATGTGGTATTATAAGTTGAACTAAATTCAGAAATTTTCAATCTTTAAATATTTATTGCCTATTCCTTTCTACTTTGAGAATTCTAATTATATGAATATATAAAAAGGAGCAGTTAATGCTTAAATTTTTGTTTTTACTCTAATTTTTTTCCTCTCCTATATTTCTTATAACTTCTTAGTTATTGTATTTTTTAAACAAAACTTATACATTTATATCTGATAATCTGAAAAACTAATTTGTACATAGCATCATGTAATACAGCAACCATTGTTGGATTCCTAGTACTTTGTTTAATGGAATCTTGTACCACGTATAACGCTGTTTTCTTCTATCACTATTTTTTATTCTTTAAAAAGAATAATAAAAAGTACAAACAAAAAAAGAATGGTTTCTGGTACACGCATATGCCTTGGTACCACTGTAAAGACGAAAAATCATCACTCAACCCTTTGAAAGTTAAAGCCCATCTTTTATGGGTGGTGGGACAGGTCCCCAGCTCAAATCTCCACTGGTTCTTTAAAAGGTTCCCTCTGGACACTGTCTTGTGACTATGCTAGGTGCCAAGGACAGAGGCAAAACTGATCACAGTAGACTGCCATGGCAAGGAGGGAGAAGCCAGCAGGGTTCCTGACCAAGTGCTCACGCTGTGCGAGGACAGCGAGGGTGATCCCAAGACCGTGGCCTACACAGTCAGAAGATGGCATTTCTATCCCTGGGCTGTGCCTAGAGAGACTTGGGAGCCATGAGGTCAACTTTTGACACGTTACATTGAAAGAAAACCTATCCAACACACAAGTGACATCGAATATACACTTGGATATCCAAGGCTGGAATTCAGATAAGAGGGCTGGGATGGAAACTTAAACTTCAGAGTTTTTAGCATAGGGATGGAGCTTATATCCATGAGGGCAGATGGCATTCTAAGAGGATGAATATAATACAGAAGAAGACCAGCTCTGAGCTGTATGATCCTCCAGCAGTAACGAGAGGAGATCAGCAAGCAGAGGAGGAATGCACAGAGAAGGGAGTAGCCCGAGGCGCGATGTGTGTGACAACCAAGAGAAGGAAATCAAGGAGGAAGAAGACCGAGCATGGTGGCTTCTGCCTGTGCTCCCAGAACTCTGGGAGGCTGAGGCAGGAAGATCCAACATGGTCAGCTTAAGTAATTCAGCAGCTTAGAGAAACTGTCTCAAGATAAAAGAAAGAATCATTTTAAAAGGCTTGAGATGTATTTCAATGAGAAATAATGTGAAAATAAGAAAAAGAGGAGGAGCGGGAAGAGGAAGAGAAAAGGAGAGACAAACAAAAGAGAAACCGAGGAGGAGGAAGGAGAAGACATAAGTGATCCACTGTTTAATAAGAAATTGTAGACCAACAAAATGGAGTGCTGACCCCCGGCTCCATCTCGGGTCTGCAGCGACTGGGTGCTGTTGGGTAGTGGTTGCTGCAGAAGTCTGAAGACAGTGTCCTTAGAGGGAGCAGGAGGAGTGGAGACCGGAGAACATAGACAGCTCTCCAGGGAACCTTGCTGCAGGGGGAAGCAGAGAACAGAGCCTTCCGGAAAGATTGACCTTGAGATCGTTAGTCCAAACGGAGGGGGTAAGATATGCATATCTACTAGCACGTTTCATCTGCTGAAAAGGAAAGATGAATACAGAGAGGGGCGAGATTCCTGGAGGTACCCTGGAATGGCTGGCTGTAGGGTAGAGTCCAAGTGGCACACTTACAGTAAGAAGAGAGCAGGCAAGGATGACAGGTTGAGGGACACCGGCTACAGGGCCACACAGCCTGTGTCGCTTTCGTTTTTCCTTTAGAGTGATGTGAGTCATCTGTAAGGTGCATGAGCTCCAAGGAAGCCGGTTCTGTCCCCATGCAGGGCCACCACTGCCATTGGGTCAGCAGGGATTCTCCGAGGGCTGCAGGGGAACATTTGGGCTCCTTCCTTGGACGAGAAACTAGCAAGCCTCATCTCCCCCAGAAAGCCTGAAGCACATGTGCCCATGAGCGCACGCATGCACACGCGTGCACACACACACACACACACCACCTATCCCTGCCCCTGCCCAACTCACAAGCAGCTGTACTCCCATGAGTAGACTGATAGGAGATCTGTTTATTTTGCACAAAGAAGAAATCTTTAGGATTCACAAAGCCAGTGGACAGCTTCCTAGCAGCTGCTCACGTAATCACTGCGCAGCTGGCCCTCACCTCTCTCCCCATCTTTTCTCCCTCACCCTCCAGGATGCTTTTGTCCATTTTAAGTAACAAACGGAATAGCTTTAGGGCTTTTCCAGGACCTCTCTCTCCAGAAAAGGTGTGTAAACACACATTCACTCTTGATGCTGTGTATGGAACTCGGGGGCTCCCGAAGCCCTAGAGACCCAGTTTATAACATGCTCCACACCCAAGCAAGCCTCCATTAAAGGACAAGGGGGACAATGGTGTTGTGCAGATCCTGCAAAGCCAGAAAAACTCAGCTTGCTCCATTCACCTTGTTCACCCTCGGATTGACACACTCTGACCCCCAGGGAGCTGTCTCCTGCCGGGCAGGGGCTGATCTGGCCACCTTCTCCCTCACATTTCTGCTTAGCTGGAACTCAGGAAATAAAAACAGCCTGCAAGGAGAAGTCTGGAAAATGCCATAAAGACTGTAAAGCATCAATGGCCTTGGCTTCACTCACAGGCCAAGCTACTGCCCGGCATTGGCATCTCTGGGTGCTAGGAGGCCTCACTGGCCACCAGTGGAGGTTGAGTTCTGTCCTTCCCAAGTCTTCTACAGCCCAAGTTGACTTCAGGGCTTATGAGTCCGAGGATCGCGGGGCCGGCAGCTGGACCGAGGGCAGCCTTGCCTTCCCAGTGCTCCAATGTCGGGTTGAAACTTCTCCTATTTCAATTATTTGCAGGAGGAAACACTAAGGACTCAAGAAAGGCTAGGAACACTCACCTCTCATTTATTAAGTATGTGCCAGGCCTTGGTTAGGGTTCTGCCCTGTGTTCCTGTCTTTGGATTTCATAAATAATGAGTGCTGCAAGGTGGAACTCAGAGGAGCCGTCTGGTATGGCCACTTGAGAGACCGGCTGGGTGGGAAGCCCTCCCCCACTGCCCTGCCCTCCCCCTGTAATCCCCCAGCGGCCAGCTGTGGGAGCCGGAGTGTCCTGTGGAGCCTCTCCGTGCCTCTTGTTCCCAACCTGTAAATGGAGAAAAATGCTTGTCAGACGCCTCCCCTTATAAGACGCTAGTGTGGATGTGGCGGGCACAACGAGGAAGGGGGCAGGACTCTGGCAACAGTGAATGCCAGTACACGAGAGCCACTCCTCCTCGGGTCCATGCACAGGCCAGGAGCGGGCTGTGGGGGCGGCGCAGCCCTCCCTGCGCTACAGCCCTCTCCGGGCCACGCTCACCTCCGACCTTCTGGGTCATGACCAAACATTCTTGAGGATCAGATTGCTTAAAACTCAGCTTTTAAAATCAGTGCTAGGGCCGGTGAGGTAGCTGAGCAGACTCAGCGCCTGGCATCGGGATTCGACCCCATGCTGGCCCCAGCCCCAGGCACGCTGAGCTAGCCACTGAGCCCAGGCGTGGTGGCACATGCCTGTAATCCCAGTGCTGGAGGGAAGACTGAAAACAGAGGATCACTATGAGTCCAAGCTGCGTCCGAGCTGCGTAGTGAGACTCTGTACCAAATACATAAATTAAAAATAAGTAAATTAATAAAATCAGTTATTCGGATGCAGTATATTCCTTCCCAAAAAGGTAAACCCAAGTCTAACCACTGTCATGCACCTCATACAGATATTTCTTTTGGTTAAAAATTGTCCATTTATACAACAGAGGTCATTTAAAGCTATAAGGAAACCAAAAAATTCCAATCACTGAATGGACATCCTCATTCATGAATTCTGGTTTATGGGTTAACTGTAATTTTTACTGTAACTTCAGAGCATCTATTTTCTACTTATTAAAATAGTGTTAGCTGTGACAGAGCCCCAAGTAGGTATGTCAAGAAGCATCTGCAGACCAGTCACCTTGACATCATGGGGAGGGACAGACAGCTCCCTACTGTCCCTCCCCATGATGCATGGGGACAGATGCAGCCTACTGTCCCAGAAGGCAGTGGGGCAAGACATGGAGGTGGAAGCCAGTGACACTGAGGAGCCTGACTCTGTATAGACTCAGGCTAACCTGGGTGCCTATTCCTTAGCTTCTCACAATAGAAACTAGGTCTAAAGAAAAGTTCATGTGAAGCACCTCTGCTCCTCAGCCATGCTCTTCACACAGTGGCAACAGCCTCACAGAGCAAGGCTTAGAACACAGCTTGATCTCACCGATAGTTTAATCCACTGATAGGTTCCTAATTGCATAGATTATTGGGAGTCGAGGAAAACTGGAAGAAGTAGAGCCTGGCTGGGAGGTGCAGGTCTCTAGGGGGAGGTCCTTGCAGTGACCACAGCCTCTCCTCTCCTCGCCTCCTGTCTGTGGTGAAGTGAGCAACTGTGCTGCACCGCATGCTCCACCAGGATGTCTGCACTCCAGAACTACAGGTCCAGAAGCGATGGAGCCCAGTTACCACGGACGGAACCTCTACAACCATGAGTCTAGGTGAACCTTTTGTCTTTAAGCTGGTTGGTTCAGGATTTTTGTCAAAGCAACTGAAAGTTGATGTGTCTATGCTTTTGAAAAATTCAAAATCCTGAAGAAAAAGGCTAAGGGGTGGGGGGTTCCCTATGGAAAGGAACTGAAGAAATAGAATAGCAAAGTTGAATATACAATCCTGAATTGGCTCCAAAACCTGGACAATGTTTTGTCCTGTTTATTCAACCAATTCAACCAATCAGTGAAATTTGAAGACTATCTGTTGATTAAATAACAATAATATGTCAAAAAAAAACTGTCTAACTTTGATTACAGTAAGGGAATAGCCCTGCTTCTCAGGGAGAGTCATACAGAATAATTCACAGCTCAACAACTTCCTTGCATAAATGCAGAGAGAATGGTGACATGGCCATGGAAACGTGACACCTGCAAGAAATAGAGGGGGAGAGTGTTGGGGAATTCTCTGTACTAATCTTGAAACTTTCCTATAAACCTGGAACTATCTCAAAATTAAAATGCCTTCTGAAAGGAAACACGGTCTCTGTCCTGTTGCTGTCCAGGAACCCTGGCTGCCCAGCAGAATTCCTCCCTGCCTCCACCCACGCAACACTGCCCCGCTCCAGAGAAGGATCCCTCCCTGATGTCAGCACAGTGGAAGTGGCTTCTTCACAAGGGAAAATCCTCCGGGGCCATCAATCGGCGCTTTACAAAGGAAGAGAGGCTCTTTAAAATCGGAAGACACTGTACCCTCTTGTCCAAGAGGACACAGCAATTCCTCACCCCTTACACACCCCTAAAAGAAATGTCTATCCAATGCTGTGCTCAGCATGGACACCCACTCACAAGCCTCTGTTTTGTCTGCCAGATCTGCACAAGCTTCTAAAGAATGTGGTTCATTTGCACAAAATTCCTAACTCCCCCCTCCCCATCTACATTTTCATCATCTGTGCCCTTTTCTCCAATAGGCTGCTTGATAACAGGCCAGAGAAGGACAGAGGAATGGACAGAGATGGAAAGGCACTATGGCCCATCTCAGCAGATTTCATTTAGTGACCACCTACTATGTGCTGCCAGCTGGGCCAGAGGAGCAGCAGGGAAGGAGGGAGCTTCACTCTCCTTGCAGACCATGCAGGAGGGAACAGAGGGGGTCCCATAGTGGGAGCTGGGGACAATTTAAGGGTAAGCCAGCATCCTCCACAGGGTCCTGGACCATGACTTTATCAGAGTGGCCAAAGAAAGTTGGAGAGGGAAAAGAATTCTATTCACTTGCGACACCCGCATTTTCTTAAAAAATAAACAGGAAAAGCCTGCAAGTGCAAGGTCCTGAGTTCAATTATTAATACCAAAATAAATAAACAGAAAATAATTAAATAAACAGAAAAAAAATAAAACAGCACTGTTGGTAGGGTTGGAAAAGGGTTCAACTGCCCTGGAAAATAATATGGACCTTCCTCAAAACGTTAAAACTGGACCTAAAGCACAACCCAGTGGTCCTGCCTCTGGCTACAGATCTGAGGTACTGAGCACAGCTTCACAGAGGGACTTTTCCTGCCCATGTTCTGTTCGCAGCAGCTGAGAGGTGGAAGCAGCCCAGGGTCCTCTGGAAAGGGACAGGGAAGGAAGAAATAGTTTACACTGCTGACACCTGGTCAGCAATAATGAGGAAGGAAGCCCATGGCATGCAGAGCGTGGGTGGTGAAGCCAAGCATCAAACACTCACTGCAAAGAGATGCACGTGTGTCCAGTGCAGGTGAAGCACACTAGGAGCATCCATCAGGGGAACAGAGAGTAGAGTGGTGACTGGGAGGGAGTGGGGAGTACTGCTTTAGAGGGTTGCAGCTTGTGTTTTGCAAGAGTTGAAAATGTTCTGGAGGCCGGTGTCATGGCATCGTGGAAATGCAGCGCTTGACATTGCACTGTGTGCTTAGCATGGGTGAGGGTAGCAAATTTCACATTACGTAGAGTTTATCACAGCTTTCAAAAGCCAGGAACAATGACCACTGAATTCCTGTCCACCCTAAGTAATCCCTGTTAAGCAAGAGGTTCAGAGTGATGACGACCATGATAGCAGTGGGCTGTGTCCTGCTGTCTTCTGACCTGACCCCAAGTAACAGAAGACCTGTGGCTCCGCCCACTGGGGACCTGGGCTATGCTGTGCCCTGGCTTGGTCAACTGCCAATTGTAAGGTGCTAAGCAGGAGGCAGGTTTAGTCTTCCAAATTTTTGCTAAGGGCTCTCCGTCCCAGACTCCAAATCATGAACCTGTAGATTAGAGTTTCACAAACAATAGCCAGCAGGATAAATCCCGACAGCTGCTGTTCTGTAAATAAAACCTCCTTGGGCCACAGCCATCCCTGCTCCTTTCTATACTAGGGAGCACTGGGGCTATGACGCCCACACCCAACCCACGGCTATAGCTTAGTGCTTTTGTGGCAGCCGTGGGTTGGGTGTGGGCGTCATAGCCCCACCTGAAGCGTGTGCAGTTCACGAATGACAGAAAAGTCAGCCGGGTCTGCAGAGAGGGTGTCTTGGGAAGATCCCCTGGCTTTTCTGATTGTATGTTCTGATTAGATATTACTTTTCCATAGTTTAGGCAATAAAAGTCCATCCCAATCCAATAATGAAACCCCATTTCTCCTGTAAGTGGAGCTTGGGCTCATCACCAGTGCTCCCGGGATCACCCTCAAGCCAGGAAGCCTCCAGCACAGGGGACGCACAGGCTGTCAGGGTCCCACCATCCCTCGGCCCAGCCTCTCATTTGTTCTTGCTGTTTCTGTGCATGCGCACACAGCAAGGACAGGGCAGGAATAAAAGGAAGATTCTCTTCTGTTCGGTTGGTGCTGCCCTTATTAGCTGGCTTTGCAGTCACCTGTGCAGTGGATGGGGACACTGTGTGGCCATTGGAGACTCAGCCAGGTACCCAGCCCCTGCACCCTCTGCAGTGAGGGAAGCCACCCACAGCTGCCCGTCGCCACCTTCTCCCAGGCCAGCCCATACAGTCCTCTCCACCTCAGCACTGCTTAAGGCTACAGGGAGTCCTCCCAAGATGCCCTGCTCAATGGGCCACCTCTAGTGCACTGCGGCCCTCACTCTGAGCCCACTTCTCACATTTCCACGTCCTGGCCGGTGGCAGGGCAACAGCCTTGGCCCCCTGCACCATCCAGGTCCTGCAGGCCGCCTAAAAGCCCTCAGTTCACCCTACTCCAAGTCAGCATAGCCTGAGGTCTCTAAGACTGGTTTGGGATGATCTCTCCCTGCTGAGCCAAAGGTACTGGACAGGACACATCACTGAGAGCCACAGTGCTGCCTCCCTTTCCCTTCCTGGAACATGTGCCAGTGTCAAGAATCTTTTGCGGTGATCACACCTGGATAAGGGCAGGGAGGTGCTACAGCACACAGGACAGCCCCATGGAGCCAGCGTGTCCCCCAAGTGTTGGGGTGGAACCCTGGTCATGAGAGCTCTGCCCACACTAGAGAGGTGTCGCCATCTTGGAAGTGGCCTGGATCCTGGCAGTCGGCCGGTCCCCACCCTCTGGTTCCCGCTCCCTCTCTTTTCCTGGCACCCTCTCCCTGCCTAACAGGAAGGCCTCCTCCAGATGCCAGTGGCCCGACATCACGAAGCCCACTCTGTGCAAATGAGAGGAGCAATTTTATTTTCTCTACACATTGCCCGGGTATGATGTTCTGTTATAGCAATGCACAACAGCCTCAGCGAACGGTCCCTCCTGGCAGAGGAGACCCAGCCCAAACTGCCAGCAAGCCAGGACTAAGATGCACTGGCTGTGCTGCCTTGGACATAACACTAGAGGGGGAGGGGTCAGGAAAAATGGCACTTAGGATTTCAGTTACGAAGAAAGATGTACCATTCGAAATCCTTTATTGCTTGTATTAAAAACACCCGAGGCTGGGCACAGTGGGACATGCCTGTAATCCTAGCTACTAGAGAGTCTGAGATAGTGTGGCCCCAAGTTCAATTCCAGCCTGGGCAAGTTTGCATCTTAGCAAGACCCTGTCACAAAATAAAAAATAAAAAGGCTGGGTAGGTCAATGTAAAGGCCCTGGGCTGGATCACACACACACACACACACACACACACACACACACACACACACACACACACGCTGAGGGCTCCTGAGGGTAAGTAGCTCTGGGTAGAGTGAGTCAGCAGCTCTGCTGTGTCCCCAGGACTCTTCTCCCTTTCTCCCTTCATTCTTCCCTGGCTGGTGCTGACATCACTGTACAGGCTCTTGCTCAGCCTGGTGCCCTGCTTTTCCCAAGGGAGCTGTCACCACCAGCTACTGCCTGGTGTCATGGGACCACAGGCAGCAAAGGGGCAGGTGGCCTTGTCTGTCTAATCACACTGCCTGTCTCTGTCTCCCTGGCTGCCCCAGCTTGCTGGGGACAAGTGGCCAGCTGGTGCCTCAACTGGCTTTCCCCATTGTCACCCACCCTAGCACCCTTTTCCAGAAAGCACAGCACCTGCCACCTAAAACCCATCACTATGAGGGTAGCAAGGACAAGAGCAATATGCCCACTGGGTGTGGACACTGGGTCCCCTTTACTCACAACTTGGATAATTTGATTTTCATGTAAAGCCCTGGGCAATAGTTCTCCAATCTAAATGTGAGCACACCACCTGAGATCTGGGCCTTCTGACTCACTGGGCTCTTGTCCCCACCCTAGCCCTGTCACGAATCTCAACTTTTTTTAAATGTATTTGGGAGAGGGTCTCATCATGCAGCATGGACTCATAGTCCAATCTTGGTGGCTGGCTCAGCACACCCCAGGGGTTGGGGCCACTGCAACATGTGGTGCTGGGGATCAAACCCCAGTCTCTGTGCTTGCCAAGTGGGCCCTTAGTCTGCTGAGCTATCTTGTGGGCTGGAATCTCTACTTTCAACAGTCCACACATGGTTGTCATGTTGGTAGTGTAGGAATAGTCTGACCCTCAGCCAGAGACCCTGCTGCCCTATGATGAAAATTTGTGGAGCCCCACCCCAGGCTCCCTGGGTGCACAGCACCAACAGCACGGCACTCCTTTCACTGTTATTTCTTATTGCATTTACTATTCATGAAACTTTTGCCAGATGCTAAATTATGGACAGTCCCTCAGGGTGAAGGCTCCTGGTTCCCAACCCTCGTGAACACTGCGTGGGTGCCAGGCACCTGCCGCTCACCAGGGTCCTCTATGGAAGCCTTCATAATGGGGCAGTGCTTCCCTGAGTTCTGTGAGTTATCCCAGTGAATTGTCAGGCCTGATTCCAGGGAGAGCCCCTAAATTGGTACACACGGCCTGGGGACTCCCCGCATAGCTGGCGCCTGTGGTAAGGGTGCTCTGTAGGGTTTGAACCGAGGAAAATGAAGCCCACAGCAGACACCTGGAGTCGGAGCTGCACTGGATTGCTGACACTTCACTGTGGAGAACTGGCCGTGAGTGAAATGCATTTGGAGGATCATAGCCCCATGTTTATCAGCAGGACTGTCATCCTCCCTTCACAGATGAGAAGCTGAGATTGGGAGAAGTGGGATGTTCCCACGGTTACATGGCAGGAAGCAGCAGAGTCCAAATTCACACGCAGATTTGCTTAACTCCAGAGCTGATCTCTCCATCAGAAAGCCAGGTTCATGCACTGCCAGGGCCTCTCACCGTAGGTGCAGGACAGTAGCTCCTGCTGTTAAAAACGCAGCCTCCTATCATCAACTATCTGATGTCTGTCAAACCTGCCTGATCATCAGCCCCACCTGAGGCACTTATTGAAAAGAGCGATTCGCAGCCCCTCCCCTGGAGATTCTGATCTAGGGCTTGGGGTGCGGCCCAGCAGTCCTGTCTGACAAGGGCCCCAGGCCCCACAGAGAAAGCCTTTCCCAATCTCTGTTCCTCAGTCTGCACTTGGAAGAATTTTAATGACTCCTGCTGTTTAATGACCAAACCCACCACAAATTCACTCCCACTTCCTGCTCTCCCCCACCTGTGCCCGGTGAACAGCCCCTATACCTGCTGGCTTTCCCATTGCTCAACAGAGCACTCACCACCCACCGCTTAAAGGAGAAGAGATTTCATTTGGCTTATGGTTCCAGGGCAGATGGCCCAGGGCTGGCTGACTCCAAGGCAGATAAGCCCAGTGGAACAGAGAAGCAGAGCACAGCAGTCCAGGGGAAAGAGACCGAGAGGCGGGTGTCGACCCCAGTCACACTTTCACAGTCCACCCAGAAATGTGCCCACCAATGCCCTGGATGAGCCCCACAATCAATCACGTTGACCCTACACCCACAAACCCACCCAACAGCCCAGGGAGGAATCATTGGTACCTTGGTACCTCCACTTTCTGCTTCTCTCCACATCGCCTTCTGGTCCTTTTTCAGTGATTTCTACCTCTAATGTAATATTGGTGGCCACCCTCTGGTCTCTTTCCAATTCTTAAATACATCCCCCTTACATTTTCCCCCAAGACCAGCTTCCTGATGCCTTTGGTTTTACTCTTTGCCCCCATAACCCACATATGCCACCCTACAGGGAGCAGAGCCTGTGTCCCTATGATGGCTGCCATGACACTTTCCATCTTCATGCCTTTCCAGCATGTTGCCACTACCTCACCAAAAGTCTGTTTCCTTTTTTATAAGCATGAGTGCACTTTTGGTAACTGGTCGACTACTGGAGTATGCAGAGGACTGACCTGCCAAAGGCCTGGAATCTGTATGGGGGAGGGGCCAGCTCTAGCCCTGCGCTGTCCTAATCCAGCCACACCCTGGAGAGCCCACCAGAACTGGCCAACTGAGTCCTCCCCAAGCCGCTGACCCAAGGAATCATGAGAGATAATTTTAAAAATTGCTACTGGGCCAGCAATGGTCAGTATTCCACACAATGGTCAGTATAACTTTAGGCAGAATAAGTGTAATAAAGTTGCTGAGAGCAAAAAATAATTCATGAATCAGGCAGGACTCAGAACTAAAAGAGGTAACTGAAAGCTCCACTCCTGGTCAGTTTTCATAGGCTAACTGGGAAAATGAAGAACAGAGAAAACTTTGCTATTGGCAAGAAGGTTTTATTTAACCTATCAGGGTGTTCAGTCTGATAGGTTTGTTACTCATGACCCACAAGACCTCAGCAATCAGCTATCAGCCTCAAATCCAGCTCTTTGTTGCAAAAATAGTGGTGCCTCAGTTCACAAACTCTATTCTCTCCACAGCTCTGGTCATAGACTGAAATGGGAAGGTACCAAAGCAAATGTTCAGTTGCCCATAGCCACTGAATTCCATTAGGTTCCAACTCGCTTTGCAACTCAAATTGTAGAAAAAGTCAAGTTTGTGAATTGAGGTACCATTGTATTCTCCCAAATTTGTTATCTATTTCTTTACCTCAACAGTTAAGTTTCAGTTAGCTCATTAGGAATTCAAAGCATAGAGACAAATTGAAGCTCACAACCTCCTGCTTACTTTGCTTCAAAATCTTCCTTCCTCTGCAGTTCCACTGCCTCTCCTGAAAGTAGGCCAGCAGGACCATGATCTTAAAGACACCTTGCAATCGGTATGGAAGCTGGGAAGATGTACTTGAAGGTATTTTTTAAAATTTTGTTCAATATTTTATTTATCTAGTACAGGGTCTCCAGTGGCCAGGCCAGCACAGCACAGCATAGCATGTGCTACTGGGAACTGAACTCCAGTCCTTGCACTTGCCAGGCAGGCACTTAGACTATTGAGCTATCTCCCTGACCCACTTGGAAGTATTTATTAAAGGCTTGTTTAGGTTTGTGCCTAGCAGGTCTCCCTGAGGCCTCCCGTGTTCTTAGATCTTTGGAAGGTAACTGGACTACAGCAGCATTAGAGCTGACTTGCTCTTAGGAGGGGCAGCCAGACAAGAAGTTTACAGTGCCTTCTCGGATCCTCCTTGCACTCTCTGCTTCCAGTCCAGCATGCTCTGAGCAATCTGCCTCCTGTCCACCATGCCCTAAACACTTTTCCTCTCCCATCCTGCCTTGGAGCCAAGGGCTACAAACAAAAAACATGAACCAAAATAAACTGCTCTCCCCATAATCTGAGGATGTCAGATCTGTTCCAGCTATGGGGAAAGTAACTAAGATGGGGTGACTGAACAGTTGAATTGAACCAGAAAATAATAGACTGGTCTGGGTTTGAGCAGAGCAGGGCTCACAAAGCAGTCAGGCAACCACTTTTGATGGTCTGGTCCAATGCAGCCTCTCTCTGAGGAATGGCAGGGGCTGTGGCAGGGAAGGACAAGCAGGCAGAGGCCATGGTATGAGCAGCGTCCCTACCCAGTGCAGGAAGAGTGTGTATGTGGGGCCAGAGGCCAGTGCCTGCACTAGAACTCACCTTGGGGATCCTGCTACAAAAGACAGACAGCCACCCCCCGATGGCCTTCATAGCTGTCTTACCCTTCTGGCATTAGTGCGGAGCCAGCGACAGCGCCACGTTCCCTGAGACTGGGCCATCTGCACATTAGCAAAACTTCCAGCTGCCAGGCCTTGCACCTCTTTGAGTGCTTTCTCCGAAGTCGAAGTCGCAGCAGGAGAGTCCCACTGCCCTTGGGTGGGGTGAGCCTGAGGTGCGTGTCTGCTGTGGATTCCAGAGTCTGAAGTCGCACTGAGCTCCACCAGGGCCTTAACTGGTAATTCACCCTTCGCTGGCTCCTTCCCCTTCCGGTCTCATAGCCCTTTCTTTTAGGACCTTTCCTAGGAACATTCTACATAAATTACTTGTATCCTAAGCAGCATAAGCAGGACAGGAAGTGGCTGGGAAAGTGGGCAGGGACCTGAGCACTGAGCTGCAGAGGTCAGGAAAATGCAGGCAGAGCACAGAGCTAGAACTGCCCCGACCCGGGCATCGCTGCACTGTCCACCTTCTGTACTGACCATCCTCACCTAGAAGTCCTCGCTGTGTCATGGGCAGAACCCCAGCATTCTTGCAACCCTAATGTAGCAGCATCGGGCAGAGGGGTCTAGAGAGGGGTGTTGGGTTGGGGGGCTCCACCCTCGTGAACAGATTCATGGTGTGCCAGGAGTGAGTGGGCTCTTCCTTTTGCAGGACTGGGTTAGCGAGGCAAGTGCAGCCACTGTGGAGCCTGCCCACACCTCCCATTCCCTTCTTTGGCCAAGCCTTCTGTCCTCCCACTTTGCGTCCTGACGTGAAGCAACTGGAAGAAACTGGAAGCCAAGCGCACACAAATACCACCTCCTGGACCTCCCAGCCTCCAGAACCATGGGAGCCAAATAAAACTTCCTTCCTTTGCAAATTGCCAAGTCTTGGATGTTCCGATATGGAAACAGAAAACGGACCAAGACAGCCGCAGTCTTCAGGCTACCTCCAAGACAAGTCTGGGGGCTATCCTACGCGTGATCCCACCCTAATGCTTACCTGTCATGGCTTCATCTGTGACGCAGCACCAGCCAGAGAACACATCTGGCGCTGGGAGGTCAGCTCGAGTACACACCAGTGGAGACCACAGGAGCGCAGGTGCTTCTCTGAGTGTGTCCTGTCAGCCGTCAGGGACGCAGTTTTGGCCCCCAGGGCACAGTGCCACCGATGCCACCTCCATCCTCTAGCTGTGTGACTGAGGGCATTCCTTTCACCTCTGTGCTTCCTCTAGACAGAACTGTACTTGTGTCACTGCATGCACCCCTAGGGAGGGGGCGGGAGAGATGGGGACGCAAAGGTGAAGGTGTGCCCTATGCACACCTTAACTGCTCACAGTGACGGCAGCCGCTGCGCACTGCAGACGCAGGCTAATAAAGACTCACGTGTAAAGCAAAACACACAACAAGGAACGATGCCCGGGTCACGCCTGCCACATGCCAAGAGCTCAGGAACAGCCAGGCCCTGCAACTCACTCCCTCACACTCTCTTTCCTAACAAAATGAAAGATCAAGGAGAGACGCATGGGCCAAATAACGGGCACCGCTTGTCCAGCGTCTCTCCACCCGCCTGCTCTGCCCAACTGTTTCTAGGAGGCTGATACAATAGCACTGCATTCGAATGCCAATGCTGGTGGGCCCGTAAACAGAGGCCCAAGGAAAATAAAACCATTATAATCATGGCACACACTTAATTGCCGGCTAGCAGGCTCCTCAGTGGTTTGACCAAGGGCCAGGCAATAGTCAAATAATAATCAAACTGCAGATGGTGGAATAGCAAATCGGCTTAAATTTAAACAGTGGCAGAGACCCAAGCTCCAGTGGGGAGGAAAGAGTGAGGAGGGGGAGAGGCCAACTCACACAATGCCGGAATTTCCCTTCCAGGACCTCCCTCACTAATTGGCCCATAAAATAAAAGCAGGCTTCTTAATGAATAATAAGCTGCATCCTGAGAGGTACCTAGGGCAGCCTGTCACTCTGGGCCTGAGACTCTGCTCCTAGAGCCCAATGGGATCCCCTGGGTGACGTGAAGATGGGAACATTTTGGTCTCCAGCCTGCTGGCTGTGCGTAGCCTCTTGGCTACTTACAAAGAAGAACCTGAGGCCCAGGATCATTAACGAGAAGGAGAAAGTGGCAGACGCACCAGGGAGGCTAGAAGAGTGCAATGGGGGTAGGGGGCACAGGACAATCTGTGTCTTGCAGGAAGGGTGATGTGACCTCTGGGGAGCCCCAGCCCCGGCTGGGTCACATCACCCTTCTTGGCTGATGTGGTGGCTCTGACCTGTAAGACAGCATGGTCCCTAAGCCCTGTGCTACGACGGCATCAGTGCCTGCTGAGTCGTTCTGTGTGGGGCCAGATTCCATGGTGATGTTTGAAGGAAGGAGGGACAGAGGAGAAAGTTCCTGAGGTGCCCCTGTAGCTGCACGGGGCAAACCCAACAACTGCACTGCACTCCGCACTGTAATCACAAATGCCCAGAAAGTTCCTGAGAGGTCATTTCATCCAGTGCTTGGCTTTTGGCTAAAAACATCGGACCTGCTTTAAGTGATAAATATTTAGCACCTACTCAACCAATTCTCCCCAGTCAGATGACTTGTTGAGCTGGTTTTTAATGTGTTTTTCTTCCAAAATGCTCATTATCCTTCTGCATGCTATCTCATCTTTATTTCCCAAGCACTTGTATACGTGGATGAAGTACTTTCACTTCAGCTTGGTCATCACCTTGAAAATCACAAGTTCGGAATCAGGGATGCTGAGGAAAGTTCCCTGAGCCAGGGCCCAGGACCTCCCAGAAAGTCTGCATTGGAAGGCACTGGTCCTTAGCCCTGCTTAGCTCCGAATAGGAGTTGCGGCCAAGCTGCCATGAGAGGAGAGCACATGTGCACCACCCAGATAGCACCCCTGGGGCGTGGGAGCACTCCTCTCCATCTCCTCACTCTCCCGATGCCTGGAAGGTTGAATGAATGACTGGTGCAGGAGCAGTCATTTTGGATCACGAGGTAGAAGCCATGCGTTGAAGATGGAAGGTCAAGACATATCTTTTTAAGTAACTATACCTTTAAATTTGCATTTTGGGTCCCTCCCATATAACTGAGCTAAACTGAGTTCATGTATGGTTTTACTCAATCTTCAATGTAAGGAAACTGAAATTCCCTGAGATTAAGAATCTGCTCATTCTATTATGGACTGAATGTTCTCCACCACAACCACTACCCCTAAAATTTAGTATTTTGCAACTCCACCCCATGAAGTGACTGTATTTGAGGTTGACTGCCTTTGTGGAGGTGACCCAAGAGGCCATAGGATGTGTCCTAATAAGGAAAGCTCCCCTGCTCTCTGCACCACACAAGGGCAGAGTGGGGAGGTGCCTGTCTGGGAGACAGGCAAAACATGCTGAGCAGGACACAGCCTGGCAGGCTTTGGCCTTAGCCATCTGGACTCCAGGATTAGAAGATAAATTCCTCTATGAAGCCACACCATCTATGGCATTTCACTCAGGACAGGCTGAGCTAACCAAGGCCCTTCCACAGTTCATTCCCCTTAGAAGTCCTGAGCAGTTTCCGTACAGTTCTTCTGGATTTCAGGATAAATAATCTCTCTAGCTTCCTCAGTGACTCCTCAAGAGAATAAAATGTCCAGCACCCTTGCCAGCTGGAGGGATCTCTCTAGCACCAAGTCAAACAAACCAGATCAGTGGACGGGACCTACTAGGTGTGAACCCCACCGATGGCTCTCTCCAGCTTGTGCCTCCAACACTGGCCTTCCTCTTCCCCAGCGGGGCTGGACCAGGAAGAAAGCAGCATCCATGGAGGTGCTGGGCTGTCCTTTCCAGGCTGGTCCCAAGAAGAGATGATGCTGTGTGCACAGCTTCCACTGATGAGCTCGAGGCAGAGGTCACTGGAGACGTGCCCTGGAGGCAGAAGTCCGTGGGCTCACCCTCGCTTTTCACTGCAGTGCTGAGCTGGATCCAGAACAATGGCAAAGCTACTTCCCAAGGCTCCGGGAGTGGATGTGGTAGGGGAGCTGTTCGCCCCATGCTGAACTGCACATGTCCTTCCTGCAGCAAACAGAACTGCTGCGTGTCCCAGAGCCACAAGGCTGGGCCAGGCGTCCAGCCGGCCACTCAGAGCCCTCATGACTGCACAAGGTGGACTTGCGACCGCAGCCACGCCAATCAGTCTCCCCTGAGATTTTCTGCTAAAGTCATCTGCGGGGATGACTTCCTGTCTCAGAGGACCTGGGGGAGGATGCGGCATGCTGGGAGCTAGTGGCTGCCTTCTCCCTCACTCTGACCTTACCTGTGTGGGATGGGGCAACTGTGCTGGTACAGAGGGGGAGAAGCAAGGAGACACAAAAAAGGAGCTGGTTCTGAAGAGAGGTGAGGCCCGGGTCCAGCCGTGCTGGCCACCGACCTTCGGACTACCAAGGTATGTGAGCTGACCACTTTTGCCTTTCCCTTAAGCTAATTTGACCTGGGGATTTGTTGTTTTGTCTTGTTTCTGACATTCACCTTACATGAGGTGTGACCTAGCACTCCTCCCAGCTAGGCAGTGGGAGCCATCAGGCTCCAAGGCAGTGGGTCATCTTTCTCTCTTGTCCTCTGCCTATCCAGCTGCAGGGACACCAGGTGTGTGACCATACTGAGTGTCTCACCTGGGCCCTGAAGGAAGCCATCTTAGAAAGCTGTGTCCTCACAGCTGCACACCTGCAAACCCAGTCTCCCAGGGGGCCAAGCAGTCATCCTGGTGTCCCTGAGTCTAACACTAAGCAGGAGGACAGGAGGAGGGGCAAGGCAGAGAGAAAAAGTCACTTCCCCAGAGCCACATTGTCAGATCTGGGTGCCCACCTTGGAGAGACACAGGAACAGTATCAAGCTTCCCCAGCCACATACTCTCTCTCTCTCTCTCTCTCTCTCTCTCTCTCACACACACACACACACACACACACACACACACAGAGGCAGTGCACCCATCACATGTTCATACCCATGGACACAACATCTCACACATGCAGGCTCATCACAGACACATGCACCCCCAGCAGGTGTACCCCATGGTGCCCACCCACATTCACAGCACCCCAGTCCCCCAGGTTCACAGCACTCACCCCACAGTGAGTGCCCCCTCCCTCTGAGGAGCATAGCACCCAGCCTGCAGCTCTCTCTACCACAACACTCAAGTGCTGGCAGTGTCACCTGGGACCAGAGCCCAGGCCTTTTTAAAGTCACAGCCTTTCATAGCCAGATAAAATCCATCACTGGCAATGTGGCAATTCAGGGGAGAAGCAGTGTGACTCAGATGGCACCTGGGACTCATTCCCTGCTACAAAAGCCAGATAAGCAGCGACAGCAAGCCATCATCTGACCACAGGATGCTGGACGCAAAAGCCCAGACCGATGTTAACAGATCCGATTCAGCAGATAATGAAAGAAAATGCCAGGACCATGAAGTAAGGCATCTATTACTGGAACTGACTGTGTTAACTCATTCAAAAATATTTATTGTTTTTGAACACATACTCTCTGCCAGCGTAGCACTGGCTCAAGTCTGGAGCCCTGGAACAGAAGGATGAATGCTTTGAGTAAATCTGAAAATATAGGAATGGAAGAAGAGGCTTAGAAGCAGGCCCATGAACAGGGACCTGCTTCCCTGGTCACGGGGAGTGCTGGTGTGCGAAGGGGCAAGGGGCTTCCCGGCACCCTGGCCTGACAACACCACTCCCATACAAGGGAAAATACAAACTAGACACTCCTTCCTGCCCTGTAGAAAAGTAAACTCCAGCTGCATGGAATCCTACATAAAACCCACACTGCAGGGCCTGCTGCAGGATGGATGGATCCCAATACCACAAGGCCGGGAGGGACAGCCTGTCTTCCTCCTGCAGCTTGCAGATGCTCAGGCCACGCGGGAAGCGACAGAGTGTACATCAAGCCCCACCGCTAGCACTGTGCCGGGAGTGTGGAGATGGGAGGACTGTTTGCAGTCCTGAGGTGGGAAGAAAGCCTTCCTACTGAGTGGGCCGCAGCGCCCAGGAGCTGGAGGAAGAAGACGGACCGCTGATGGGACCATGGCAGTATTTAAAGTGCTGTCAAATTAAAGCCAAGTGAAGCTAAAAGACAAAACACTGAGACAATCCAAATGCTTCTCAGTAGGGAGGCCATTAATAACCACGACTGCATCACTTATCACACCACCACTTTGTGGAATTGTACACGGAGGCCGCAAAGAATGGTACAATGTTACATGCACCGCTGTGGAACGATCTCCAAGATATGGAGCTAGGAGTCAGAAATGAGTCACCGGAAGTCGGGAGAGGGAGAGAGACACAGAGAGCAAGAGGCCTGACACTTGAGCCTTACTATGCAGCATCACAGAAATGGGTTGCACTCCCGCATAGTGAGTGTCACAGGACAAACTGTGAGAAGAGAAAGAGATGCGTCCCTCGGCTCTCCGCAGCAGCCACAGACATCTGAGACAACTGACTTAAAAAGAGGGGGGGTTGCTTCCATGCAGTTGTGGAGCTTCTGGCCACTGTCTGGCTGACCCCATCACCCTCGGGGCAGTGGGGCAGCAGGTGGTGGAGGGGCGTGTGACAGGACTGTTTGCCTAGTAACCAAGATGCAGGCGAGAAACAGGAAGAGCAAGGGAGTAGGGCCCCAGTGCCCTCTAAGAGAGTGGCCCAGGCCACATCTTCAAGCTCCTCCTTCCCCACCAGAAGACACTGTGAGCTGAGACCAAACCTCCAACACAGGAACTTTTTGGAGATGCCTATCCAAGCGTCACCATGGAGGAGGGATGACTCAACGTTATGCAGCATGTGCTCACAGAGAAAATGTCTCCATGGCTTTCTCTGTGTGCAGGATAAAGGCCAAGACCATCACATCCGGCCTGGCCATCCTGGGCCAAGTTACCAGCCTAGTGACCTGTGGCAATTCTCCACCAAGACAGGATACAGCCCCTATCCCCTGCCTCATGTCAGAGCACTGAAGAACAAAGGCTGGAGCTGTACTGATGTGTTGGCTCATGAACAGAAGCGTTCACAGTATCTGGCTCCATTTGCAAACTCCATATGCAGACGGGAGCAGGGCTGCCACCATCTTTCCTAGAACAGTGGAACATGATTCGTGAACCGATGCACCGCTGCACTGCATAGAGAGCACCCACTGCACACCACAGGGTCTGCATGCACAGTCGCCTTTTAAATGCATCACCACACTGACCTGTAGCAGCAGACTTGGGAGGCAGCAATGTTGCCTCAGGTAGCATTTTGCATCTCAGGAAACTGAGGCAGAGAGAGAGGTAAGCTGTTCAGGGCTACAGGGGCAAAGAGCAGGTGGATACCTGGCTTCCCTTCCTCCCATGCTGGTTCCTTCACCTTCCTCTCTCCCGAATGAGCTAAGGCAGCACCCAGCCTAGCCTTAGATCAGCTGCAGTATGGCCCCAGCCTTGACCCGGCAGAGAAGAGGCCAGGCATGGACTCACCCTGAGCCACAGCTAGCCACTCTCACATGGCGTCTAGACCCTCACATCTCCCACTTCCTGCGAGAAAGATAACAGCAGTTATTTTTGTCTGCAAGGCCACTGGCAGAAGCACATGAAGAGTAATAAATCTGGAATGATGAAAAGCTTTTGTGAGCGAGCAGGAGTTGCATTAGAAAACTCCAGATCCAGCTCTAGTCAATGAGGATGTGCACTCTGGAGGCCCCTAAAGAAGGGAGAGGAGAAGGTTCTAGAGGGGGGCAGTCTCCCCACATATAGGGCCTGCAGGACCGGAAGCTGACCATACACAGGACCAGCAATGGCTAAGTGGGCGCTGTGAATTGTATACAACAAGACACACAGCCTGCTTCTCTCCATGGACCTCAGCACACGCTTATGATGTGCTAAGGACTGCTGGGAGAACTTCTGCAAATTAGCCCACCATGTGCTAAGAACCATTTTTGGAAACTTCCACAAATTAACACATTCAATCTTCACAACAAACTAAGTATTGTCTTGGTTTTCCAGCTGAAAGCACTAACACACAGAAAAGTTAGGCATGCATCCCAAGGTCCAAAGCAAGTAGCTGACAGATGCAGGCAGCCAGACTTAGAGTCCTGCTTCTAACCAATGCTCGGCCCCACCTCCCAAACACAGAGTAGAAGAAGGGGCTAGGTGCCAAGTCTATGCAGCAGGCAGAGGTTCATCTCAAGCTAGAAATGGTCTTGAGAGTATCACAGAACTCAGAAGCTGGAGTGTGGACCAGTGGCAGAGAGCTTGCTTAGCATGCTCAAGGACCTACGTTCCATCCTCAGCACCACAAAATAGAAACACACATGCACAGAGGGTGATCAAAACATACAGGGAATGTTTAATTTTTTGACCTATGTGACAGTGAAAGAAATGTTTCCATTAATCTCTTTCACTCTGCACATGCTCATCCCATCATTCTTGGAACTTCCTGAAGCAGTTCTGGAAGCCTCCTTTTGTGAGTGTCTTCACTCGGCATGATAGCACATACTGTCTGGTAAAGGCCCCTGCCAAGTGCCATCTGACAAAAAAAGCAGCCTGAAACAACCACGAGGTGTATTCTCAGCCACCTCATTCGCCACACCTGGCACCATGTAACTTCTAGCTGTTCCTCAAAATCAGAATGACCATGAAAGGGAAACATTTTGAATCCATTCAGGATATAGAAGCAGCCAAAGCACTGAAACCAAAAATTCTCAGGAAAGAAGGCTTCCCCAACTGCAGGAAGTGGCAAGAATGGAGGGAGGGATGCACAAGTCCAAAGCATGAGGAGATGCTTTGAGGGGATTAGTGCCAACGTGTCTTTTATTGCAATTTTTTAAATGTAAACATTCACTGTATTTTTCAGTGACATCTTGTTAAAATAAAAAGAGGATACAAGAGCTGGGCCATTCGAGAATGGAATGCAGTTAACTGATCCTGCGTGCATCTCCCTGCTCCGGAGCCCCGGCCAGGCTACACCTCTGTACACTGCAGCCTCCCTTGCCTGCTTCCTGTGGCTGTCCGGCCTGTGTGCTCTGAGTTTGGCACCCTCTGGTTCCTCAGCAGCTGGATCATTCTGAAAAGAACCCACTCTATTTATCCCTTGTCCTCCCTTGGTCGTGTCAGGATTTAACAGGATTAATCTTACACCCAGAACTCCAAACACAGAAGGAGAAGCACAAACTCTCAGCTATTCTGTCAGGGCTGCCTACTCGGAGAACAGGCTGGAATGCCCTGGCTGGGTGGATTCCTGAGACCCCCCATTCCTCAGACCCAAACCTGCCCAACAGAACTTCCCATGGAGAACATGTCCTCTGCCCCTGCCACTCCATACATGGCCACAAGCCACATGGGACTGTTGGGCAGTTGAAATGTTACTAGAGCAACTGAGGACACGCATCTTAAATTTCATTTAATTACTCAAAATTTAAGATGCAGGCAAAATCATGCTTCTTCATAATAGCCTATCCTATACTGAAGGATTTCTTTTTCCTTTTTTCCTACTTTTACTTGGTATAAACTCTCTCTGCAGAGCCTGGTTTATTTTTCCCCTGCCTTTAATAAGTGTGAAATTTTGCCACCATTAAAAAAAGGTAGTGTATTACAATGGATTTTTGTTTCTATGCATCCATGTGGCCAGTGCCACTGTACTGGCAGATGCAGGTCCAGAGCTTGGTACTCACCCCATCTCAGTCTGCCTTCTCATCGCTGAGATAACTCTTCATGCCGACAACTTAAGGAAAGATGGGTTCATTTGAACTCATTTTCAGGAGTTTCAGCCCATGGTGGGCAGATTCCGAAGCAGAGACAGCAAGGCGGGAGTGCATGGCAGAGGAAAACCACTCTCATCATGGTGGACAGAAGGGAGGAGCCCAGAAAGGAGGCGAACCTTTCCAGGCCACACCCCCATGGTTGCCTGAGATCAAGTCCCGCCTCCTGACTGCTGCTCAGCTGTGATTCACTCAGGACTTAGATGAGCCAGGTTCAGGCCTCAGCCCTACCCTGGACAAGTTCAGAATCTTGGGAAAGTAGCTTTATTTCCCAGGGACCCAGTTCGTTCATCTGAGACATGGAGGTTGTGTCACTGAATGAATTAAATAAAATGGCGTAGGCCAGTTAGTTGTTTTGGGCTGGATTGCTTCTTGGCTTCTTGGCATTGGAACCTTCTGGCCACAAGATAGAGATACCTGCCCGGCTTCTAAATTGGGAAACACTAACTCAGATAAGAGAGACAGTGAAGAATCCACATCCCCCCCCCCAAAGCACCCTAAGCTGCAGACGCTGAGCAGGCTCTGCGTCTACTGAGCTCACCTTACTTCTGTAGATTCTGGCTAGTTCAAACCTCACCCCCAGTCTTCCTGGAGATCCTAGAGCTACTCCAACTTCCTTCCTGAGTCTCTGCCACCACCAGCAGAAGTTCCTTTCTGTGACATACTTTGGGCCCTGCCTGGCCCAGAGTCAGAGCTTTTCCTGATATCTCCACTTCCCTTTAGTTTGCATCAGGGCTGCCATAAGAAAGGACCACAAATGTAGAGATTTAAGGGCAGAGACTTAAAGCATTTATGTGTTCCCCACAGCTCCACAGTTCAGGAGCCTGGCCTGACATGACTCAACAGCAAACTCCAGGTGTCACTGTCACCTTTCCCAGGTGTTACTCACTTCCGAGCCCACTGACCTTGTCTCCAGAAGTCAGACCTGTGAAACTGAAAGCCGAGCTCCCCAGCTCCAGGATGGTGGCCTCTTTCATTCCCAGGCCACCCAGAGACCTTGCGACCTTCTCAGACTTCTAACCCTCAGACTCTCCCTTCTTCCCTCAGAATCTGCATTTCAGGGTTCCCAGGGCAGATGAGGCTGGTGACCTTGATGAGCTTCGGGTCCTGTGGGGTCAGCCCACAGCCAGTCCAAGTGACATCTGATAAGTTGTTTTGCTACAAAGTAGCAGCCACTGTCCCAGGAATTAGGGCTGGAAACTGGGCACCAACTAGCCTCACTTTTCTGCCCCTCAGAGAGGAAGCCAAGGACAGACAGTGCCCTTGGGACAGTTCCTGCCACTCAAGGAAAGCTTTGGAGATCTCAGGTACCAGATGATGGGGGTGGGACCAGGCCAGGGACACAGAGGAAGCCTGGGGGTGATAGAGAGGGAAGAGGGATGTCTCTGTCATGTCCTCCTCATCCCCCTCACTGAGACACAGTGCCTACTACCATCCACACCTTAAGGAGGAGAGGTGTATGCTGGGCACAGTTGCAGCCTATGGTTGGCTGGCTCCCACCCAAGACAGCTGACAGAGGAGAGCTGCTCAGAGCAGAGTGACAGAGAGAGTGAGGGGCGGTGCCAAAGCCCCTCTTCCAGCCAGAGCTCACCTGTTCATAGCAGCGTGGCAATGCAGCCATCCATAGCTTAGTCCATGAGTGACCATCACACTGGTGACCTGGTCACCTTCCCCAAGCCCCGCCTACAAGCACTTAGGCTTGGGAGACATCCTGACAGAAACATTAGCAGGAAGGAAAGGCAGGGAGGAGGGCAGCAGAGAGCCAACTGGCTCTTCCCCAGACATCAGTGCCAGCTCACAGGTGAGAAACCAAACCGAGGTGGAGGAGAAGCCAGTAGGCTGGGAGCAGAGAAAGAGATTGCAACTGGAACCCAATGACCTGGAGGCACTGGAAGGACAGAGGTGCAATCATGGTAAGGAGGCTCTGGAAATGTGGGAAAACTGAGGCTCGGTGAACATCAGAGCCAGGAAGGCAAAGGAGGGAGGTGGAGGAGGGCGGAGGAGGGTGGGATGCTGGCTGGGAGGAGGATGAGAAGCAGGGCCAGAGGTCCTGACTGCTCAGTGTTACAGCAGCACCCCAGCTCTGTCTGCTGTGCAGTCCTCTGGAGTCCAAAGCACAAGGTGTACACTTCCCCAGAGCCTCAGCCCTCATGGACTGCTGTTGCTGCTCCACACACAAAGCATCCCGTGGACATCATGAGCTCCAGATGGCATGCTGGGCATCCTGCCAGAGTACCTTATGCTTCCCAGGCCTGGCAAAGAAGCGACCATCTGAGCTCCCCTCCAGCCCCACCCGCTACCCCCAAATGTGCCAGCCGCAGCCTCTCCATGGCCTCCCTCTCACCCATCCTCTCCTCCCTCCAGCGCTGCCCTGGAGCAGTAGACAACACAGACTCTGGAATCTCACAGACCCGGCTTGTTTCCTAACCACTGCATGACCTTGAGCAGCTGCAGGACGGCTCTGAGTGCTGCGGCTTAGACGTGGAGGCACCCCAAAGTCTGCATGTGCGACAGTGGGTTTGCAAGGATGGTCAATGCATGGGAGCACTGCAACTAAGAGTGGTGTCGGGAACAGGCCCTGGCAGGAAATGGCAGGTCAGAGGGCCGGCAGGGCGATCCCCCTACTCAGGTCCCTCCCTCCATGCCCTGCTTCCTGGTGTCCATGGGTGGGCAGCTGTCCTCTGATAGCCCCTCCCTAATGCCATCCTGAGACCCTCTGTCTCTGGAACAGGGACAGCAGCCCAAATAAACCTGTCTTTCCATCACAGGTGCCAGGTATTCTGCCCCAGGGACAGGGCAATGACTAAGACCTCATTTCATCCATTCACATGCAGAGCAGAATCAGCAATCCTGCTGGGAGGAAAATGCCTGGCACAAGGGCCAGCACTGGGCAGAGCCAGATGACACTGTCTATACCATCTTCATCCGCCAGTTGGGAACACGGGCCTGAGCTCTCGGCTTGAGGCAAGCAAGTCCAGACAGGCCCTGCTGCTTCTTCACTTCTTCATCAAACCTTGGGCCTGAGGTCACATAACAGCTGTGAGCCCAGGGCTCTTGTCTGTAAAACAGTATTATGGGCTGAGCACCCTGGTGTAAAAGGCAGGCACCAAACAGGTTTGCAGTTTGGGACTCAGAAGTATTTGCATATGCACAGTGGAATTCACTGGGGATAGGGTGGGGGTCTGAACACCTCCCATGAACAATTCCCAGCTCATGCACACAGAGCAGCTGTCATTTCACACAGCACTTTCAGTGGACCTGTGATCTGACTATGACCCATCCACGAGTCCAGGCATACCCCAGGGTGGGGGACAGAGGCCCAGATGCTGTCTCCCAGGTTCCTATTTCACAGGCTCAGCTCTGGTGTTGCCTCCCTTGGTGACAACTCTGTCCCCAAGGCCCTCAAGAAAGCCTCCTCCTCCAGCTTCCATAGCTGCTCCCCTCCCCCACTACTGTCACTGTCCCCAACTACTGCAGATTCCCTGCTGCTACCCTTCTCACTGCTGGCCATGTATTCAGCCTTTGGAATTCGGCCCTCACTTTCCTCTCTCTCAGACCATCCATCCTATCTCATGCCAGGGTCCTGGATAAAGCTGGCAAGGAATGAACAGAAGGGGCCGTGCTGCAGGGTGAACACTAGACAAGCATGGGCTCCAGCACTGCGTCATAGGGTGCTGTGCAGATGCACCGTGTGAGTGCCTCAGCCAACAGGAAAAACGAAGCTGCCAGAGAGGAGCTGTGACTCCTGGGCTGCCACAGAGAAGGCTCTGTGTGCCAGGAGAGTGTGCTGGAGTGGAGCACACAACCACCCATCTCTGCCCCCTTCCATAAAGTGAGTGATGCTCTGCTTAGTAAGACCAGCACAGTGGCACCGCAAGCCCAGCCAAGACCTTCTCAGCCACTCTCTTGCCCACCACCTGCCCATCAGAGCCCCTGGGGGCCAGGTGAAGTGACACTGGGTGGCAGGAGCAGGGGTAGGACTCTGACCATCAGTCCTCTCTACCTGTTACAGCTCTGGCTAACAAGTTCCCCTGAGAAGAGAAGAAGCCAAAGCCCCATTTGGGCTGCAAATCCAAAGCATTTTCTCACATTTGTCTTTCTTAGCGATGACTAAAAATACAGCTCACTTTGGAGTGGCTGCTAATAGCTGCAGACTCTAGAGCAAAGGGGGGCCTTCTTTACCTTCCCAATCCCTAAGTAGAAGCAAGCTTTGCATCCTTTTTTATAATGATTCTACTAACAAGTAACCTGCAAGTGAAAGGGCAGCAGCTTTCACTGCCCACTTCCCGGGGAAAGGCACCCCACAAGCCTTCTGCATAAAACCTGTCCCACCTGAGTCTCCTGGTTCAGGGAGCTCCATAGACCTTTTACGCTATGCTGCAAGATGCTGCAGGCATAGGCTGAACTGTCCTGGTGTGGCCCACACCACGGATACTGTTAGCACATCTGGCTGCCTAACACTCCTGGAGGCCCCTCCAATGTTCCTGTTCTGAGAGCCTGTGTGAAGTGAAGGCTACTACAGAAATCAGCCATTGGCTTCTCTTACTCTAGGGGCAAGAATGTGGCCCTCTAGTTAGCCAATCCCTGCCTGCCTTGGACCCCAGTGCAGCTCCCACAGGAGGCCCATTCTGAGAAGAGTGATACTCTAATTTTCAGAAGCAGGCAGACAAATGTTGTGTCATTGATGTCCTATCCCAGTATCATCCCCTCACATGTGAGCAGCATAGAGAGCAGTCAGTGTAACCTCTAAGCTTGGCAGTAAGGTCTCACTGTGCTTTGGATGAGGAAAGGCCCCTGCAGGCCTCTTTGCCATAGGCAGGGCTTCTGACGGATGACTGAATCATGACAGGACACAGCCAGCTTGTGGGTGGGAAGCAGAGTCTGTTCAGAAGAGGTAGGTCACAGGGGTGTGGCCTGCAAAGGTCTGTCTCTTCGCTCTTCCGTCTGACTCCCAGCCTCTGGGGTCTGTCTCCTCTGCTATGCACCTCTATCAGGCTATGCTCCTGGCAGCCAGCTGACCGCTGACCAAGCCATGAACCAAAGCAAACCTTTCCCCCTTTAAGCTTCAGGTCCTGGATACTTTGTCCCAGTGATAAGGAAATTGACTAAGACAGATTTGGGTGCTAAGATTAAGGTCGTTTCTGTGTATATACCTGACCACGTGGGTAAGAAGCCTTTGAAGTTGCTTCATGAGAAGAGTTTGGCCAGGTTTGAAGATGACAGCTAGAGAGCCCTAGAATACTATAAGCCAGGCCTGATGGAAGCTTCTTAGTGCAGACAGAAATGCAGATAGCCACGTTGCAGTTGGGACCAAGAGCTCCACTGGAAGTCAGCCTTAAGACCACATGTGTTGCACTCTGGTAGAAAGCTTGTCTGCATTTCTCACATCATGAGACTAATGGCTCTGGACTAATTAATCTGCTGAAGGAGCTTTTGTGGCAGCCCATTGTTCAGGCTGTGGCACACATGCTGAAAGCAGCTCTTGGCCTTGTCTACCATGTCTACCAAGCAGGACTGAAGAGCAGAGCTAAATAATCTGAAAAATAACTGCTGGTGGGCTGAAAGGAAGCACCAGCAGAGCTGGGGCCTGTAGCTTTTGGCACAAGACAACCAAATACTTTGCAACAACAGGAAAGATGAATTAAGGGCAGTTCAGGAAGCAGTGAAATTCCATAAATAAAAGGCCACTTTGAGAGGAAGCCACCTAGACATTGTATTCCCTGGGATTGAGCTTATAATGTACATCATGTAGAGGCCTCTGCAACCATGGCCTGATGGGGCCTGACTACTGCACCAGTGGGCAGCAGGCCTTGGCTTATACACATCATGCTGGTTTTACAGGCACGCAGAATGCAAGAGTGCTGGGATCACTGAGGCTTCCACCTAGAATTCAGAAGAAGGCTTGGAAGACCAGATGGTCAGCCCCTGAGAGGGCAGTGCATGAACCCTGTGAAAATAATGCCTAGAGTGCAATGAAGAAATAAAGAATTTGGAGATGCCAGGAACATGGAATACCTTGCTGAAGAAAGCCATAGTAGTGAGCAAATCCACAAAAAGAAGCCACGCAGGCCACAACCAGCTGTGCTGCGGAAGTGGAGCCACCCAAATTGTTTGGTGTTCATGTCTTTTCCCTAAGTGCTGAACATGTTACCATGTTTGTTCTGCTGGGGATCGGTCTTGCTTTGATGCCTTATTTCTATTCCCCCCTATTCCTCCCTTTTGGAATGAGAATATTTACACTATGCCATTGTATGTTAGTAGAGTTTAATGTTCTTTTTGTTTTTTATAAGGATTCACTGCTAGGGGTTTGCCTTGAGTCTCAGAAGAGACTTTGGACTTGGACTTTTCAGCAGTACTGGAACTACTCAGCCTTTGGCAACTATGAGAGATGGGCTAAGGGCATTATTCATAAAGAGATGTGCATGAGTCTCTTGAGGACCATGGGCAGAATATTATGGCTTGGATTGGCCTTGTGCACTCAGAGGCGGGGTTTTGCAAAATGGTTGAATCATGTCAGTAATCAAGCTGATTTGCTGTGAGGAGGTGAGCTCTGGCTGGCAGCCGCAGGCCACTGGTAGCTGACCTGAAAGGACAGCCCTGCTCCCCAGAGCCTCCCTTTGCTTTAGGCTTCCTGGCTACCATGATATGAGCAGCTTTCCTTTGCCCAGAACCCTCCATGATGCTGCTTCTGTGTTTAACTGGCTGAATGTGGACTTAAGCTTCTGAAACATGAGTCAAAGCAGAATTCACTTCCAGTGTTTGAAGCTAAGAACTCAGGCTGATCAAGCCACGGGAATGATGTCCCCTTGGACCATGAGCAACATGAAAGCCAAGGCCAAGGTGGCCTCGACTACCACTAAGAGCGTCCTTGTCTTTTCACTCCATATTATACTCAAGAAACAGATGAATTAAGTTCCACCAAGAGAGTGACTGAGTGCCATGAAGTTTCATGTTAATGTTCACTTTAGGGTCTGCGGATGCAGAGACCTGATAAAGTCAATAAAGCACACACAGGCAGTGGTGAGTCACTGGGGAGCAGCCCTTACTGTCCCTGCTGAGTCATCAGGAAGGAACAAGGGAAAGCTAGCATGCAAGGGCACTCTGAGAAGAGCTGACCCTGCCTGGAGCTCCCGGCTCACCCTCCTTGTCAGCACCACCAGCACCCAGCATGAGCAGGATGCTCCTCACGACGTGACCCTCTCCTGCCCTCTTTCTAGAATGGAATGAGAAATGGGGGAAACAGGAGACAACAAGGACAAAGGGCTTTGGCGTAGGAGTCTATCTGATCTGGGTTTCTGCCATCTACTATTTCTGCAATTAGCCAAAAGAACTTCAACTTTTGCTCCTCCCCATGAAAGCCCCCTGCCCCTTCTACCCACACTTTGCTGTGTCTGTTGTTTGTACTTGGCCTCACTCAAATGACAGATACCATATGGTTCTGATGCTGGTGTATCTGATCAATTTCAGGCAACATTTATTTGCCAAGTCCATCCATTCTCCTAGAAATGTTTCCAATTTGTCCTTTTTTGTAGTTGAATAGTATTCCATTATGTACTGATACCATATTCTCTTCATGCAATCATCTGATAAGTTTAAAATAGAAACAAGAATGAAAGTACGGAAAGGGCTTTAGAGGAAGAGGGAAGGGGACTGAAAAACAGAATCAAGCTGTGTTATGTAGCTGTGTCCACTATCCAAGATGGCTGTAAACTGCATGTGCTATAAGTATGTGCTAATTTCAAAAAGGAGCAAAAGAAAAAATATTAAAATTCCCTGCCCACTGAAGAAACCAACTGTGTGACAGGACAAAAATAGATAACAGGCAACACAGGGCCTCCATCATAGGAGAAGGAAAAATAAGGTTAACTCACATTTCATCAGCTTGAGTTCAGCATATTCTAAAGGTCAGAGAGGCCAGGAAAGGAGACCCGGGACCCCAAGTACAAGAGGGGGGACCATGTAAGAAAGACCTGTAGAAATTTGTGCAGGGGCATCCTGAGGCTGAGTAAATGTCAATCTGTATTGAAGGGGCAAGAAAAAAAGACACCCACAAACACAAACAAACAAGCAAGAAATCATCAGGAAGCTGCAGGCCAAACCATTCTCAGGGCTGGCAGAAGGCTGAAAGGCTAGGTCCCTAGGAGCCAGGCAGGAGACAGAGATGCCACCAGCCGCGCAGGCAGTGCAGCTGGGCCCTGGAAGCTGATGGCCAGCAGGGCTGGGTCAGCAGGAGCGCAGAGACATTCACTACTTAAAATGTAGAGATGGGGCCTCCAAAGAAGGAAATAGGGCCACGTGGAATTTAACTATCTGTATAAAGCCTCCCACTCTTCTGTTTACATACATAACGCGTCTGTGCATATTAACTGTACAACATGTTGGCCTTCGCTGTACAGTTTTCATACATGCACATAGCACATTCCAGTCACATCCATCTCTGTTAACCTCCCCAGCAGCCTCTCTTGTTCATTCACTTCCCTTGTCTAATAATAGTCTCACTTCTACATTCACGTCATCTTGGGGTTGTTTTATTTGTTTTTAGATTCTGTGTATTGGGAAAAATGTGCAGTGCTTGTCTTTTTCAGTCCAGCTTTTTTGTTTAATGTGATAGTCTGCAGTTACATTCATTTTCCTACAGATGATGCAATTTTGTTCTTTATAGCTGAATAATACTCCAGCATGTCTATGTAACAAATTTTCTTTACTGCTCATCAAGTGAAAATATCTTCAATGTCTAATGCTCTTAAAAGGCTATAGCAAAGTCCAGCAAGAACAATATAAAATTCACAATGGCTAGCATTCAATCAAAAATTAGTAGATATAGCCAGAAACATTGATGCAAAAGAAGGAAAACCAATTAATACAAAGATAAATTTTAAGAATGAGCATCATATGTACAAAAGATAACTCCAGTAGGTAGAATTACCAACAGGCTAAATAACACCAAAGAACAGGTCAGTGAAAAAAATTTTTTAAAACCCATAGAGGGTAACAAGATGGCAAAAGCTGTGGGTAGAAGCTCTTCAAACTGGCCAATAGCACCAGATGATAAAGTGTAGGTGTCACTGGAAATCCACACGGTGAGAAAGGGAAGAAGAGTAGAAAAAATACTTGAAATTGTCAGGACAATTTTAAAATCTAAATTTGGTGGAAACTGTGAATTTACAGAGAGGCAAAAAGGTCAATGGAGACCAAGTGAACATCAGCAACACCAAGGGAATTCACAGTCGAAGGCTGGAGAAAGCTGCCAGGTGACAACGAGCCAGCTGCGCGCAGGGAGGACATGCACAGTGAGCGCAGTAAGTCTGACCCGAGACCTCTTCTCAGAGCCCGCACCAGGGGCCAGGACGATGGCTTCAGAGGACAAGACATTAAAAGCGGTCCTCTAAACTGTGACAACCAGAAAAACCATCTTTCACAAATGTGATTGAAATAAAACCTTCTAAAAGTCCAAACCTGAGAGAAATGGTCTCCTGACTTCCTCAGAAGAAGGGTCAACAGAAATTCCTCAAGCAGGGGATATAGCTCAGTGGCATAAGTACCTGCCTGGCAAGTGCAAGGTCCTGAGACCAATCCCCGGTACTGGGGGGGGGGGGGAGGAAGAGAGAAAGAAATTCCTCAAGAAGAAAAGCAGAAACAGCGTAAACTGAGGACACAGTGGATGAAAACACAGCAAACACAAAATTAAGGTTAACTATAAATGGAATTCTCTCTTCTATTTTTAGGATAATTATTTGTTCATTTAAAAATCATTTTTAAATAACAACTTAAAAATAGTAATATGGATCAAAGCACCTGCTTAGGCAAATGCAGCAGCTGGGGTTCAATCCCCAGCCAACCCTGCCAGTCCCGCCCCCGGGGCTCAATGAGCCTGGGTGTGGTGGTACACACCTGTAATCCCAGCGCTTGGGAAGCTGAAAACATGAGGATTTCTACGAGTCCGATCTGGGTAGTGAGACCCTGTAGTCCCTGTACACCCTGCATTAAATAAAAATTTTAAAAAAAGGTAATAATGATCTCATGGATTTAAAGCATAGGTACAAGCAAAATGCTTGTAAACAACAGCAGAAGCTTCCGCCTTGCGCATAAAGCAGCCTAATCTGACGCGAGTGTGGGAGCCACTGAAGATGCGGATCACAAACTCCAGAGTGCGGCAGCAAAACTTCTGGAGACCAAGCGCCCGAACCGCAACTTGAAGCCCCCGTATCCACTGCCAAGTGCCAACACTGGCCGTGGGGGCGCAGTGGCCTGATGCTCAGCTGCTGGGGTGTCGATGCTGGGGTCCCTTGACGCGCGCTGACACAGACAGCTGCACTGCTGCAGTATGCATGCCATAGCTCACCAGTGCTGCTCTAGAGCAAAGCACTGCGGAATAGCCAGTGCCCGAGAGAGTACAGATGAAGTAGAATACTGAAAAAATACTCAATTAATCCAAAAGAGGACAGAAAAAAATGGAGTAGAGGTACAACGGGAAAACAAGAAGCAAGATAATAGATTTAAATTCAATAAGAAAATAGTAACATTGGGTGGGTCTTAATCTCAGGCAGAGATATGCAGGTTAGTTAAAAAGCAACCCCAGTCAGGCATGGTGGCACACACCTGTAATCTCAGCACTAGGGAGGCTGAGGCTGGAGGATCACTGGAGTTTGAGGCCATTGTGGGCTACGAAGTAAGTTCGAGGCCAGCTTGAGCTGCACAGTGAGAACCTGTCTCAAAATAAAAGGCCGTATCCAACTATTAGAAGCTCACTCAATTAGAAGCCCACCTGAAATACAAAGATACAGATTAGATACGAGTAAAGAAATGAAAAGCTATAACCATGCAAATGCTCATGACATTACTGCCTGAATGGCCATATTGTGGGGCTCCTCTGATGGTGCTGCTTGTAGGGGGACCCTTGGGCGCATGGAAGCTGTCAATGCAGCAAGGAGCACAGCTACATGCATCTGGGAGCTGAGTTACAAACACGCAAAAGAGCTGGAGAACAGAGGAGAAATCAGGGGCTTTGTCAACAATTGACACTCCCAGAAGGCTTGTTCTGTTTGACCAGAAGGTGCAGGCCACAGCGCCATGAGTGGCAGAAGGTCCGACCAGTGCTGCTGGCCACTGCGACAGAGCTGACGCCACCCACACGGCGCCCCTGAGCACCCCCACCGCCCACTGGGTGCTGGGCTAGATTCACTGAAGTTAGCAAGACTGAAGTTAAGCAGAAGGGATTGGCTTAGTGTAGCAGAATTAACTACAAGATCAGTAATGGGAAGATATCTAAAAAGCAAAGAAATATTTTGAAATTAGACCACACGATTCTGAGTAACCCATAGAAAAAAAGAACAAGGAAACCAAAAAACCATTTTAACCAGATGGAAATAAAAACACAACATATCAAAACTTGTAGATGCAGCTTCAGCAATTATTAAACAAAAGCATCCAGCTGTCAGTGTTTATATTTAGAAAGAAGAAAGGGTCAAAATTAATGACTTATGCTCTTAAAAATCTAGGGAATAAAAGCAAATTAATCCCTAAGTAAGTGGAAGGAAGACAGTAATCAAGAACAGATATCCTCCCTCAAAGAAAAAACAATTTCTTAAAAACTGATGAATCCAAACCATTACTCTTTAAGGAAAAAAATAATACTGATAAAAGTCTAAAAACAAGACAGAAATGAAAGAAGGTGGAAGGAGGAGGAGATGATAAAGAAAGAAAACTGTTCAGAATAAAAAGGAGAATCCTGACTGGAAATTCCAAAGGAATTATAAAGAAAAATAATGAAATTTCAGGAGTAAAGAAAACATGTCAGGAATAAATATAATAAATATCTGGGCATCCTGGATTAATTTCTTAAAGACACAAATTATCAAGAACAACTCAAGAGAAGCAGATAAAAGCAGCCTTACATTAAGGAAAGAAGTCAAATTTTAAAATCTTTCCACATGAAGGAAACCTCAAATCCAAACAGCTTCACTGATGAAATATTTAATGAAGAAATAACAGTAGTCAGACACCAGGAAGCAAACATGTCCCAATACATTTTAAAGCCAGCATTACTCTGATAACTAAACCAGACAAAGACTTTACAATGGAAAAAAGGAGAAAGGGTGAGAGAGGGAGGGAAACAGAGAGGGAGGAGAGAGGGAGGGAGGGAAGAAGGGACGGAGGGAGGGAGAGAGGGAGGGAGGGAGGGAGGAAGGGGCAGAGACAGAGACAGAGACGAAACTATGTCAGTATTTCACATGAAAATCCTGTTTTAAAATATTAGCAAATCAAAATCCAACAATACACAGAAAGCACAACGCAACACTCACACAGTGGAAATTATCTCAAGAATGTACGAAAGTCAATACAACCACCATCTTAATGCAGTAAAGAAGAAAAATCAGGTAACTATTTTAATAAATTCAAAAATGGCCGAAGAGAGAGCTGAGCAGCCCAAGTACCTGCCTGGCAAGCACAAGGTCCTGAGTTCAATCCCTAGTACCAAAAAGAAACAAACAAAACTAAACCAAGAAAATAGCCCTAGACAGATTTCTCCAAATACCTGTAACAATAACAACAGGACAATTCTCAGCAAACTGGCACTATGACAGAACTTCCTCCGCCTGGAAAGGGCACCTCTAGATAATACACCCAGTGGGGACACAGGCACTGTCCCCTCAGGTTCAGGAACAAGGCCATGAGTTTTCCCACTCTGCGCATATTCAGTGGCAGGCTGCAGGTACTAGTGCCAGGTGGTTTTTGTTTTATTGTAAGGAGGCAAGGAAAGAAATAGAACGACCTTTTCATGGACAAAGCCAAGCTGTGAATCCGAAATATCCTAGATCTCACAAAGGAAAAAAGCACTAGGGCTATTTCATGGAATTAGTAACCACAAAATTCAATTATATTTCTACATATTATTCACAAATAATTAGAAAATGAATTTGTAAAGAGTAGTGTTCTAATGCTATCAAAGGTGTTCAACACATATGAAAAAATGTGACAGACCACGTAACAGCAGTATACTGAAAATGTAAAATCATGTTGAGAGAAAATGAGAAGAATAAAATGAAATCAGCACGGCAAATAAAGAGGAGAAGAGGGATTGAAAGGAGGAGAGGGGAGGGAATGGAGTGGAGGAGAAGATAAATCAAGGAATATTATACACGGTGTAAGTTCCCTGTGATGAATGGGCTCACTGTATCTACCTAAATTGTACCAATAAACCTCATTAAATGTTTAAAATCATGTTAAGAGAAATTAAGGCAGCCTGAGTATGTAGATATATTCTGACTACAAATTGATTTAGCACTCTGAATGCACTGACTGTCCCCAGACAATGCATAGATTCATCATAACTGCCTGCAACTCTTAGCAGCAGGCTTGTAGACACAGACACGCTAACTCCACGCTTCCTTAGGATTGCACCTGACCTACTTCATGGGTCCAAAGTGGTTTTAAAAACAGAAACAAAGCTGCCTGCTTCCAAATACAGTGCTGCCTCAGCTCACAATCTCACTTTTTTCCAGGATTCTGCTCACAAACCAAACAGCACAAGAACTGGATCAAATCTCCCCATGACAGCAACAAGCCCCTCACTCCTGAGTTTGATTCGGTTTCCCATCCAGTTTGCTGTGTGACCAGAATTGAGGCAAGAATTAAGTTCAGGAACTGAGGTCCCACTGCCTTGGTGCATAGCTGCAAGAATCAAGACAGTTTGATCCTTGCACAATGACTGAGAGGTCAACAGCAAAGGATTCTGAGGGAGGCCACATGTCCAGCTGAGTTCCTGATGAGCGCCATGCCAACCTTGTGGGGACAGGAGGGTCTTTCCCAGCAAATCACACTCTAACCACTGAGACATGGTAGGAGAAACGAAAGGTAGCTTCCTCCTTTCCACATATGGCGAAAAAATTACGCTTTTAGAAGGCTGTAAACAGGTGGATCACTATGAGTCCAATGTAGTTGTGAGACCCTGAACACCCTGTAGACCCTTCCTTAAAAAATACAAAAATAAATAAAAATGACATTAGTTCTGTTTCCCTCCTGAAAATGACCCTGTCCACAGCCACCAATAGCTGACATGTTGACTGTCTCCACCATGACCACCCCACTTCTTCCTCTCTGCCCTTCCTACACCCCAGTTGGCCCAGCCTCAACAGCTCATATGCCACTTATCCCTCCACCTGCAAGCAGGGCTACTGCTTCCAAAGACCTCACTACTGAGTGAACCTCTGCTTGGCCCATGGCTCTGCAGAGGGCAGACAACTCTGGTATTTTCCCGCTTATTATTGGCACAGGGACCACAGAAAGAATTTAGAGCCTGCAGGCCAGGCACAGTGCCTTCAAATATCTGAATCCAAACATCACGGAGTACTGCTGTGCAACAAACTCGTATGGAGCTTTACACTCAAGGTAAACTGCTCATGGTCCTGATAGAGATTATGACACAGCAGTTAGAGAAGCCACGGCTCAGTGCAGAAAGCTGGGCCCTGGTGAGCTGAGTGGTGTGACTTCCCAACCACCACCAAGTCCAGGCCTGAGCTGGAGCTCAGGCTACACCTCGGCCTGAGGGGTACCAGCACGCCACACGCCGGGGGCAGCAGTGTGATTGTCCATTCCCCAGCCATCCCCTAGGCTTTATGGCACCCCACACCTGGTCCAGCTGGGGAAGCCTCACCAGAGCTGTACAGAAGATCTCATGAGATTCCTTTTACCGTAAACACAACCCAAATGTTGCATGGAACAAAATTTTTGCAGAGTTCTAACTTAACTGGCTACTTGGTGGTTTTATTAGAAGTGACAATCTCAGGTTCTTTCAGTAGTGAACTGGCCATTCTTAGCAAACTCAGCCTCTTTCCACAGACACCATAATCCCTGCTGTGGATTTTCACTGCTACCAGGGCAGGATTTGATGTCACCTGATATTAAGACCCAAGCATTCCCCAGCTTTGCCTTATTAGTCATCCCTTGTTCCAAGAGCTTCCCAGGGAATGAAGGCCAAGTGGGGCTCTAGGTGCCACATCACTGAGCAGAGGAGCAGCCCTCCCCACCAGGCAATGATGCCTATTGGTCTTGACCCTGAGCAAGCAGGTCAGCAATCACCTCCCCCTGGGATGGACATTTGTGCAGAGTGTGGGAGGCAAGTATCAGTGGTCTGGAACTGCTCCTGAACATGCATGAATTTGGAAGCTACATGGGGCAGGTCAGCATGGGTCTCAGAATTGGACAGAACTGCAGGAAATGTGACACTGTGACATCAGAGGGTCTTCCAGGAGATCAGCAGTAGGGCAAGAGCTGTCAGACGTTTCCTTTGGGAACCCCACACTCCTCTTAAGAGTAGAGCATGGCTCTCTAATGACTTGTCCTGCAGTGGGCTGTGCACCCTGTCACAGCCACAGATAAAGAGCAGAACCAGCACACAAAGGGAAGCAGGAAGGAGAACACACAGCTCTCTGGGGCCTCCCTTCTCTAGGCACCCACCCTGTACACTGCGAGTGGTGTCCCTTTTCAGGGACCTCAGTGCCCCGCTGGACTGGGTCAGTTTGTCACACCTGTTCCACCACTTCCAAAGAAAAATGACCGGAAGTAAAGAGGCAAGGCTCCTGTTCAGTTCAGTTCATTACAATTTATTTAATTTAAAAATACAAACAGAAACAAAAAAATCATCTTCCAATGAAAATACAAACACTTTGGGTGGCTGTCCAGCTTTTCTTCCCTGTAGGCTGTTCTCAAACCAATCAAATGAGCGCAAATGAATTTTGACTGGAGCCCTAAAGCATGTGCACCAATTAAATTACACCAATATATTATTATAATACCTTTGAAATGCCTTTCAGACCAATAAATAAAAAAAGACAAATTCAAATTAAAAAGTCAACTTTTATTACCAAAAAAAAAAAAAAGAAAAGAAATTAAATAAAAGTCACAACACGGATTTTTTTAAAAAAATGTGCAGTCAAGTTTCTCTTACTCTCCTCCCCTAGGAATGATGCCATGCCAGTAAATCCCTACAGAACATTTCCAGTTTGGCAACAAGCAGTCAATCATTCACATTTCTACTCAAGACAGCAGGCCTGGGCAGAACTTGCCTGAATTCCCCCCCAAGGGTGTGCCCTGTGTCATCCGAGGAGGCAGCACCTGGTCAAGGGTGGAAATTCCAGGGTACTTAGCATTTTCCTGTCACCTGGGGTCTTGAAGCACTTCCTGAAAACTGATCTTGCCTTGCTTAACGTTTACCTATAAAAAGAAGTTAGTTCTACCCCTTTGGCAGATGTGTAAACTAAGACACTGAAAGGCCCCCAGAGGCCAGGAAAGGGTGTGGAGAGCTGACACAGAATCTCCTGCTCGGTCCACCATCCACCTTGTGGTCCAAGTGTCTCTCTTGTAATTCCATGGAAATGATTCAAGCATAATCTCTTTGGCTGGGGCTTGGTCAGGGTGATGGGTTTAGCAAGGTAGAAGCAGAGGCCATGGGAAGGGCCTGTCCCTCCACTCCCAGTTTTTCCTGGAAAGTGTCCTCAATATCACATCCCACAGTCAGCAACGTCAGCAGAAAGTCAGCTTGCAGTAGGCCAGAGAGCAGGACAGAACAACCCCAATGCTGCCCGGCCCACCGAGGCTCTAGGGTGGACCGGGGCTGCTCTCCACATCTGTCTTCACCTTGATCCACAAAACTTAGGACAAAGGAGGATATCCTGGTGCTGGGGCAGAGGGAGAAGGGAGTGGGTTTCCCTAACAATGTAAACCCAGACACTAAAGATTAGAGTGCTGAAAAAGACTAAGCAGATGCTGTCACTGGCAACAGGAAAAGCCATCTACTGGGAGGTGGCTGGGATGGCTAAGTCACAGGGACAGCTGTGGGTGGGGCCAGGGTGCAGCATACAAGTTAGCCAGAGAAGACTGAGGGTGGCCTGGCCAGGAGCAGAGAGCTCCCCAAGGCCACGGGCACCCTCCACACCCCCACAGCCCAAATACAGTCTGCTCTGTGAGGAGTGTGCTTTCTTTTAGCCTTTCTTGGAGTTCAGGAAGGAGGTGGACTTGAATGAAAGGAAACCATGCAGTTTCCCAGGAAGCATGCCCGGCTGGAGCTGGAGGAAGGCAGCAGCAGGAAGACCAGAGCTGGCAGCGAGGGACAGGGCCATCTCCAGAAGGAAGAGGTGATCACACCCTCACATGCGTCCTGAGCACTGTGAGGGGAAGTCTCGTTTTCCCAAAGGTCTCCCTAGGCCAGTCCTGCCAGAAGCCAGCCCCCTTGACATACAGAATTCGATTTGCCCAAGCCAGTCGAGTGTGAAGTCATCCCAGAGGGCTCTTACCCTTGCAGAAGTAACATCCTCTCTAATCAGGGTAGCTAGAAATTGCACGCCTTATTTAAATACTTGCAGAGTCCCATGGTGTCTCTTTTGTGCTTCCCCAGAACATGTACGTGACCTGTAAGGAAACGTCCCTCTCCTCTCTGCTTCCCACACTCCCTCCTGCTCTTCTGACCCCCACTTGCTTAAAGTGATGGAACCTTCATCCTCCCCACAGCCCTAAGCCAAGATCTAGAACACTCACCAGCCTCCCCTGCTGCTGCTGCTGTGCTAACTCCCTTCAGCGGATTCAGTCGCTTTGGCAACAGGGCAGTTGCTCACAGTGCACAGGTAGAGGCTGAGCCTGCTGGTCCTCTGGAGGCCAGGCACAGTGCTGCATCCCAGCCCCATGCCAGTGAACAGGGGATGTGTGATCCAGGCAACAGCTAGGGCCCCACACTACCCTCCCAACCCACCCTACCCTCAGGAGCTGTGCTGAGGAGCAGGGCGGACCTCAAGAAAGAAGGAGCAAAGACAGCAGGAGCCAAAAGCCACTCTGGGCCAACACGGCTTCCCTGGCAGAATTCAGAGCATACTTTCTCCCCCCAAGACTGTGTCTCCCCCTCGGATGTCACCATACAGGCACAAAGCGCTAACCCAGATGCCACAGGCTGCCTTCACCTATTCCCAGGGCTGAGCCAGGTCCCAGATGACAAGGGCAAGCAGGAGCTCTACGCCTGCCTTCTCCATTCTGTGGCAGCCATTACTATCAGATCACAGCACTCAGCAACACAAGAACCAGGAGCAATTGATCACCAACTCAGGATCTGATTGCTGAAATCATCTTACAAGGCCCATGCAGCAGAACAAGCTTGCCAACTCAGAGACAAAAGGAGCAAGCTCTCACAGCTCATCCAAGGCACACAGCCCCCATCTCTCCTTCCCTCCTCAGGAAGCCTGTGGGTGGCTTACAACGCCCCTCTCCCACACACTAAGTGCTGGCCAGCACCCCCTGCCAATCCTCCACCTCATGCCAGGTGTGATGCCGATCAGGACCCAAATTCTGGCTGGCAGTGGGCAGAACTGGCAAGAGCCTACCTCCCCCTCATCAGTGACCATACTTGTCTAAGCCAGATGGTGCCAGTCCTTTCTCAGTGTTCGAGGCCAGTGACAAGGGAACCAGCCTGTGAGTCACACTGTCCCTGCACCCACAACGCTAATTGAGCTTGCTGCAGATCTCCAGGGCCTTCTTGTACACCTGAGTCACGTCGTCCATGTCCGTGAGGAGCGAGAAGCTGCTGTCCGCCAGCCGGTTCCGGTACCGCTTTGGGTACTGGGGCCGTGGCCGGTTATGGAGCCCCTCAAAGTCCTGGATCTGAAGGAAGTTCTCTGCTGAGACACAGCTGCGGATGCGCTGGCGGGCCGGCCGGCTCTCCTGCAGATCCAGCAGATCAAAGGAGTCGCTGGACAGAATGCTGTCATCACTGACGACGCTGGAGGGCCGACTGTAGCTGCGGGACAGCCCCTCGGCGGCAGGGACCCCGGGCTCCGACAGGGATTCCAGTGTGGGTGTTCCCGAGTACTTGCCGCTGTGCTTCAGGATGCCTTTCCTCCGGCAGGACAGGCTGTGTGAGGCTGGCCGGGCTGGGGCTGGGGGACTTGGGGTAGGGAGGCCACTGCCTGTGCCATCATCCCCATCCAGCAGCTCAGAGGACTCGCTGCGCTCTGGCGATGAGTAGTAGCCCGATTCTCTCTGCTGGGTCTTTTTCAGGATGCCTTTCTTGGGCATGGTGGCCGACTGCTTAGGGCTGAGGGTCCCCGGCATGTCCGCCTCGGGGGAGCCAGCAAGGGGCCCCACTGTCCGGCACAAATCCTGCTCTACCTTGAAAGCCGTGGACCCTGCGACGCCCTCGATGAAGCCGGCGCTGTGGGAACGATGCTCACTGCTGCTCCGCTTCTTCAAGATGCCTTTGGGCCTCTTGGAGCTCAGCTTGGGCGTGCCCTCAGCCACCAGATCCTGGCCAGCCTGGGCAAAGTCATTCTCTTTCTTGGACTTCTTCAGTGAGCGCTGCCGCTCCAGTGTGGCCTCAGGGGCCCCGGGTTTGGCCAGGCCTCGCATCCTGGCCTCTGCTTCTGCCTGCAGCCCCGTGGATCGGTGCTGCCAGCCAATGATCCGCGCCAGGAGTGGAGACTCAGAGTCGTGCAGGGCATCACAGTCACACACGCTGCTCTCATAGCCCCAGTTCACCCACCAGTGGTTGGCGATGTCCTCAATGGTAGCTCTACGATCAGGGTTCACCATCAGCATCCACCGGATGAGGCCCCGGGCATCTGGGGACAACAGACAGAGAGAATCAGGCACCGCATGGAGACTACCCTGTTCTGCTGGGGACCCTGAGCAGAAAGCTGGAGTGCCTGAGTAACTCAGAAGCACAGCGACATCCAGAGGGCGAGGGAAGAATGGCACGGGTCTACCCAGTTTCTTTGGAGGTGCACGAGGCCCTGACCCCACCCAGGCAGGTCACCCCCAGCCAGTCCTTTGAGAGCATCACTTCGCCCAAAGGAAAAATGGGTGTTGATCACCACAGCTCTGGCATAGGGAGAAGGGCTGCAGGCGCCCACCTGTGCCAGTGTGGCCCTCACCCAGCACTCCGGTAGGGACAGTACCCCAGGTCTGCGCCTAGCTCCAGAGCCAAGCCCACTGAGCTCACTTCCTTCCCCTAAGCCACACCCAGACAGCCAATCCGGGTCTGCTACCCTGGCACTCGTGGCTTTCCTAAGATTTCCTCCTTGCAAATTTTGGCTGCCAGGAAATCAGTAGAGGCACAGAGGGGTGCTGCAGAGGCCCGAGGACCACGTGATCACAGCTGAGACCGAGTCCCCAGTCAGGAAGGTGCCACCTCATCTCAGCCACTCTGGAAGGCCAAGGAACCGGCCCTACTGCCTCAGTCTTCCGAGCTGACACCAGAATTTCCTTTTTGCAGCCATTTTGACTTCAGGGCAGAATCAGGGATTGCCCAATGCCTGATCTGGTAGATGAAGTGAAAGAGGGTGCCACCACGTTTTTAGGGGCCTGCTTCTCTATCCCACTCAGCTGCAGCATTCTTCCTATTTTGATTAGGCCTCGAAAGACACTGAATAAAGAAGACCCCACAGCTGCTTCAAAAAGTGGCAAGAACACAAGAAGCCAGAGAGATTTGGAAGGGGATTCCTGACGTGTCTTATTTTAATCATTTGCTAATTTAAACATTCACCATATATTGCAATCACCCAGGTATTCCCTGGCATACAAGACAAAGTGCACAAGCCAGGGCAGGTAGCCGAGCACCCTCCCTGGCCACCCCCACAGGGCACCCACCTGAGGGCTGTGTGGGCTCCCGGTACTCTCCGCTGCTGATCTGCCGGATGAGGTTTTTATGATCAAAACCATCAAAGGGCATCGTCCCATAAACAAGGGTATAAAGCAACACACCCAGCGCCCAGCTGTCCACCTGGAACAGGAAGACAGGAAACAAAGGAGATGAGAACCATTTCCCAGAGGCTTCTGGACCAGGCACAGCACGTGGCGAGCCACTCACAACGCCCCCACGAGCTAGATCGGGCACCTGGCAGGCAGCTGCCACCGCAGATGGCAAGTAACAGCCATGTGACAAGCCAGCGGCAGGCCGGCCTTTTTACCAGCTGAGGCGGGTCATCTTCCTCTTCTTCTTCCTCTTTTTCACAATGCCATTTTACAACACATCTGCCCATATGCTTTTAAATATCTTCTATAAGCACACACATTGTTTCTTCAATTTTAAAAACTGATGGTTTTATAAAAATAACAATATATTCAGCACAATATTTCCTTCAGTATAATTTTACTCTCAGACTTTAAACTTTTATGGTACTCTAGTCATTCACATGGCTCCACATATATTTTGCTCTATTTCACTTTGAAAATTTATTTTGTCTCCTCTCCTGTGACTAACCGCATTTGCCTACGAGTTGGACACGTAGCACGCAGAAAGCCAGACTAGCTGCAACCACAGTTATTTCATTGCCATTTCAGGATGTGAATGCATTGGTGGTGCACAGTAACTGCGCTCATCCTGTGACTGTACACACATGCCTGGCACCGAGAGCATTTTTATTCACTGCTGCCCCTTCCTATTAGTGCCCCTTTTCCAGAACCCCTTCCCCTCTCCAAGGTCTGTCTCCCCATTTTCTACCCCTCTGGCTTGTATCATGTGCTCATAGGGCTGGATCACAGGTGTGATCCTGGGACAAGGGGTGTTATCGGCACTAAATTAATCCGCTGATGGTTCGTACAGTTCTGGGGGAGACAATGGCTAACGGGGAAGCACTCTCCGGGTGCAGGTGGCACCAACAGCGGGCTTACAGTATGGAAGGCATCCAAGGGAGACGAAGGCTCAGTGCATGCTGCCCGCTGCCTGCTCTGTCATGGACTGTTTTGCTTCTACCATGCCACCCTGGCTTGGAACCAGCTGACTGTGGAGGGAAACCTCTATAGACTGTGAGCTAAAACCAACATCTCATCCTTTAATTTGTGGATATCAGGTATTTTGTCCCACCAACAAGAAAAGTAACCAAGACATCTACCATTTCTATTTTAACTTAATTTTTTTAAGTATTTACTATAGGATGGACAGGGTGTCACTACACAGATCGGACTCATAGTGATCCTCCTGTTTTCAGCCTCCCAAGCGCTGGGATTACAGGCACTGCCACCACACCCAGTCTCAATTGCCATCTCAGCATGCCCCACAGGCAGGGTCAGCACAGCACACTGGAGATTGGACCCGGGTCCCTGTGCTCTGCCTAAACAGGAGCTTTAGTCCACTGAGCTATCTAGCCAGTCCTTGTCTTAATTTGCTCTTTAATGCATTTATATTTTGGTTTCTCTCCTCACTCTTTGAAGCAATAGGACCTGGATGGCTTCTAGCCGCACTTGACACATGAGAATATTAAGGCACAAGGCAGCTCAGTGGTTTCTCCAGAGGTTTCCCACTCCTTCTTGTACCTCGTTCAGATCCTACAAAATGCAAAACATACAAGAACCAGGCAGGCAACAAGCTTGGACCACACAAGAAAGAACTGAGGTGGAATGTGGAGTGCGGGGCTCCGAGACACACTGTAGACAAGCTCCCCCAACCTCCCCACCTAGAGGCTGCTGCACTGAAATGTGTGCCCAACACAGCAGAAGCCTTTGGTTTTTAAAGAGATCAGAAACCAGAGTTTTCTGTGACATCTCCCAATTATTAGACATTTATCCAATTTTTTACAAAGACAAATGTGGTCAAGTGAACACACTTGCGGCCAGATCACAGACTACAGTCTGTAACAATCACACACTAACCGTTAGAGACCAAAAGAGCCTTTTTAATCTACAATAATAAAAGAGTCAGTGACTTTTCTATCTGAATTCAGTCAAATCTAGAAATGTTATTAAATATATTACAATATGCTCATATAATGCTGTCACTGCAAATCATAGTTTACTAATAATGAATCTGGAATGCATCACAATATAATTTCGCTTAACAGAATGCAAAATGTACACATATATACGTGTACTGAAGTACAGACAGCTTGCCCTTTCTTAACTTAACCTCAACTATTTTTAGATGATCCCAATTATTTTTGTGTTCTCAATTGTTTTTAAAATGCAGCTATCTACACTGGAAAAGTCTAAAAGTTACAGTGGGTGTCTCTCAGTGGGGTTGCAAGTAACTTTTCCCCAGGGCTTTGTTAGGTTTTCCAAAGGCCCTCCAGGTATGTGTATGATTGCTTTTACAATCACACAAGGAGGAGTTTTCTTCGCTTCGCTATGGTTTCCTGGATCTAGTCCTTTCCCCCACGTTCTTCCAGCCCAGCTCCCGCCGCTGGCAGCCTGCTCACCTCTGGTCCTCGGTAAGGCCTCCCATTGACAATTTCAGGAGATGCATAGAGTGGACTCCCACAAAACGTTTGCAAGAACTTGTCCTTCTGGTACAGGTTGGAAAGCCCAAAGTCAGCAATCTGCAAAGAGAAGCAAGGCCACAGAACTAAACTGGTAGTGTCTGAGACAGAGTTACTTCTGTCACATGAGAAGGGGGTGTCTGGGTCACCAATTTCTCTTCAGTCCTGAGTCTTCCCCAATGGAGCACTCGACAGCACAGGCCAGTGGTTTCCCCACTACCCACAGCCTGCCTCACCAGATCTGAGGACTACGTGCTCAACCTAAAGCTCCCTTTACCCAGCAGCGGTGGCCTCCCTGAGAAGTTACTTTCACAGAATGACTGTCACCAAGAACTCCAGTAATAATGCTGGTGAAGCTGGGGGAGAAAGGGCCCCTCTACACTGTGGGCAGGAGTGTAAATTAGCACAGTCACTGTGGAACTCAGTGTGGACCTGCCTCAAAAACATAAAACTGGAAATCCCTCCACCCGCACTACTTCCCTTCTAGTGTCTTCCAAAAAGAGTTAAAGACATCATTTTACAGAGAGAAGCGCACATCCATGTTTATGACAGCATAATTTGCACTTGCTCAATCTTGGAAGCAGCCTCTCTGCCCAGAAGCAGATGCATAATAAAGTAAGCAGGGGATTTGCTCACAGTAGAGCACTATCCTGCCACCAACAAGGATGCATCTGAGGCATCTGCAGGGAAACGGATGCAACCTGAGGCTGTGATGTTATGTGAAATGGATCAGACACATACACAATCTTAAGTATCACATGCTCTCTCTTATTTGAGAAATTCAAAATATAAATAAAGAGCAAAGATAACAAGAGGCAGATAACAGGAAATGGAGAGTGATCTTTTCCAAAAAAAACAGAAGAGGACCGAGATGCAGAAAGCCTGGGGTGGGAGTTTTAGAAAGAATTAGGGCATGCTATGTATATGTACCAGTGCCCCACAGTAGGTATAATTATTATATACTGAAAATATAGTAATAGAAATAAATAATCTTTATAAAGGGATCATTTCCACAAAATCACCAGCCTATGCTTGCAGTAAGCGTGGCAACGTGCTGAGCCCGCTGGCTGAGCCAAGAGCCACAGAGGAGATCTCGGATCTTATGAACCTATCCTTCTGTGGGGTTTTTTCTTATGCATGAATACCTCTGATTAAAGTTTAATTTGTAAATTGAGCACAGTATGAGAGTAACAATCTCTGTAAAACAATTAGAACATCATACTGTCACAAAATTCACCGCCAACACCACAATTCTTTCACTTAGAGAGCAAGGCTAAGTAAGACAAGGGTCACTGAACACCAGCACTGCCACCTGGGAACTGACTGAGGAGGGGCTGTGGACTGACCAGTGACACCATGTGGATACACTGCCCAGGGATGGTCCACTGCCCAGTGTTCTGAAAATGGGGTCACGGGACTTCATCACACTGTGCAGAAAGGGGGATTGCTTAAAACAGACTGAGCTGTTTCTCTCTGGAATTTTTCTTACAATTCTTTTGGACTACGGCTCACTATGAGTAACTAAGGTGGTGGAAAGTGAAGCCCCAGCTAAGGGGTCACTGTGTAACTGTGCACTTAAGGGCTGTGCCTCTGTAACACACCCCACATTACAGTGCGTTCACAGAGGCCTGTGCCACACCATGGAAGATGCTGACCTACAAAGCAACACCATCCCCTCCCCAGCTAGGTCTCTTCCCTGCCTGTGACCAGGGATAGGATGCACGCCTACTCAGCTCTGGTCACAAGATTACCATGAGGATAATAAAAACTAAATCAATCAAGGTAAGGCCATGAATGCAAATGCGCTACAAGATGTGTGCAGCACCTGTGGGGAAGGCCCACCCACCCTCGGCCCCTGGCTTCTTCACGCCCCTTCTTGTGGATTCCTTCATCTCAGCACCTTTACACGTGTACGCAGCACACTCACACATCCGTACCCTGCCATGAGTGCACACACACACGTGTATACATGTATTTGGAGTCCCTGAGCAGTGAGTGCTCAGCGCATCTGTCCCATACACTATCACTCGGATGCACATTTCATTCCAAAAAGCAGATGAGTAATAGACAATAAAATAACAGTGCAACATGCCATACCACTCATTGAACAAGTTCCAACCACCTGCAGTCTTAGCCCCGCCAAAGCTGCATTTATGCACCTGAGGGAGTGTGCACTCCCCTACTAAGCTGCCCACCTGAAAACATTTGCAAAAGGTCACCTTCGTTATGTCATGGACACGTGACACCGATTTTTTTAGAAGCCCCGCTGAATGGAGGAAGAACCTGAGGCTGAAGGAGATGAGGCATTTCTCACAAGGACACTGGTAGGCAGCAATGGTGCCACCTGCGTCTCCCTGGGCTGGCCCCGCCCCGCCGCACTGCCAGGAGAATCGCACAGTTCACTCCAGCCTAAGTCTCCCATGATGCTGCCCCCCAGAAAGGGATCCCAGGGCATCCCCAGGCTATGGCCTGGCTCTAGCTGCTGCAGCCACATCCCTCAGATACAGCATGTGTGCAACAGGGACACAGACAGGCAGGGAGGGAGGGCAGGAACACACACACTGGCAGCCAAGCGGCCCACCCAGCCTGGCACCTGGCTGGCTACGCACATGACCAGTCTGAGATGCAAGTCTGTGGTCTGGGGGTTCCCAGCCTCCAGACTGATGCTTATCAGCCTCTCTCTGTGAAGCTGTCACTGTTGCTGACACAAGATGAATAGAAATCCAGATGGGCCCATGTTCTCCATCCTGGAACGGAAGCACAGTGTTAATCTATGTGCAGAGTCCTCAAGCCCTTGGCCACTCCCAGGTGGGTCAGCTCAAAGATCCAAGCCACCAGGAGCTTCTGTCAGCTACCAGCAAGAGGACAGATGGCCACTGGCCAGGAAACACACAGAGTGTCTGCTTCCTCATCTGACAAATGGGGCTCAGGCAGGTCTGTACCCATATGTGCTGTGGTGAAGGAAACACAACCTAGAACACATCAAATGCTCCCAGTGTCTGCACAGAAATGGGGCTAAGCCGGCATTTGCTGCCCGGTCCCATATCGGAGCAGGTGATGTGCTTTGTGATCCTTGAACAACAAGCTTTCACCTGACACTGGGGACTCTCATCAGCAGAGGAGCAATGAGGGTTTAGGCCTGAGCTGCCATAGAATTACATAACTGTAAATTGTAAAATGAGCACTCTATTCCCTCCTGGATTCTCCTTCAGCTCTTGGAGCTGAGGCAGGAGCAGTTCTCACGCAGGCCCCAGGGTCTTGGCATCTCCAAGGGGATAGGAAGGGACAGCCCTGGGGCTCCTGGCTTCACGGGAAGGGACACTGCTTTTCCACTTGCCGTCATTCTTAAGAAAAAAACAAAATTCAAATTCGAGGCTTTTATAGGTAAAGGGATGCAACTAGAGACCATGCTCATAAGTGAAATAAGGACAGATCTACTTGTGTAAACATCGTATTGTCTCCCTAGAGCCTGACAGAGTAAACAGGACCTGAAAGGTACAATGGACACTGTGAAAGGGGAAGAACTGTTCCAAGGGAAGCAACAGCTGGGTGAGGGAAAGGGAAAAGAGAGAAGAGAAAAAGAAGTGTATGTGCACATCCACAGGGCAGCTGGGATAATTACGGTCGTGCAGCTGAGTTCTGCTGATCTCCTGGAAGGAGCAGTTAATGCTTAAAATTTTTTGTCTGCTTTTTAATTTGTTTTATAATTTTGACCAGTTTTATAGGATTATATCTGATAATCGGAGCAGCTACTTTGAAGAGAATGATATGCAATATAACAGCCATTGTTGAATTGTTTAAATTCTGTGTTGCTTTTAATGTTGTTTTTTTTTCTTTTACTACTTTTTTGTATTCTCTTTAAATAAGAAAAACACCCAACCATAAGAGTGAAAAAAAAAACTGAAATTTCGGAAACACTGCATTTAAGTGTAGTAACAAAATGAGACAACTCAGAACTCCTTTCGATGTGAGCTCTGAGGCATTTGTCCTGTCTTTGGCGCCAGGAATGAAGGCGCCGAGAGGTTGGGGTCCCAAGCTCTGGTGGGGGCATAAGAGAGGCCCACGGGCTCACAAGACAGCTACGCCAGAGGTGACACTGCAGGAGGCTGCTCTGCAGACCCAGGCAGGCCAGGGGACAGGACCCTCGCTGGCATCTGCTGATCCCCCAGACCCACATGATTTCAGAACCAAGCTCAGCCCAACCCTGCACTGTGACGGCTCAGCCCTGACCCTGGCCGGGCCTTGCTGGGGCAGCTGCAGTTCCCACCAGTCCTTTCTTGAAACCCTGCTAAGTGGAAGCCAGAGTCCTGAAGACACCTTAGGAGGTGACTACTCACATTTCAAAGGTTTAGCCTCATTACCACCCCAAGGAGCCTCAAATGAACGCAGTACACCACATGACATAAGCAGGTAGGCAAAGAGGCATGGGGGCTAATTCCTTCTGTACCGCGTCTGCAGGGGCACAAGTTTACGAGACAAATTTACACAGTGGAATGTAAGCTGTCAGGAGAGGGGAGAGGCCAGGGCCTGGGCTAGCCCCATGTGAAGATCTGGATTCCCCCGAATCCCTTCTGCAGAGGGCCGCAGACCATGTGAGCGTGCACCATTAAAAAAAAAGATTAATATCAGATTACTGTGAAAAATGAGCTCACCTGGTTAAAAAAAAGGAAGTAATAGCTTGTGGATATTAACTGCCAAAAGGAAGCTGATGACAGTAAAATCATCCGCCAGCCAGCAGCCAAGAGGAAATGCGGTCGGTACACGCGACAGACGGGAGGCTCAGCAGCCCGGAGCAGCTGGGCTCGCCTGGCTACGGCCTGACCAGGCCTTAGCAGGACCTGCCAGGTGACTCGGCTCCCCGTCTGCAGAAGGGACTCGGGACAGAGCTCAGTCTCAGGTGCAGAGAGGACGACAGCAGAAGCACAGGAAGCCTCAGCAGGCCGAGCGGCCAAGGGTGCATGTGCCAGCCACCACATGATACCAACGGCTGGGTGACCTCGCATCTCTGTCAGGCAAGGTGAATTCAGAGCCACACTAGCAGCAACAGAAATTGTCACCTGGGTACAATGCAGGCACATTAGAAGGGCCAGTTGTATCCAAAGGTGGAAAAATAAGGGACTCAGGGTCTCAGTGAGGGGTTCAAATCCTGCACCCACCTCTTGACATTTCTACAGAAGGTACTTTTGTCATTCCCCAGTTGGAGCTGCAGCACCCAGCAAGGTCTGGACAAGTCCCAGGGACAGACCATCAGCCCTCCCAGCTTCCTCCCCAGGCCGCAGGGGGTCCAGGGAGGGGGGAATCTGCATTTAACAAGGCTGCTACTTGCAAGTTAGCCTCTACTAGGTGCCAGGGGATGTAGCAAGCTGATTGCCGTTGCCACAGTAACTTCTGAATCCTGCTTTCCTTTGCTGGGACCCAGGATCACATCTACATTGGGCAAGCAAGCACAAGGCAGGCTGAGTGAGGCAGGGCAGGGCCCCATGAGGAGCTGATCCAAGACACGGCAAATCAGCAGGTTAAATTCTCCCAGCCCTGCGAGGTGCGGCCATTGCAATGCCCATTTTGGAGATGGAGAGAATGAGGCACAGGGTGACCAAACAGCTTGAGGCCCACAAAAAGCTATTCTGGCTGTGAAAGGATGACAAGGACAGGAGCGAGCTCCTGGTAAGCCTGGCCAGGCAGGCATTCCCTGGCCTCTTTCCAGCCTGGAGCTCACCACCGTGGCCTCACCTGCATCAGCCCCTGCTCCTAACCTGACTGAAACCAAATGCTGGGGGACAGTGAGTGGCAGGAGATGAGTGGCAGGGGATGGCCTGCTCTCCAGAAGACAGAAGCTGGGACGAGGAGCAGAGGGGCTTCCTGGAGGAAGAGGCTCTCAAGTGGAGCCCCAAGGAGGAATGGACAAAGAAGAGTAGGATGGACATCAGGACAGAGGGAGCCATGTGTGCCCAGGTCACTAAGCCAGGGAAAAGCCCAGTGGACACATGGCATTCAGGGCCACATTACCAGCTCTAGTCACGTGCCTGCCTCACCTGACTAGTTGGGCTTCACCAACAATCACATCGTATAGTTATCAAGTGCTTTATCCCAACTGAAACCCTGAGTCTCTGAGGGGAAGGACCTAACCTTCTTCACCCCCCTGGGTCCTTCTGGGTCACTGTTACTGCTGGCTTCACAAGTCCTACATTCTGGGGTTCAAGAGTCCTGCAAGCCGACCACCTCATCCACCCAGCACCCAGCACCCAGCACAGGACCAAATGCAGAGAAGCAAGGTGGGAAACACTGGTGACCGAGCTCAAGCTGCCCAGAGCAGATGGTCAGCTGCTGAACAAACACAAGCAGCAAACACAGGCATGTACGGATCTATGCACGGTACACAGATACACATACATGAACTCACACGCATACCCACACACATGTACACACAGTAGACAAACAAATGAGCACCTGAATTGATTCATGCAGACACACACAGTTCTCATATCCAAGGAACCAAACCCAGAGCCCCAGCCCAAGGCTGAGCAGCGGCAGCCTCCTCCTGACCAGCCTGTTAAAGCCTCTTCCCCAGTCGAGCAGGCCAGCTCCCACCACCGTCAGTGGGAACAGCAGGCCACCTCCCTTTGTCCTCTGCCCTGAGCCCAGCCCGCAGCAGATTCCCAGCCTCTCCCAAGAGGTCAACTGGCCCAGCTCAGCCCTCCTCTCACGGGCAGTGTCTGGACAGGAGCCTTCGATGGGAATGGCCAGCATTCCATTCTCCCAGAGTGGGATGTGAGGCCGGCTCGTTTTTATTAATTGCAAATTAATGCTATGCTGGGTGCTATTTCTGTACGTGCTACTTCCGCCAGCAGGACTGCGGCCCAACAGCGCGTTACTCTCATTCTTTCTGCCGACCAGAAGGGCGAATATTTTTAGACGCCACGCCCTCTCGCAGTGGCCAGATAAGTGGTTTCCAGATGCCAGATGTGCACACTGCGAATCCACATGAGGCAGAGAAGGAAGGACACAGGAGCCAGGGCACCGCTCACCCCTGACAGGAGTGTCAGGGACAAGCTTAGCTGGGCAGCACCTGAGCGCCTGGAGGGTGCTGTGGAGCTTGAGGGGGCCTGCTGTGGACCCACAGCCGCTCAGCTGTGGCTCCTCCGGGCCCCTGGTGCCCAGGCCCAGGCAGGGACGGCCCGGGCCCTCGTGAACACAGAGGCCAACTGTGGCCACCTGGCGGCTGCCTTTGTCAGCAAGCGTCCTTTCTAAACATGTCCCAGTGAGAAGCCAATCAGAAGGGCTGAATGGACACAGCCAGAAAACAAATCAACAGCAGCTGAAACACATTTTACAGCGCCTCGGAAGTGGGTGGAAGACGATGAAAGGAGAATCTGCCTTAAGTCCAACATGGGAGCTCTGGCCCTGGCATGGCCATCCTCTCCACAGCAAACTGCTCTCCAGGATCCACCACGGGCCAGGTGCACGTGCTCCGCCGTGAACACACTGGGAAATGGACACAATCCTGATGTTCCCTCTGCAACCTGGGCACATGGCTTCGACTTTCTGTGCCCAACCCTTAACTTTACAATCTCCTGCGTGAGGCGCAGGGTCTCAGGCCAGAGGACCCGTAGTCCCTGTCAGGGGCGTGGCCCATGCAAATAAGCCGCTCTCCAGGCCCTGCCCATCGCTCTTTGAGAATTCTATCCATTCTTCTCCTCCTCTGGGGAGCTGCATGACTCAGCAGGAAGCTATGCGCCTTATCACTTCTGGAACTCCATCCTGGGACCTCGAGGTCACCCTGCATGACAGAACCTAATCCCCAGGCTGATCTCACATTCCAGGCCTTGTAAAGCCTGCATTTAGTTCTGAGTGCTCTGGGGGCAGGTGGCAGGCAGAATCTGGAGAGAAAGTCACCAAGGTCAATGCATGACACAAACCCTTAGATGGCAGGACCCAGTTCTCCAGGCAGGGCCTGACTGCCGCTCCCCACAACCCAGGGCAACTGTCTTCCAGTTGGCTTCCCACTCCCGGGGCAGGCCACGCAGCAGGCTCCTGGTGCAGGAGTGACTACGAGCTGACTGTTCTAACTATACTGCCTCAGATCTTTACAAGTTTGCTGCTGATGCCCCAGGCCAGGCACAGGTATGCAGTACTACTTAGAAAAATAAACCAAGAGACAGAAACTGCCACCTAAATGACAGGGAAGATAACTAAAGCTGAAGCCAGGGAATAGCTTTCCCAATCTGCAATCAGCAGGAGGCCGCATGGCAGCAAAGACGCAGGCTGAACAGCTCCAAAGCCACGAGCCTCGACCCTGACCCATCGGCACACAGTGCTCGGCGGTTTATAAAGCTGAACATACAGGACCTCTCTCAACCCCAAAGCAGGCCTGGGGGCTGTGCAACTGAGGAAACATGCTTACATGGCTTTCCCGACGTCAAGCTGCTGGTAAACCACAGAGCCCAGAACTGCCTCCCTCCTTCTGGAACCATCTACCCTCTTAGCCAGCAAAGAAGAGACCCTGAGATTTCACTTCCTATTCCCAGGCAGCATCACTCTGACTGGTTCTCTCCTCCTTATACCCCTAGCTACAAAGAAACGTGTGACTCCAGTCACTGCCTCTGTGGGGATGAGTAGTCATCACGGCATGGCTTGGGGAGGCCCTGCAGAGGACACGGGGGCCTGAAGTGGCTGCTGCCGTGATCCACAGCCAGAATGCAAAGGGCACAGGGACCCCATCCTTCCAAGCAAGGCGGGGTCAAGCACTGCCCATTCACCGGCAGCGAGGAAGGTGCCCTGCCATGGTTCCCAGGCCTTGATCAGGGACAGCCAGGCCATTAATGTCACGAGAGGCCGGGCAGGCCGAGGCTTCCCACTGGTGCTGAGAGGACCAAGCCTGTCTCATCCCAAGCCCATGCAGAGAGCCAAGTTTATTTTGAAACCATATTTGCTTATTTTGCAGGCACGATCCAAAGGATGCCGGAGTCTCCTCAGGAGGCACTGGGCTGGGCCAGCCAGGACAGCTTCCTCAGCTCCAGCTCCAGCAGTAACACTTGTGGCAGAAGTGACCCCCACCCCCACTGCTCCCCAACACCAAAGAGCCCACCTCCATCAGGCACCCAGGCTGCATTTAGGACTGAGCAGGGGAGGAAACATAGGAGACTTGAGGCAGGAAGACAGCACAGTGGCCAAAGAGCCCTAACTCCCACCTCATTTGAAAGCTGGGCATGGCAGCAACACCTGTCATCTCCGCACTCAGGGGTGCCGAGGCAGGAGGATCGTACACTCAGCCTGCGTAACTCAGTGACTTAGCATAACCCTCTTTCAAAATAAAAATTAAAAAAAAAGTTTTAAAGGGATGTAGCTCAGCACAAAAGTTCCAGCTGTTCAATCTCCATCTCCAGGACAACAGAAACAAATGATCAGACAACACATAGATAAAATCTGCTGTCCTGCTAGCAAATCCAATATGATGATTAAACCTATGGCTGTGGGGTTCAAATTTCAAGCTCTTACCCACCCCAGTGTTGTACTGGATGAGTTATTACACTCTCCTGTGCCTCTGTTTCCCAGACATGGCTCAGATGTCACTTACAGGGAAATCAAGACAGGTTATAAAATATGTGAGATGGTGTAAAGAACTTTCCTGGTGATTTTGGACTATAAGCTTCAGGGGCACGGGGCCTCCATCTCCATCTCCTCTCTCCCAGCAGGAGGAGAGGAACTGGTACAGCAGGAGCTCATGCTTGCTGGGTTTCATCCAAATCGAACCAAGAACTCCTGCAGGAGCCGCTCTGAAAGTTGCCAGCCAGCACAGCTCCAGCCATAGCACAGCACCCTGGTCCTGCCCGCCTGCCAACCAAGAGGCAAGCACTCACCTTAATGTTGCAGTTATCATCAAGCAGGATATTCTCCAGCTTTAGGTCCCGGTGGACCACGCCATTCTGGAAGGAAAGGACAAGGAGTGGTCTGAACAGATACATGGCAGGAACAGAGAAAGAGGAAAAGGGGGTGGGGGAGGAGGAAGAGGAGGATGCACAGCCAGAATGTCCAGCACAGGAGGGCATGGTGCCAGCCCGGCGGGCCCACCTCCACCTTTTGGCTGCCCTCACTGTCATGAACTCCCCAGCCAGTGACAGGCCAGCATTAGTCGCTTGCAGAAAAGCAAGCCCCAGAGCCTGGGGACAGCAGAGGGAGTCCATGGCAGAAGGCAACTCTGCTATCTGAGCCACATCACCCCAGGATGGTAGACTAGGTCTGTCTGCAGGGGACCCCTGCCTGCCCGTCTGTCTGTCTGTCCATATCCTTCACGCCAATGCACTCTGCTTCTCAAAATCACCCCACCCCTCACTCAGCAAATGAATGACTAGAAGGTGACAGACCCAGGGGCTGACAATGCAGGAGGTGGCCTCATGTGTGACACAGCCTGCATCGGCAAGTGCAGGCCAGGCTGGTGGCTGAGCCCTGGGGCAGGCAGCTGGGCCAGGGTGCGAAGGAGCCCTACACCCTCCACCCCCACACTGGCCAGGGGCTTCACTGCACATGGCTGGCCTACATAGCTACTTTCCAGGACCAGATTATATCACTAGGGCAGGAAGAGCAGTGAGCCCAGAACTGACCACTTAGGGCCACGTGAGGAAGGGTCAGGGACCAGGCAGTAAGCTCATCTACCTTTAGAGTCGCTCCCAAACACAATGACAGGCTGACAGCCCATCCTTCACAGTTTCTTTTCCTTTCTGGCCAGTGGCTACTAATCACTCTAAAAGCGCTACCCACAGGGACCACACTTGGAACTTCTGCTACTCTCCTCCTAATCAGAGCCCTCAGGAGGTGCTTCCTACTCAGAAAGCCATGCTCACACTGAATCCAATGTCTGTGAATTTCCAATAATGAAAATATGCTCTGGGGGTGACAGAGCATATTTTCCTGTGACACCTGAGGACACAAGGCTATCCCCAAAGAGAGAAAGAGAAGTCAGACACTGCTAGCAGGTGGAGCTGAGGACTCACATCTGGTGGCTTTCTCCTCCCTCCTTTGTAATTCTCTGTATCATGAACAGACAGTAATTTGCTGTCATAGAAAGCAGCAGGCAGAATCATAAGGACCCTCGGCGGCCAGCCTCGGGCCAGGGTACCTTGTGGCAGTAGTGCACGGCGGAGACAATCTGCCGGAAGAAGTGCCTGGTCTCCCTCTCGCTGAGGCGCCTCCGCTCGCTGATGTAGTCATACAGCTCACCTTTGCTGGCGTACTCCATAATGATCACGATCTTATCCGTGTTCTCAAACACTATGGGGGGAGGGAGACAATAGACAACTGGTTCATCCAGCAAGCTCAGGTGTGGCAGCAGAAAGACAGACAGGACGAGTGACAGAGAAAGACAGAGACAACATCTTGGTGCTGAGCAGAGCAGAGTGCGCAGGGCAGCCGGCAGCAACCGCAGTCATACCCCACACCAGAGGACCTGGGTGAGTGCCCAGCCAGGGGGACAGTGGCTGCCTCACTGTGCTTCCTGGACGTGCCTGGGTCGAGCTGTGGAAATGTACCCAAGATCCTTCCTCGAAACCCCAGCCACTAGATGCCCACTCCCACAGACACCACAGAGGGTACTGAATACCACCTCCACATATCAGCTGCGGGACACAGGCCAGGCACCCGGATCTGACACCCAATTCGAACACCAACATGGCAGCCAATCTATTCACCTCTTTGTGCAGAGCCATCCTGACTTGCTACATCACTCTTTCGCAGCTCATCAAATCCTACACTATCCCCTGGAGCCTTCCTAACCTTCCCAAAGTGTAGGCTGCATTTCCTGTCTCCCCATCAGAAGGAAATGGAGGTCGGCCACTGCACGGATGGCTCTACAGACCAGCCTCCTGGATGGTGTTAGGTGTTTGGAAGAGGCTCAGTTATTCTTTACTAGATGAGTGCATTTTGGAAGATAGTAAATAATCACGTGGCTGCCATGCACCAGGCTCGTGGAAGGCCCTGAGACCCTGATGGGGAAAAACTCACCTAGACCTTACAAGCTGCTGGAGAAAGGTGCATCTGCTTACCATTTGAAAACTGAGGGAACAGGGGCCTAGTGAAGCAGGGAGTAAGCAGGCAGCTGGGAACCCAGGCAGCTGGCTCCAAAGATCCAGTGGGAACCTCAAGACAAAGAGCCTTCACGAGCACTGGCTAGAGCCAGCTGGATCTGGTCAGCCAGACAGGGACACGCACAGCCTCAGCCGGTGTCCTGTCAAAACGCTGCACCCTGGAGCTGCAGCCCTGTCTCCAGCCTGAGCCTTGCTCCCCAGCCTCCACACTCAAGGGGGACCGCTGTGGGCTGTGGCCAGCAACCTCTCCCCGCCTGAACTCAAAACTCTCCAGTAGTCGCAAGGCTCCAGGCAGACACCCCAAGGCCAAGCAGGATAAAACAGAGAGGGCCCAGAGGAAGGGCAGGCTCTGATCCTCAGAACTACCTTCAAGTGTCACAGTGGCTTTGGGTCTGCCCCAGGACCTGGCAGGACACACACCTTCGCATAGGCAGCAGTCACGGAGGGTGGCCTTGGGGTTGGCCTGCCCCCTTGCCCCTCTTCCCCAGGGCCATGCCCTGCTCTGTCTCCCAGCCACCACTACCGCAGCAGCCCCTCTTCACCCAGCCCTTCCGCCATGATGCCCCCACCTTGGAGCCAGCAGCTATGGGCTGAACCCACCAGAAACCATGCTACACGGACACTATCTTCCTTTGGGCTGTGGGTCCAGGTGCTGCATTCAGGGAGACAAAAGTGACTAACATACACCTTCATCCACACCACTCTGCCAGTGCCTGCTCCATACTTGGAGCCTTGAACCAAACGTCCTTTGAGCAAAGACCAAATAAGTGATAACCGTTTCACGATCCATCCCCCCCAAGACAGATGGTATAAAAACTGTGGGGCACTAAAGGCCTCCCTGAAGGGCCTGCGCTTCCCTCACTCCACCTCTGAGCTCCTCCCCACCAGGGCAGGACTATGTGCCATTTCTCACAATTGTGTGTGCATGCACAGGTGTACACATGTGCACCTGCACACGCACACACACACACACACACACTGGCTCCCTGTCTCCTTATCTCCTAGTTGAGAGGGAAGCTCAAGTTGCACCTAAAGCTGTCTCCTTTCTGCCTCTCACAATACCTGGCCATGCCTTCCCAGTGACAATTTCAAACAGTGTGTGTGTATGCTCAGCACCACCCATTTCCCCGCCAGGACTCATGCCTAGCCCAAGAGAGGCACAGTCTGTAGCTGGGGACTGGATACTCCTCAGCAAGCTTCCCGGCTTTGCCTCCTTCTGGCCTAGGGAAGCTGCTCACCCTCTGTGTCTCTCACTTCAGTCACTTGTAAAGTGTGAGCAAAATGAGTACAAACTTCTTAGCACTGCTGGGAAGGCTGGCTGCCCCCCAGACAAGCTACATGCTCAGGGCAAAGCCTGCACAGATAGCATGCATTCAGTGATGGTCCCTACTAATGCTGGCACCCACGCTCTTGGGCCCCAGGCATGGGACAGGCATACGGTCAATGATGCACTGAGCCACTGACCCGCCCCTGCCTGGGTCCCCTCCCCACAGCTCATCCCTGGCTACTAGGAGCTGCGGCCCCTCCAGTTCCTCCACAGCGCCTTCAAGTCCAGCACACCCTCCTGATAAGCTGCAGGGGAAGGAGCGGGAAGGGGGTGGAGGGACAACCACATCCATCGGTCATGGTGGTGTCTGCCGGCCCCACTGGACCTGGTATCTGCCGAGATCCAGCCTGGTGCTCATACCCCGCCCTGGGCTTGCAAACGTGGCTTCAGGTTGCAAGGCTCAAGCTTCAAGACAACAGGTGGATACCTGGGGAAGGGCTTCTCATTTTAAACAGCAGGAAGCAGGAAGGCACTTGGACAGGCAAATTCAAAACGGCCTCATGCCCACAGCCTCTATGGCATCTTAAGAGAGCCAAACTTCTGGCCTCGAGGACTGTGGAGGAAGGTGCGGGTCACCCCAGCCCATGCCATCTGGTGACCCAGCTCTCCCCACTGCAGCAGGCTAGCTCAGGGGCAGTTGCTCAGTGCAGCACAGTGCAGCACAGCAAGGACTTTTCCAAGGGAGCCCTGCCTGCTCCACCTGCAAAGCACATGGGATCAAGATCACTGAATATGCTGGACAGAAGCACAGCAGAGACTACTCAGCCATAACAAATGAACTCGCGCCCTCTGCAAGAAGGATGAAACTTGAGACCATAAAAACATGAATATCATCAGTTTCTCTTACATGATAACCCCAGAAATTAGTACAATGAAGCAGAGTTGGTAGGAAATAAGAAAACAGAGATCTGGAGAGGGGATAGGGAAGGGAGAGTAGGAGGATGGAAATGTTCAGTGGATGTGACCCGTCCTGGGAATGAACACCACAGGTGTGCAGCACAGATGCACTCATAAAGGAAAAATGCCTCTGGGTGCCCACAGCTGCCCCTGCCCTCCCAGCACCCTGCTCTTCAGTGACCCCTGAGAATGCAGTGAGAGGGGCTGATGAACAGCCCCCGTGGACCAGACACCTGGGCTCTGAAGACATCCCAGGGGCAAGGGTGGCTCAGCACAGCCCTGGCAGGATGTCAGAAAAACGCTGAAGGGTGCGCTCCCTGGGCCTTGGCGCTCTGCAGGTTGTTGGGGCCCGTTGCATGCCCAGGGGGGCTGTCAGGACCCAGTGTGACCACCTGATGGATGGGACAATGTCCCAGCAGCCATCTCAGCTGCTCACTGTCATGGAGGACAGCCAGTCAGAGACCTGCCTGCCCAGCCAGGCCTGCTCAAGGATGCCACCCATCCATGGGTCCAAGCACCGAAGGCAACCACAGAGGAGGAGCTGAACACAAACAATACTTCCAGGCCTGGGGCATTGTCCCGGAGGCCCTGGGTGTCATGGGTGAGGCTGGGGACCTTTCTCGAGCAACAGGACATATTCTGCAGACATACTCTGTGCTAAAGGATTCTGCACCACAAAGACACCTTCTGTGGGGCCATCTTTGCCCAATGCCAACACTGGCTCCAGCCAGGCTTCTTCAAACCCTGCAGCTGCTTCTTGGGCCACTCTAGCAAACCAAACCTCCCTGACTTTCTTCTGCCTCCTGGTACCACTCATTCTAAACAGGTTGTAGCTACAGAATCTCAGGGTTTTCAAGTAGTAAAGGACCTAGCAATCACCTATTCTCTTTTCTAGAATAGCTCAGGACTTACACATGGAAGACCAAGACCTTGGAAATCACACTGAAGAATGCCAGCTTCGGGACCCCAGGCCCAAGGCTCCTTGCCCACAGGTCGGGTCATGCTCGGTGGGCTGACAGGGACATTGCTGGCCATTCTTCTGGCAAGACAGGCTGCTCCCCTTGGACACTCTGACAGGTTATTTATAAGCCCAGAAGTCCTGTCTGCATTTGTGTTATTAGTCACTAAGCAAAAGCTTCTTTTGTAGCACTTGGGAAGGGTTTCCTTTCTGAAAAATGAAAGCCTGTGTCTCTTGGCCAGACACTTCTACCCAGTAGCCCAGTGGCTCCAGCAAGAGAAGAATGGTGGTCCTTGCCGTGCCAGGCCCATGAGGAAACTTTGCACCCCAAATAGCAACTTGGCTTGGCTGGGCCCTGGGGCCCCGAGCCAGGTCCATGTGGCACACAGCCTGGCTCTGGGTGAAGCGGCGAAGTCCATAAAGCACCACCTGGAGCCTCCCCTCACATCCTCTCTCTGTCACGAACCATCTCCCCAGGGACGTGGACAAGACACTGTCCTGACTACACTGAACATAAACTAAAGGCATAGATGAGCTTTGCTACTTCTGGCATGTTTTAAAAATAGGGGTTCGCATACTCTGCATCCCTTTGTGCCTGGCTTCATAGCTCAGCAGAACATGAGTGAGAAGAAGCTATGAGGGTCCATGTCAGGGAGAACTTCTTGTCCCCGAGGACAGAGCCTTTCCTTGTGGGGCTGGCTCTGCTCCACCAGGCTGTCTCTTTCAACACCTACCTGGCCTGAGCCGGCCAGAAAAGATTACTAAAGAAAATGGGCATGGAACCAAACCACCCAAAATGACTAGGATTTTGCTTTAATATGATACATTTACTATTACTTTGGCAAATCCTAATTTACCCATACGCTTGAATTTTTCTTCGACAGAAGGGACTTCCTTCTTCCCTAACACTAACATGAATTACTTCTCTTGTCTTCTGTTTATTTTCCATTTCAAGGGAGAGTGGGGATTGGTTGCTATAGCAATAGCCACTTCTCCAAATTAATCCTGAATTTCATTAGCTGTTCTCTTTGACAGTCCGATTCTGTCTTCTGATTGTCTGTATGGCTTTCACAACCACACTAATTACCCAACTCCTGACAAGTCCCTCCTGCTGCTCTGGAGGTTAAGAACATAACTTGTATAACTTGAGAAAATGTGTATCATAAAAAGCGTTCTGGCCTGGAGAGAAGCCCTGGCAAGTGAGCATATCTTGAGGTTTTTAACCATCCACAGGCTGTTTTTGAGTTAAATTTGCTAAGCCATTTAGCAGAAAAGTGACTTGGGAGGAATGAGAGTAGAGATCCATTCAGGATGCTTCAGGAAGAGAAGGTTCTGAAACATGTAGAATTTCTTTATGTAGTAAGAGAAGGTAAGCTTCTTGGTCTACGTGAAATCTTTAAGGAAGATTAGTTCATTGCTTTTAGATAAAAAGATCAAGATTCAAGGTGACTCATGGGGATTCTCTCCATGCCTCTGTCCATCTCAACTCTTGTCTCCAAAATTAGTTCCAGGAGCAGAGAATCATGTCTACTGTTGTCCTAAATCACAGACAAAGGTTCCTTTCCACTCCTGAGGGACTTTCTTATTAAAGGCCAATGAGAGCCTCACAGAATGTAACACAATTTTTACCTGAGAAACAAAGTAATTGCTCCTTGAAAGAATTGTTCAACACGCATCATTACCTCATAAAGTCAGTCCATGCAAGATTTGTTCTTCAAAAATTTCCTCCCCAGATCTAAATTTTAAACATCTCCTGGGCCCACAGCTTCACAAAATGGCCCCTGAGTCTCTTGACTCTGAAGCCCTGGGCAGCGAGGGTGAGAAAATTCAACCAGCGGGGCAGTTCCCAACAGCCTAGGAGGTGGTCGGGGTTGAGTCACCAGGTTTCCTGGTTTGGACAATGGAGGGATTTTTAATTCACTCATTGTCCTTTCTTAAGCCAAAACTCCTTCTAGACATTGGGTGGTGAGCCCAGGAAGAACCACAGCCAAGCAGGCCACCCACTGCCTGCCTCAGGCTTCACAGAAGGCAGAAGAAATGGAAAGAAACTGTAAGTGCCACCTGCAGGAGGAGCTGAAGTCTAGCCAAGGTCATTAGCGCCAGTCAGGACCCAATAACAGAGCCCAGAAGGCAGGAGACACGCCTGGGAGAGAGAGGAGCTGTGAGGAGGCAGGGACTCAGGTCACCAGACAGGCCTGGCCATTGGGCTCCCCACCTTCCACCACCATCCCTGGAGGCCATTTCTGTGGAAACAAAGCAGGGCTCTCAGCTGCCATGGGCTCCACCAACCACCAGTGTGGTGTGTGCGTAGAATATGCACGGCCCCAGTTCTGCAGTGGTGGAGCTCGGAGCTCTTCTGTGCACATGGCCTTGCTTACCCCTCCTGGAAACCACAGCTGTGCTCTCTGCCACAGGCTTGATGAACCCTCAACCACTAATCCAAGGTGGAAAAGCCAGGCCTAGACCCACTGCTGGGCTCACTGATGACAGCTCAACCACCCCAGGAGCGTCCCAACAGTAATGCACCCAAGACTGCCTGACTGGGCATCAGATCCAGCCATGAAGAATTGGACTCCCATGGCCAGGCTCCCGGGGCTCAAACCCAGCCTGTGCCCCTGAGAAGCAGCAGGATGACCTCAGCAGGTACACACTGGGGCTGCTGAGCCCATAAAGCACACGCCCCTATATAAACGTACCACAGTCCTTTCTTTCCCATTCCAAAATCAGCTTCAAGTACAAGTGTCATTATTCAAGGCACTGAAAATACTGAATTCCAGGAAACTCAGAAGGGCGCAACAGGACAGCCAGGGAGGAGCACTAGTTTTCAGTTGTTTCATTTCTAATCTCCAGCGTCTGGAAAAATGACTTGGATATAATCAAACGAAAACAATGAAAATAATGCACTGGAACGTCTGACCACTGACTCAACAGAAAACTCAATAGTGATGTATATGGCTGGAAAAACTCACACCTGAAGTGTTCGCACCACAATGAACAGGGAAGGAGACTGCAGCTGGGCTACTGAATGCGGCACTCAGGTCCAGCCACAGGGGCTCAGTGCGGAAGGTGTGAATCTAACAGCACAGGGTGTGGGTTAAGAGCTCAGTGATTTGCGTTGGGTGGGAAGCATGGGAAGCATCACACAGCACTTCACCGAGTTTTAACAAGCTGTTTCTCTGGGCTCCAGGTCCTAGATGAGGGCAGAGACCACATAAACCTGAGGTATCACTCCCCACCTGGGTGATGCATTGCTCTGTGGAATCCGCAGATAACAGATGACAAAGCCCAGTTCCCAGAACAGGGCTCTGCCCTCCAGGCTGCAGAGCTAAGTCCCTGCTTCTCAGCCTGGTGAATTAAACTGGAATCCTCAGGACAGGGCCCCAGCTCAGTGCCTTGTACGAGTTCCACTAAGATTCCTGCAGCCTGTGGCCCTCTGAATCAAGGTCTGAGGGCTGGGGAGCTAGCTTGCTCTAAGTGCCTGCCTGGCAAGCACAAGGACCCAGGCTTGATCACTGGTACTGCCGACCATGCCGGCTGTGGAACACTGGGCAAACTGCTGGCCGCCAAGACCTAGCATGATGGCGCATGCCTGTAATCCCAACACTAGGGAGGCTGAGACAGGAAGATCACTACAGGAGTTCAAGCTGTGTAGTGAAATACTGCACCATATAAATAAATAAGTAATTTTTTCAAAAAAAAGAATTAAGGTCTGAGAATCCTGGATCCACACAGCAGAATCTGAGAAGCATAAACTGCATCCAGATCCAGCATTGCCGAATAACATCAGATGCCAGAAATGCAGCTCTGCTCCACTTGGACCTTCCACAAGGGTGGCTCTCCCTCTTTCTCGTGTATCTCACCCACAAGAGGCCTGGCCCGTGCCAGAGTCTGACTCAGAAGATCAGGATGGGTCCTGGACTGCGTGGGAGAGCCACTGCTCAGGGCCGATGTCAGGGCTCAGCTGCTCTCTGGCTCCCAGGCCTCTGCTGGAGCCTGAGAAGGCAATCACCTCAGGCCTGGTCAGGCTGTGGGCTTCTCCACAGGCCCTGCCTCCAAACTGCTCTGCTCTACTATTCTGTGGGATTTTGAGAGCAGACAGTTTCAATAGAAGGCAAGCACAAGATCCCCTTCCAGAAGGAGCTACCAAAATTTGGGAAGTCTAGGTAACCTGAAAAGGTAGTTCAATGGAGTTTCTGGGAAGACAGGAAGAGCTCTTTCCTGGGACCTCAGAGGCTGCTGACAATCTGGACACTGGTGCTTCCTCCCAGGACAGCTGGCAGGAGACTTGCAGGGAAGGGTGCGAGACAGACAAGCTCATCCAGGCAGGCATGCTGTTGGTCTCTTCAGTGTTTTTTTCAACTTTGAAGAACAAAGCAAACGCAGCTAACAGATGCCAAGCAGGCTTCCTACTGCACGTCCCCTCGGCCAGGAACCACCTCACTGAGGCAGGAGAAGAGATGAAAGGGCAGCAGCCAGTGCCAGCATACATGGAGCCAATAGCAGCAGCACTTCATGCAGCCAGGGGAGAGCTTGCCAGAAACTGAATCCTGGGACCTGAAAGGGCAGACCCAGCCACTGCTCCACGGCCCCACTTTCTTCTCCCGCTGCCCTGTTACCAGATGGGACACGAGGTCCCCAAAGCGTCATGCAACAGGATGTTCCATCTCAGTGGCTTTGTAGATCGGGTCTCCTAGGTTCTCAAGGGAGGTGGGGTTAGACAACGCCTTTGATGTGTGAACTCGGTCCTAAAATCAGAACCTCCGGCAGAAACTGTTTTTATCTCTTCCATCCCTGGCAGCCAAGTGGAAAGCTCCAGAGCGCGCTTCCTCTCCAGCTGTTTTTCCCATATTGTCAATTGCCTTCCAGCTGAGAGCAAGGAATTCCTCTGCCCGGAAAGGGTCTACCTCCAAAACACTGCGAGGGTCCTCCACTCTCTCCTCAGGAGGAGGTGACCCTGGGGTCTCACACACAAGGGTGGGATGTGTCCTCTCCTGCTGACTTAACAGCTGAGCCAGCTGTGTCCACCCAGAGCTGACCAATCTGAGGCCCAACACCTTCACCTATGGGTGCACAGAGCAGTTAACCCCAGGGCTGGCTCAGCAGAGTTGATTGGGTGAAGTCCTGGATTTTATGGGCATCATGAATGACATCTAAATATTCAGTGTTCTGGAGCTTAGGAAACAGTAGAACTATGACTTTACCAGATGTGCACCACAAGCTTCCTCCTAAGATGTAGCAGAAATATTTTACCTACAAATAACAATCTGCAAGGCTGAGACTTATCATCTTAGGCATAAGACAGCGAACAGTGAAGGCCAAGATTCTGCATGTCACAGGATCCACAACAACAACTGCATCTAGGAGCAGGATACAGCAGATCACCAGAGGCCCTGGATAACCTCAGGAGGCGCTTCACCGAGGTCCCCTCTCCAAGATCAACTGCTGACCCATGACTTATTACTTGGAATGACTTTGGAAAGCGAATGTGGCCTCTAGGCAAAATTTCCCATAAGAGTGGTATTAATAGTTTATATCTTACAGATATAAATATGAAATAACACATGTACATCTCCTATTACAGGGTAACATTCAGTAATTCTTAGCTTTTTGGTGCTTAGAATTGAATTCAGGACCTTGTGCTTACCAGGCAGGTGTCATGCCACTAGGCTATAGCCCCAACCCCGACTATTAATATTTTTTAAAATGTAAAGAAAAAAATGTTACTTCTTCTTTAGAACCTTCCAGTAGCTTCCCATAGTGCCTAGTGTAGGATCCACACTTCTTCTTTTACCCAGCATGCTCAGGACACAGTTGCTCCTGCCCTGCTCTGCTCTGCTCTCCAATGAACCCCTCTATCAGTTTCACAGGTCCCCTGGCAGCTGTGACAAAAGCCTTAATTATGCCAACTCCACAGCTCACGAGCCACTCTGGGGATGACTCAACTGTACTTTTTGGTGTGTCTGGGGGTCACAGAGGCCCTGAGCATGGCGTAATATCTGGCACTGCTCCCCTGCTCCACTTCCAGGCCACCATGCACTCAGTACCTTGCCCATTAGCCACGGGATTTCCACCTTGAAGCAGTAAACCACAGACTGGACCCCCTGAGACTATGAGCTCAGTCTTTCCTCTTTTAAGCATAAGTGTCAGCAATATGTCCCCACAACAGGAAAGCTTTCTAACACACATTTCCACCCAGACGAGCTCTGTCCTTCCTCAGAGCATAAGCCCTCACGTCCCCGTGCCCCAAAGACAGCTTTTCGAAGGACTTAGGCCCTACTTCTCTCAGGGCTCAAGTCAAAAATCAGTTTCTCAGAAGACACCAGTCAGCAATGCCTTCCTGGGTCCTCTTTTCTGTTTGCTTAGTTGAAGGTGGCAGTTCCTTCTTGAATGCCAGTCCCAGAAAGATGGGGGCTTATTACGTTTGCCCTCGGATTCCCAGCACCTATAATGAGCCTCAGCACAGAGAAGCCACTGCTAGTGTGCCCGCATGAACAATCCACTTTTTCTCCAGAGCTGGCACTCCAATTCATGGGTAGTGCAGACCCTCCCCCACCCCAGCTTCCTAGACATGCAGGGCTGGGCACACTACTGCTCTGCCAACTTGCTGCTACTGTGCATGTGTGTGTGAGTGTGTGTGTGTACATGTGCAAGATCCTTATTAAAGGAGAAATTATAAAGTTCTTTAACAGCTTCTATTCACTTGGTCAATGTTCAAAGAGCCACTTATGGACTCAGCACTGATTTCCCACTCTACAAATTAAGTCATTCTGCACTGGCTCAGGCACTTGGCAGAGTGGCACACAGACCCAGGTCCCAGCCACCACTGTCATGATGCTGTAGGGCTGTGCGAGGGCAGCCAGTGCAGGGGAGAGAGGCTGAGCAGAGGTGGCCAAAGAGCAGGCAACACCAGACCCAAGGCCAGACAGAAATGCAAGACCGTGGCAGGGTCAGCGAACATTTGGGGTCAGGAGGCCCCAGAGTCAGGGTTGCCAGGGAACTGTGACCCCGAGGCAATGGCCCATTGGTCCCTCCCTCCAAGGTCCCAGTGAAATCCTAACCCCTAGGACCTCAGAACATGAGTCCACTTGAAACAGGTCTTCACAGAGACCATTAAGTCAAAGTGAGGTCATTAGATGGATTCTCATCCAGTCTGACCAGAGTCCTTGTGAAAAGAGAATATCTGGACACAGAAGGAAGAAAGCCACCTGCTGTCACCTCAGTCTCTGAAGACTTCCAGCCCTCAGACTTGTGGTCGTCTACCTCCCTGGTCTATGCTGCAAAGTTGTGGCAAACTAGCAGAGCCAAGTCCTAAGAGCACCCCCCAGTCTGCCTTCCCCACTGGCAATGGGAAATGCTGCCTTCTGGATCATAGATTTGCCTGGGGACAGGCAAATGAAACCAGGTGGGAGTTCTCTGCAAATGGCCCAAGCTCTGTGGGACTTCTGCCTCTGCAGATGGGACCTGGGGTTCCTGGGCAGCAAAGCAGCTGCAGCCAAGGGAAGGGGCCGTGGGAGCTGCCACACAGACTGGACCTCAGCAAGAAGGGAGGCAACGGCCCTCCCCCACAGTGACTAGGGGGATGTGGAGAGACAGAACTCCAGGGAGAGAAGGAAACAGAATAGAAACTAGTGATTGCTAGGAAATTAAAAGGGAGGCCCCACCTAAGTCCCTGGGTGTTTTCCAGGCAAACGTACCACTTCTTATTTGTATGGAGCTCGCAGGTCACAGAACACTTAAAAGCCAGCAAGTTCTCATTAACATACTGGAGGCCAGGAACCCTCTCTCAGGGAGTCTGGTACAAGCTGTGCACCTTGTCCCTAGTAACAATCCAACCCCCAAGGGGACCTGACATGCAACACAGCCACACTGCCCAAAGCAATTTCGGTGGTGGTAGTAGATCCTCTGCCCAGGAGGTATCCGCTGGCTACTGCGCCCACTGTGCCCTGAAGGGCCACGGCCTCGCACCCCCCGGCTGCGATCCTGAGCTGGCCTGCACATGTGCTGCACCACTGCATCTCACCAGCAGCCCTGCAGCAGGGCACACATGGGTAGGGAGGCCGCCACCTTGCACAGTCTCAGATCTGGGGCTGAAACCCATGTCAGCTTGACGTGCAGACTCGAGCTCCTCCGACTGCCCAGAACCTGCTCAGCAAATGCAGGCCTGGCCCCTCCTGAGGCCTTGAAAGAATTTCTCTCCAGTCACCAAAACAACCTTAGCCCACACAGTACACATCTACAAGCTTTAAAGTGAGGGCTCCTGCTTCTTGAGGCCACCAGCAGGGCTGGACTGAAGCCACCCTGACTCTGCACTCAGGGTCACCTCCAGCTGTCGCTCTGGCAGAGGCACAATTTCCTGTTTCCTACTCAGTTTGTCTGGGTTCCAGAGAGGGCACGGTGCTGCCACAGAATGACTCCCTCGGGCCAGACTTGAGCTCCTCCAGACCAACTCCAAAGAAGGAAGGCGCAGACTGTCTGCTAGGGGTGGCCTCGCCGCGCTCCACACAGAGCTCTATGCTCCAGGCTAGCAAAGCTCAGAGTGGTACATGGACAGGGCAGGATCCTCGCAGCCCACACCACACAGGTCAGCATCAGTCCAGCCTTCAGATCACCATGGTAACCAGGCACCTGCTGCAAAACCCTCAGAATTTAAGAAACTCACTCTTGCTCTGCATTCTGAACCTCTTGTCACTGGTGATTCTTGGAAATTCCCTCTGCTCTGCAGTACATTCTGATTTAGCAGTACAGAATCTGACACTGGCCCATTTTTCCCTCCAGTATCACCAAGAAATGTCTAAGTCCCAGGCCCTGAGCCCCTATTTATGCTGCTTGTGCAGCAGTACGATGCTTTTGCACACGGCCCCATGTGTGCATTCGAGTCCTGGGATCCATAGCATTGCTCATTTCTAAATGCACAAGCTGACCTGAAGAGGACTCAGGAGAAAGCAGTCAGCACATGGATGATCCCCCAACTGGGTAAAGCATACACTCCTGGCCCGCCCCAGGCTCCCAGTCAGCAGGTCAGGCTGAGGCCAGACAGTCTGCCGTTCCAGCCATTCCACCCAATGCTGCCGGCCCAGAGGCTGCACTCTGAGAACCATTGCACGACACATTTGTGGAATGAATATACAACAGAAGAGTTAAATGTCCCCTGAAAGTCCTATTTCCTCCATGGTTCCAAAAAGTGCATCTTAGAAGAACTGGGATAAAAGGTAAGATATTCCAGTATTTACATCTAAATAAAAGGCAAAATTAGAGCAGGAAGGGACATGGAAAAAAAAAAAAGGTGAAGGAAAGCCAACACCATCTGGTTTCTTAGCCCCACTTGATAACAATTTAGAATCTCCCAGAGATTAAAAATAGGTTCACTCATCTGTCAGCATCACATATTCAAAAGTATCCTGGGAAACACTTCAACTCATCAAGTTTAAAACTAGGAATTTTTTCATAAGAAAATCATCAGAAATAACTGTGAAAATGATGCAGAAGGAAAATCAATAAAACCCTTTACACAGCAGCCAGAAATTTGGAACAATTTAAACATTCAGGAACAGAAATGAGATTCAATAAATTACGGTATGTCCACAAATGAAATATTATGAAGCCTCTTTAAATGTTTCTGCAAACAATATTTGCTGGCCTCTGAAAAGATACATGATGTAACAGATGAAAAGCAGTGTAACCCATGTAATCTCACTTTGGGTAAAAACCACACACAAATACAGACACACATGATTATACATTAAACCAGGAGTTAGAGAAGCAATTATTTTTTTTAATTTCAACATGTGTATTTCAATCACATACACTGCCTATGTCATTTCTTGCAGGATATTAAAAAATTACGGGAGGGGAGAAGTTTATACTTTGTGTTTCTTCCCAGGAAAGACCCAAGAGCTGAACTGAAGCAGAAACATTTTTATAAGCCCCCTCCCCCACTTATAAACACCAGGTCCAATCTGGCTCCGACAGCAGAGCATCTGCAGCCCCAAGTCTCTTCCTCAGCACTTCCCAGCTCTCAGAGTTCATTCCTAACTCAACCAGCTGCACAGGGCAACTCTTCACACCCCAGCAACACAACCCCTCTTAGGGAAAGACAGTGACCGTGTATCTGTCATCACTGGGACACCCAGCAAGCTGCCATCTCCCAAAGTTCCTGGCTGTCTCTCCCAGGCTGGCTTTCAATAACACAGGTTGCTAAGCAACCCCTGAGGCCCAGGAAGATGGAACAAGGTGCCTGCCAGCCACTTTTTATGACCTGAATATGCAGCCCTATATGTGTCTGGCTATGTTCAAGGTAACTGAGTAAGAGATAACACTGGGCTATTTTTACATCATGAAGAAAAATATTTGGCTTCCGCCCAGCAGAGCAATTACCTATAAAAGCCTTGGCAAGTTCTTGTGGAATGGGAAATGGTAATTGATATGGGAGTGAAAAGAGGCATCACTGACCTTCATAAATGCTGATGATATGAGGATGGTTGAGGGATGACATGATCTCAATCTCTCGTCTGATGTGAACCATGTCTTGTTCATCCTTAATTTTGTCCTTACGAATGGATTTTATAGCAACCTATAAAGTCAGGAAATGAAATGTTACTCAGAGAACTAAACAGATGCAAATCAGCCATTGGGGGAGGGCTGAAAAATAAATACAGATGTTGCTTGTTGGCAAAACTGACAGTCACCAAAACAAAGCTCCAAAATACCCCAGTCACCTCTTTCATTTACAGGGAAAACATCTTTCCCCCAGCAACAGCCTATGGTGCAGGAGCATGGGTTTTTCATAAAGCACAGGCTGCCTAATACAGCCAGATTCATTTCCTCTAGCAATCCCGGCCCTTTGAGAAAAGACAAAAGACAAGCTCCGTCTCCTGGGTGCCCTCAGAAAACACGCTGGGTGACATCTGGACCACCAGTTCTAATGTCCAATGGTGACTTTAAAAAAGCACCGTGCCCTGGTCCATCTCCAGGCCATCCCCACCCAGCCTTGGCGTAAGCTCCTGCCTGTGCTCCTATGTAAGAGCTGCAAACAGAGTCTCCCCACACCCTCCCCTGCTGAGACACCTTCCACACAGCACAGCCTGGTGTGGCAAGAAGCCCCCTGGAGACAGCAGGATGAAGCACAGTGACAAAAAGAGGAAGGACAGCAGCACATCTGCCTGCAGATCCACCTTCGCTTGTATTAGCTGCTCGGTCATTTAAGCCACTTTGATTCTACACAGGGCAAAACAATACAGGAAAGAGGGCACCAGGAGTAACAGGAAGCCCACCACCCACTCTGTGCCCTGTCCCTTCCCACATGGTCGTCTTTTACCTCCACTATCACCAGCACCACACTCTCCTAGAGGACCCCTGCCCTCTCACAGGCTCAGAGCCATCTGCAAAGACAGACCTGCCAGCAGCAGCAGCCCAAAGCGCCACTTTGACAGTCCAGGCTGGGCTGGACCTCTGCTAAAGCCTTCAGATTCCTTCAGATTCCTGAACAGCTGTAGCTCCTGCCTGCCTGGCTCCTCACAGACCCTGACTCCCAGGGCACTGCTCAAACCCAGGCCATCCATCAATGACTCAGCAAAGCTGGGGAGCGGGGATGGGTTTTGCTATTCAGGGGCCTCCTAAGCACAGACTAGGTCTGATCAGAAGCTCCCTGCAGATCTGCTGTGTCCTCAGCCCTTCCTGTCTGCATTCCCTCTTGCTGCTGTACAGGCGGGGTCTTACTAACTTCCCAAGCTCAGGTCTGCAAACCTGAGCCCAAGGAGGAGCTGCCCTCCCCAAGACAGTGATGGACCCTGCAGCAAAGAATAAGCCATCACTTCCACAGCCTTCTTCCACCATGAGGCCAGGCTCATGGTCACCATAGCCTCCCAGCAGCCCCATGCCATAGGTAGCTGGGGCCTCTCCTCCTGGGATGGATGGAGGTCAAGGAAAAGAAACAGTGGCCAGGAGCTTCATCTGGCCTGGGTGAGGTCTGCAGCCTAGGCAGCTGGTGCTCCAGGAAGCAGATAGTAAACACACAGGCCATAGAGGATGGTAGGCCGCTGGGCCAACTCCTGCATCCCTCCCTCCCTCCTTAGAAGATGGACTGGGAGCACCTGCCACCCTCTGAGGATGCAGCCCCTGAACTTGCCTCCAGATGGTCCTACTATCAAATCATAACAGGAGCAAAGCCTTTCACCACCCTGGCCATCCGAGGGAGCCCACTCCAGGCAGGGCTTGGTACCCGCAGTCCAGCACTCACAGGTGGTACCAGTGAGTCTGGGCTACACAGTGAGACCCTGTCTCCAATTAAAGAGAAAGCAGGAAAGAACAGGAGGAAGGAAGGCCAGGACAGGAGGAAAGGTGCTCACCCCAACTCCCCGGAGCAGCAAGCCAATGGTCCCACCACACCACTCACAGGACACTTCCAGCCAAGCACAAACTCTAAGCAAAGGCACTCGTGTGACGGAAACCCAGAGGCTTCCACAAGTAGTAATGGACATGGTGGCTGTCCCTCCACCACTGCTCACTCTGCCTACTATCTGTTAGCCACCAAAAATGCCCAGAGGGCTCATTTTGCTCCCCATTTACAAGGTGGGGTGTGAGTTCAGGAGGAGACAGATGCTAGGAACCGCAATAAACCATGGTGGTAAACCAAGAAGACGTAATAGCCATCATCCAAGAGGAGCACTCAGTAAGCACCCAACACAGTATAGATCCACAATGCAGGCACACATCTGTCCTCAGCCTTGTGCCACCCTTGGCCTCCCTTCTTGCCCCTCTCCAGTGCATCTCAGGCCACTGGAATTATCTTTCCTCTCTACCTGCTTGTTCTGTGCTAGGGCAGTGTCCCCAAGTCCCAGGTTGCTAAGAACAATGCTAAGAAGGCTGGCCAAATAGCTCAGCAGATTAAAGCACCTGCAAGCAGGTACAGGGGCTGAGGATTGATCCCTGGGCCTGCTGTGCTGGCCCCATACCCGGGGTGCACTGAGATGGCAATTGAGACTGGACATGGCGGCACAAGCCTATAATTCCAGTGCTTGGGAGGCTATAAACAGGCAGATCACTATAAGTCCAATCTAGTAGTGAGACCCTGAACATCCTGTAGACCCTTCCCTAAACCACCAAAAAACAAACAAATAAACATTGCTAAGAACGTTTTTTAGGGCTTTGAGAAAGATGAGACCCATAAGTGGAGCTCTCACATGAGCACCCACATCAAAGCCAAAGGATACTGAGCCAGGCACACAGAGGGGGTGCTGTGTAACGCTTAGGGACATAAGTTCAAGCACTGGCTACAGGCGTCCACCTTTGGTTCCCAGAGTGTCACCTAGGCAGAACCTTCCCTCATTTCCTTCCTCCCTTCCTTCCTTGCTCAGGGCAAAGGTGAGTTTCCTCCAGCAAGTGACATTCCTGGGCACAGAGGCCACATCTGTCTCCATCCGGTAAGCACCCAACACACAGCATAGACCTCTATGAGGCGACCTCATCTGAGACAAGAAGCCAAATGTCACTGGGCCACCACAGCAAGCCCAGGCCACCTGCCCCCCTCCTTATATAGCCCCCTCGGCCAACTGCACAGGGTCCTGGGTTGGCCTCCATGGCTCTGGCAGTTCTAGGTTCTCTATGTCCACCTAGAACCAGGTTAGAAAGAGGGGGCCAATGAGTCTCTGCACAGCATCATGACAAAATGCCACGCCTCGGAGCCACCGCCAACACGCTCAGACAGGCTGGCGTCATGGGGAAGCTCCTCGCCAGGCTTCTTCAACCATCAGGGATGCAGAGAAGAGCAGAGGTGAGAGGAGAGGAGAGGGCCAAGCATCTGCAACCACAGTCTCTGCCTCGAAACCTGCATCCCAGACACGCAGCAGAGAGAAGGCCAGGACGGGACTCGCATCTCCCCGACCCGGTGTGGCATCTCTGTAAATGTTCCCATGTCTAGGCAGTGCTATGTGCTTCATAACACAGTGCTTTTAAACATGGCCACCTGCTAGTTTAATGCATAATGTGGCTGCTGGTACAGCCCAGGCCCCATGAATTTGGCCTGTTTAGGAGGTGCTCGGCACCCCCCCCCAGTACACCTCTCTTTAAAGTGACAGCCCAGCCTTCTTGGAGCTGGCAGTTTTCCCTTTTTGGAAGAGCACCAGAAGGCACTTGCTCTGCAGCAGGCTAGGCATGCTCTCCTGCAGCAGCTGCCATGGCATGGAGCACGCAGTAGCAGAGGCAGACAGATGCCTCGTGGGTCTCAGTCTCCCAATCTGTGAAGTGCGGTCATAGTCTTGCTTCCTGGGCTTCTTGGCAAGGAATGCAAATGGCAGAAAAGCTCGCACACAGTCTTCACCAGCTCGATAGCAGTGAGCCTGGCCCACTGGGGACACAAAGCCAGGGCAGCGTGTTCAGGGTACAATCCCACACCACACACACTGCATCACAGAAAGTTCCTCCTGTAGCATCAGGCACAGCCATCTTCAGATGGGGGATGCAGGGGACAATGAAGCCCAGCTGCCTCCAGGGGGCCACAGAGGACACCTGCCTGCAGGAGCAGCAGTAAGCACCACACAGGCTGTGTCTGTGAGGTCCCCAGGGCAGTCCCTTTGCCCACCCCCTGTTGGCCAGCAGGGATCTGGAACTGGGCGCCCACACACTGCACCACTGGTCCGGCAGGGCCAGGACTCTGCAACTCTCCAGGGTCTCAAGGACAACGGCCAGTGGCGCCAGTGCGGGGACCACATAGGAAGCAGCCTTGCTGCTCAGGCTGTGGCTCTGTGGCACTGTAGTTTGCATACCCATGGCAGTATCCTGACAGATAGCAGCAAATGACATTTACACGATGATCAAAATACACAGTAAATGTGTAAGTTCGTAGCGAGAGGCACATCGCCCTTAGTCTCTCTCAACCCCCCCCCCCTTTCAAAACACTCTTGCCACCTTCTACAGCAGTTCTGGAGTCCTCTTTCACAAGTGTCTTTATGAAGAGTAATTAAAAACCCAGTGAGGGGCCGGGGAGATGGCTCAGTAGAATGAACACTTCCCTGGCAAGTGCAAGGGCCTGAGTTCAATCCCCAGTTCTGCCAAAGAAATAAAAAACAAAAACACAGTGAATTGTGCTATCAGGCGCCTTCCAATGGAAAGGTGACCTCCTAAGAGCACAACGCTGGGTCTGCGTCCTCCCCATTCACGAGGTCTGGCACCACGTGACGTGGCTTATCCCCACAATCTAAATGGCCATGAAAGGAAAATGCTATGGACAGCCAGACACTACAACTAAAGACACTCAGAAAAGAGGACTCAGCTGCTGCTGCAGGGGGCGAGGACCATGGGAGGAGTGAGCTCCTGGGAAAAGGAGGATCCTGAGGGCATCTGTGGCCTTGTGCCTTCCACAACAATTCATTTTTCAGTGCTTCAATATACACTGCAGGTCCTGATCACACCACATGGTATCCCCATAGCACGCATATTGTACCGTGTGTCTATGAGACACACCTAATTACAGCCTCCCTATTCAGATATTAAAACTGAGGCCCAGGGAAGATAAGCACTTCCCAGTCAACAAGCTTGTAAAATGGGGAGTGAGAGCTTGAGGCAGCCGCTGATCCTAACAGGGGCTAGAGTACGGGATGAGGGAACTGGGAGTCAATGCAGGAATCCTCAGAGGATCCTAAAGAGACTCTGGGCCCAGGGACAGACACAGCTGTCCAGGCTGCCAGTGAGGCCCCCACAGAGCCTGCGCTGGTGCTGGCATCGCTCAAGAGAACAAGGGTATACTCAAGCCCCAACAATAGACCCTGGCTAGCCCCCAGGTCACCCATGGGCTGCGACCTCATCAGGCCAAGCCCCACCAGCCTCCAGACATTCGGTGGGCAGCAAGGGGAAGCTACTCCACCAAGGGGCTCAAGACCCTTGCAGGGGACAGGCAGCCCAAGCCAAGCCAGGGGCTGATTTCAGCCTTCCTATGCTGCCCCTGGGAGTTGGTGTAGGATGCAGAATTGCTCTACAAGAGACACCCTGCCCCAAGGGCCCCTGATCGCCAGCAGCTCTCACACAGCCCTCTGTGTGGGTACCCCAGCTTACTACCCAGAAGGCCATGTTACAAGTAAAGCTCCAAATAAGCTCAATGACCCTGCTCTCTGTGTGCAGGACCCTGGCCAACTCAGGACAGCGCCCAGCAAGGTGCCAGGGTGCCCCACACCCTGGGCCCCGGCCAGCTCCTCTTCCGCCCCAGCCTGTTGAGTCCTGTCTTTACAGGGGTGTATTTTTCTGACAGGAGTGGCTGGCAGCCAAGAGTCACATGAACAGGTTCAGGGGAGACAATGGTGCCAAGGAACCGCCTTCCCTTCCCAGTGGCACACCACCTCCCCGCCGCCACCAGCCACCTGCACCCCTCACCTGTGAGGGGCTCAGAGAAACATGCTCCTCCCACCAGGCATGGTGGTGCATGCCGTAATCCCAGCACTTGGGAGGCTGAAGCAGCAGGATCACCAGGATCTTGAGGACAGCCTGGGCTACATTTCAAAAAACCAAAATAAATAAAACATACAGAGTAAGTATCTATTGTCCCCACCTTGACTCTAGATCCTCCAGATCAGTGTGGGACTGAGCCAGGATGCTTTAAAGTGGGGCTGGGACACTTGCACCTGCATGGATGATCATCCTGTTTTCCAGTCCCCACCCTTCCTACCAGCACCAAGAGTGTCCCAGAGAAGAGAACCACAGCTAAGAAATCCCAGCAGATGGACAGCACAGGAGCTTCATATAGGACAATGACCATGACTGGCCTGCCCAGGGTGGGCAATGGCTTGTTCTGCCCTCCCTATGAGGAGGGGACAGGGAGGCCTCAGCACAGCAAGCAGGCACCTGGTCTTGCATATCCGACAGCCTCTGCATGGTACAACTGGTGCCTAATTCATGAATCCTCAACTGTCATCAATACAGAAGGCAAGAGAAACAGCCACCTCCCCAGGAGACACCCGGGCCAAGTGACTTATACCTGGCAGAGGAGAGCTGGCCCCACTGGGAATTCCAGGGATGTAGCCCTGGGTTGCAGCAAGTGACTAAGGCTACAGGGTCCTGCTGTGGCCCCTTGTGCTGTGACCTGTGCTCTGGAGGGCCTGGTCAGTGCAGGGGTAGATCTGCAGAAGCGCGGGGAGGACCACCGCCAGCTGCACCTCACTTTTAGTCTTACAAGGTCCCTAGAGCCAAACTCAACCCTAGGTCAATCTTACCAGCAGCCACTTTCTTTCTCCCAGGGTACAATCTCCCTGAAGAGGGTGGAAGGAGGACCCAGGGCCTGAGGATACTGCTGAGCCACACAGCCACAACTGGGCAGTCTGAAGCTGAGTCTTGCATCTACAGACCTCAAGAACCTAGCCGCACCTGGCCAGAGCTGCTCAGGGACCAGCACCAGTACTCCGTCTGCCCAACACTCCCAGAAATGTGGCCAAGGGGAAGTCCATAGAAATCAAGTCCCAGACTCAGCAGAAGGGGATGAGAACAGTGCACCCTCAGGAGCTGCAGACTGGGGCAGGAGGCAGAGCACCCAGGGCCAGCGTGCTGAGGTCACCATGGGCACAGTCAGCATCCATCCATGTTAGACCCTCGAAGACCTTAGAGGGCTCTCTGCCACCTCCTCATGAGACTAATGGGGAAACCAAGTCCCAAGAAGGTTAATGGTCAGGGCCAAGTTCATAACGTGAACAGTGACATTGGAACTGCAACAAGAGAGCCCTGAGTGCCCTCTAGGAAGCATGACAGGCCCGAGCCAGGACTCCCAACCAAAACCCTAGCCACAGCTAGTGGCAGGGCTGAAGCTGCCACTGAAGGTCCATTAGCATTTATTTACACGTGCACAGGCCCAGCAGCCAGAGTACCAGAACTGTTACATTATTAATAACCAAGATGGGAGCAGCAGACACTCCTAAGCAGGCTAGCAAAGGATGACACTGTTTCTTGTAGCCTACGTCTGACTCTAGGACACAGGGAGGGCGGCCCTCACATGCCCATGCCCCAGACCCTGGGTCCTCTCCGAACCTAGCCCGACTCCCGAAGCCCAACTTGAGCTTTCATCCCATTGTTTCTTAATCTACTGCAAATACAGGTTTTTAAATATTCACTTGGAGTCTCCACGTCCCTAGGCCACGTGGGAGAGGAGGATGCAGCAAAGATCTCGGCTGGCAAAGAGGGTTTCCAGAGAGAAACGAAAGGTGAGGTCAGCTGGCCTGGGAGAGGAGAACAAGGGCAAGAAGGTTTCTCATTTCTTCAGATGGTGAAGCACTACAGGCCAAATCAAGGGCCCGGATTTCAGTTTTATTTTCTACTCTAACCACAGACGGCTTCACAGGTGCTCAATGGAGTCGGCAGAGCCCCGAAGCACTTGCTCACTGGGCATGAAGCTCACCGGCTGCTCCCTGCACCACACCTGTCCAGATGCTCCTGTCGCACTCCACACACCTGCCTGGATGCCCGTCCCACCCTGAGGACACTGGGCTGGGATCTGTGGTCAGCCTGGCCAGGGGACAGTGCTCATGCCCTGGGTACATGCTCCTGTCACCTCCTCTGCCACTTCCTACCTGTCATCTCTTCTGGCTGACCAAACCCTCCATGTCCATCCCAAGACCTAGCCTGCCTCCCACGCCACACCCCATGATGCGCTTTTGGGGTCCCCTTTCACCCCCTGATACCCCACGACCAGTGAGCTTTCCCGGCCCTGAGACCACTCTGTTTTATTCATCTCCAGGGCTGAGCAGCCCTGACACACAATGTGTGTAGAAAAGGTATCACAGACCTGGCCCCCAAGTGTCAAAAAGGTCTGTTAAAGAAACTGAAGCCCATGGCCATCAGCTGCAGGTTCTTCTATCTGTCACTCTCTCAAGTGCTTGTCCCAGACTTGGCCCTGAACTTACTGCCTTTCATATGAAGACAGTAATACGTGCTCTGGGGAAGTTGCATGATAATTCGTAATAGCTACCAGTAATCACAATAATCACCCATTAGCAAGCCCTGACTGCATGCCAGAAGCTGGGTATCACTCTAAAATCTCTCCGCCTCTCACTCATTAAATTCTTACAAAAACAACACTATTCTGCTTTCTCCAGGGCAGAGGAAGTCCGAGGGAGGTCGGGCAATGGACCCTGTGGTACACAGCGAGACACGGGAGCTGCCTCTCGCTAACCTCCCTTGTGCCTGGTGCCATGCTGCTGACCGTGCTGAGCACAGCACCTGGTACCACAGGGCTCCATAAATACCAGCCAAGCAGACACCACTAGGCAGGAAGCCTCACCAGTGCCACTCCCCCTCGCCCCAAGCGGAAGTCTTTCTCGAAACTCCTGTTTAAACTTCTGTCTTTAAAAGCACCTCCCCAGTGTCCCTCACACTTGTGGAACAGCAGGGGAAAGCGTCCACACTGGAGGGGGTTGGGAGGCATCCTTTCCCCAGCAAGCAACTTTAGAAAAACAGCTCCGGGTATGATGCTGGCTGTGGAGAGCTCTTTCCAAGGCGCTGAGGCTGTGCCAGGGAGCATCCTTCCTGGGAGCACAGCATGGACCGAGGGCGTGTGGCAGGGCCTCCTCCTGAGCCCCACCTGGCTCCTATTTCCTTCCCAAGCAACCAGGGCAGGCTCACCATCTTCTCAGACCTCACAACCTCCAATGAGCCACCCTTCCCTTTGTAAAATGGCCCTGGGGACCACTGCTATTGGCCACCCTCACCCAAATGCCACCTTCAGGACCCATCCAATGTGATATTTACAACTTCCTGTCACACACAAATAGTTAAGGTAGGGTGGGTTTTGCCTTTTGTGGAGGAAGGACGGACAGGGGTCATTCTGCCCTCTGTACAAAGTCATGTCCTCTGACAAATAACATTCACACCTACAAACACCCGTGCCACTTACCAAAGCTTAGAGCAGACTACACAGGGAGAGGGCTCAAGGCAGTGCCCCAAGGCAGGGAGCAGAGGCTGGACAAAGGAGCCGGCGTGGCCCCAGCCCTGTGTGTGCCACTGCCGGGAGGGGATCATGCACTGCAGCGGTCCATTCACCAGCATAGGCTGAGCTGAACTGCACTGAACAAGCCCACTGCCATTGATCCTCATTTCTTATAAGAACTAAGAACCCCTCTGACACGCACCCATGACCACTAGCCTGACCTAGGAGCTGTGAGCTGCCCAAGTTGCAAATCTATGGAACCACACAGTGGTGAAGAACCAGCCTGAGCCCTGGCATAGTGCTGCTTCCTGTCTCTGGAGTCTTGGGAGAAGCGAGTATGGATATGGCACAGGTCAGATTCCATGGAGGATTTAGCCAGGGAGCAAATCAGAAAGCTTTGAGGGTACAGCTAGACAAAGGCGGGCCATCCTGGACCCAGCCCTGCTGCCACGGCCAAGTTCCCAAGAGCTATTACCATACAGCAACCGTCGGCCTGGGCCACCCGCACAAGAAATATGCAGCAGAATCAGCCAGCTGCCCTCCGATGATCCATGCACACCCCTGGCCCCCAGATGTGCCCCTGGCCCCCATGGCTTTGGGGAGAGCCATGGCTCTCCTCCCCCGGCACCCTGGCTTTGGCTTAATGGGCTCATCCAGCTCTACTCAAACATCCTGGAGCAGACATCTGAAGCCAGCCTTCTCTAATGTGAACATCCCATCTGCAGAAAAGACAAAGAAGTAAATAAGCCGGCCCTTCCCGAGATTTATGCTCTCTGCATCTTCAAGCGGGTCATAAAATGCAAGCTATGCACAGACAATAACAAAGCAATTTGCTTTCAAGTGTTTCTGAGTCCATCTCAGGATTAATCCAAGACTGAGTGCCAACAGGGACTGGGGCTGGCAGGCTCAAAGGGGCTAAAGCCTGCTTCTTCCTCCCCCAGAAGTTAGAAAATACGTCACTTGAGCAAGCTAGATGATGAAGTCAAGGTGGATTTTTCTTTTTTTTTTTCTTTTCCTGGTTTCAATTATCCAAACATAGCAACAGGTCCTTGATTCCAAAACTGCCTAATCCTACTCCAAAAACACAAATCACAGGCAGCAGAACCGGAAATGCCTTGGCCCTGAGTGGTGACAGCCGGCCCATCCACGTGCTGACTGGGTGACACTGGCCACCCCGCTCCTCCAACGTGGCTCAGGTTTTCATCTGAGAAAATAAAACTCTTGAATTACTCTGTACCCACTGAGCTTTGAAGACCACAAGGAAGGGACAGAATGCCCAGAAAAGGCACCAAAGAAAAGCTGAGCCTGGCGCACGCGGCCATTCGGTTTTCCCACTAACACGATTTTTTCCCTTTGTCGTAGTGATTGATCCCAGGATCTGCATACAGAGCTACACTCTCACCCCTTTTTTGTTGTGTATTTTGAGACAGGGTCTTGCCCAATTACCCAGACCATATCCAACTCACTGTCCTCCTGTCTCAGCCTCCCAGAGGCCAGGATTATAGGTGTGCACCACCACACCTGCCTACCAACACAATCCTGACCAGCTTAGTAACTGCAAATCTGTAACAAAGCTGGAAAAGCAGGGCTAGAAACTGCCTCAGGGAAGCAAGACACGACACAATAACTAACTCTACCTTTAATTTTTAACTTTTCTGTCTTGTGAATTTTAATATTGAGCCTGCATTATTTCTGTAACAGAGAATGAGATTTTTATCATATGAAAAGGAACAACAGTTGATGAGACAGAGGATAAACTATAAATAGCAGGTATGAAAATTCCCAAACACAGCACTGAGGACCACTTAGGGGAAGTTACCAGCGACACAGAGAAGAGGTTTCGAATATCTTTGCTTTAACAAAGCCAGGAAGTATACATCCACCTGGGGAAAAGCTCCTTAAGGAATGCTTACAGTTTTTAAGAGGACTGACTCAGAAATAGATGATCTTTAACAACCTAAAAAACATACTTAGAGCTCTCTCTTTAACTTATTAGTATCTTCCTGTAACCAAAGCATCAGGTCAGCCCATTTTCTCTTCCCTTCGACTGCAGATCGAGGCCTGCAGAACAAGAGGAGGATGCTGAGATACAGCGCTGTCCCCACACCCCAGCAGGTCAGCTAGTCCAAAACGGTGGCTTCCTCAGCCTTCCCATCAAGGCCTCCTGGCACAATCAGCCCTCTCTGAAGGCTAAAAGGCTGAGCTGAGGCTTTCGCTTGCCCTCGTCACAGGCACGAGAAGCCCAAGAGCAGTGAGACAGTAAGAGGACGATGATAAGCCCCACACACACGACTGTATTTGCTCCGTTTTCATTGCCATTAAACAACAGAGCCTGGGCAGAAATGGGGTCAGAACACCACCGTAAGGGAGGCCGTCAAACCACAAGGCTGAAAGGACCATGTCAGAGGGCAGAGTGGGTTGGGACTGGGAGGAAGGAAGCAGCTGTCACCTCTTCTGGAAGGCCATTTCAGGTCACCCTACTAAGAGTCCCTCCAAGTGCACTGCTGCAGCCCCCAGGGAATTGGTTTTACAGGATGGAATGATTTCCCTGAAATGGACAGACAAAGGTCACAACTAGGGCCCAGAAAGAAAACAAGCCGGGCACTGGCTTACAGGCAGCCAAGGATGAAGCTGAGCCCAAGGTTCCAGCCTAGCCTGGCCTTCAGGGAGGACCCTCCCTGGGGGTAAAGAAGGAGAAGCCCACTCCCTGGACAATGCCCAGCATGGCCAGGCTGGACTGGACCCAGGCCATGAGTGGGCAGCAGCATGCCCAGCAGCAGACCTCGTCCCCAGAGTCCCTCGCTCCCACAGTCAGCTGACCCATGAGGGCCTCCCTGCAGAGGCCCGAGCCTGCAGTGTCTAGCTGAGTTGAGGCCCTCTGTGGCATCCCCTACATCACATCTGGATGTAGCTCAAGCCGCTGGCAGGAAAGGCACCCTGGGCATCCCAGATGGCCACACAGCTGTGGGCAGTGCAGGGATTGAATCCTATAGGAGCAATGGGAACCTGGGAAAGAATTTCCTGCTCTGTGCCCAGCTTTCTACCCGTCAATGGGTGCACAATAGGGTGCAGCTCTCATAGAAACCACGAGAGTGAGTGTCAGTCAAGGATATGTGTACAGGTGACACGTGCCCACAGAGCACTGCCTGCACATGCTGCCTGCTGAGCAGGTGCTGCTGTTATTGCTGCATAAAAGGACAATGGGGAAAGCGGCCTCAGGCTGCTGGTACAGCCTAAGAGAGGCTGGGGACACAGCTCTGTGTCACAGCACCTGCCAGGCAATCGCCAGGTCCTAAGTTCAATTCCAGGTACCAAAATAATAATGACAATAATACCAGTATAATCTAAGAGTCTAGGGCTTCAAAGCCCTCTGTTTAGCATGAGAGAAGGTGTGGGCTGAAGAAGGACATGTGAATACCCATATGTCACTGTGATCTGCTTCCAGGCTCCATAGCTGTGTTTCTCAAGGCACAGACCCCAGACTGCCCCAGCTACCCCAAGATGTTAACTAAAGCACAGAAGATACCAGGAGTCCCCAGGACTCAGACCAGCCCTACTTACGATGCTGGGGAGGGTGCCAAGCATGATAGTTGTTAACAGGCACACCCAAGAACCATTTGTCCCCAAATTTAAGATCCATCCATCAGATAAGCAGTGTCCGCCTGCTCTTCAGTGCACCTCTGGAGCTCTGAGGCATGTCCCCCACATGTCAGATAGCTGAGACAGTGCCAACACTGAACATGTCCACTGCACGTTTTCAAAGGCCCAATCTGGGTGAGGCACACACAAGTCAATGCTAAATCAGACAGCTTCACTCATTCATTCAGGATCTGCAGCTGGTGCTTACTGCAGGACAGGTTCCATTCTGCACACCACAGAGACAGCAAGCACAGTGAAAGGCGTTGTAGGCAGGCAGCTTTCGGATAGCAGTAGTAAAAAGCTGGCAAGCAGTGCAACCTGTCCCTGCCTTCAGGAAACTCACCACCTCCACAGCTCTGGTTCTGCCCAGCAGAACTTCCTGTGAGGATGGAAGTGGTCCGTTCCATGCTGTCCCTGGTAGCCGCTAGCCATACAGGACTTTTAGACATTCAGAATGTGGCTGGTGCAACTGAGAAACTGAATTTTCTATTTTATTTCACTGTGATTGACATTCACACGTGCCCCTGTGGGTACACAGAGAGGCAGGGACTGTGAAGACAGGGAGGAGGGGTGAGCCTTAGAGGGACTGGTGGCTCCCTCCCGTCAAATGCCACTCACCAGGTTCCCTCTGTCTTCCTGCTCCCTGGCTCTGGGAATTGAAAGAACAAGGTCAGGCCCAAAGCACTGTGCTTGGGCTGGAATTTTTATAGCCGGGATCAGCTGGAGTGGTATGCAGTGTGGCCAGGCCCCGGGGACTGCAGCTGAGGGATACGCTGCTACCCTCCCTGCAAGCCCAGCCCTGCTGCCAAGGAGCTCTCCCTCTCCTGTCACTGAGCTGACGGTCACTCCGTCCTCAGCTAGGACATCCCACTGGGCCAAGACGCTCTGCTGATTTTACGAGATTTCTTTGCTTCAGCCTAAGTATGAATACAAGCCTCCTAAATTCCACCGGAAATTGGTGGCTAATCCAAACATTTCACAAAATTAGAACTCACTGTGGGGCTGGAAGGAATTCAGACTGCGCTGCCACCAGAGAAATGCTAAATATTTGTTATAATTCCTTCCTTCATGAGCTGTTTTAAGAAGCAAGTGCTTTTTTTCTGCTTGAAGCAAAGGAGGAGGGGAAAGTTTTTGTTTGTGTTTTATTTTCTCTGTGCTTTGCAGAAAGAAAAAAAACAGACTAAAAAGCAAAGGAAATCTTCCTGGCCCCCTAATCCTTTAACGTACAGAAAAAAAATAAACTTTCTCCCATCCAGCTGCATCTTGATTTATAAAAGTGGTATTTTCCTGGAACATGGGACTTTGTTTCTTAATTTTCACCCTAGAATATTTACATCTGAGGACTCCTTAGCATAGCAGATCCTGAAGTCATGCCCGCACTCACAGGTCACCTGCACTTGTCAGCCAGGCTGTGTTCTAGTGAAGAAAATGGAGGAGCCGCACACAGTGGCCCACATCTGTGACCCAGGCTCTCAGGAGGCTGAGGCAGAAGGATCCCATGAGTTCCGGGTCAGTCTGGGCTCCACAGTGAGTTCAAGACCAGAGCGGCCCCATCAAGTGCAGACACCTCCTCCATCTCATCCCCACTGCCGCCTCAGGTAGAGTCTGACACCAGAGACAGATGTGAGGAAGACGCAGAAGGCCTGAGCTCATGGAACTACAGTCCCAAAGTGCCTTCCTCAGAAGGCAGCTGCGGCGTCACAATGACAAACCTGGAGGCTTGTGGCCCAGCCTGAGGTCCTAGCTCATGGCTTTGGTCCCTCCACACATCTACTTCCTGTCTGTAAAATGATGGTGATAGTCACACAGGAGCCACAGGCTGGGGCATAGCTCAGCAGCAGAGCACTTGCCTGGCACGCGGGAGTCTCAGGCACAACACCCAGCAACAACCACAAAAGGCGCCCAGCACCCCTGCTATTCACTAAATACTTCCAGCTCCCAGAAGCACTCGGGCAAGTCTCCTCCCCGCACCCTGGGCCTCCTCACACATAGAGGAAGGCAGATGCTAGGTGCACCTAATTCCTGTCCTCCCAGAACTTCTGCTACCAGATCCTTACCCCCCATCCATGCTCTCTGCCTGCCTAATTCAGATTCAGAATGGGGCCCTCCCTGAACGGCATCACTACACACACACACACACACACACACACACACACACACACAGCCAGGAGCTGGGCTCTGGTTTCACTGGCTATCTCTCATTCTCTTCCCTCCCATAACCTCCCAGGAAGCCTCTCAAAGCTTGCTGGCCTCTCTCTTAGCAGATGATGAGAAAGCCGGCCCTGCATAATGGGTGTTTGATGTAACATGACGAAATCTCTCCCAGATCGGAGAACAAAGAGGAAATCAGTCTCTGTCAATGGACCTGCTAGGAGGGTCGGGTGTGGGCCATGAGACCCGGTCAGGATCGGGGGCAGCACGCTGGCAGGGCTGTCTTCTTCCCTGAGGCTGCCCATGCCCATCATACCCAGCAGGCAGGAGGAGCGCACAGACACCCAAATGTTCTTCAGCCCATACCTGGCTAGGCAGAAGGAGTGCGCAGCACAAGACAAAAGACAGAGACTGAGGCCGGCCAGGTCACAGCTGAGCTCACAAAACACAAACCGCACTCTCACCAACTCCCCACATCATAAAGAGCACACCACAGCCCTAGTTCCCACTGTGGCATAGCAGGGCCCCCACGACCTCTGTCTCAGGGTCTCCTGAGCGTGTGTGCCAGCACAGGTGATGCACTTGGTGCAGGAAGAGCAAGGACAGGATTAGCATAGCACCCCTTGCCTATGCACCTGTGAGGGTGACACTGGCATAAAGCCAAGACTTCTCTGCCTTTGAGATCCCTCACTGGCCAGGTGGGCCCTCCCTAGTCTCCTCAGGCCTACCTAAGACCAGGGGCCCAGGACCTGAGCTCCCCCTGGTACTGAACTCTCCCTCAGTACTGAGCCCATGTTGGATACCACCTGTACTAACCTCTTTTGGGTACTGAGCCCTCACTGGGTACTAAGCTCTCATGGGTACTGAGCTCTGGTGGGTACTGAGCCCTCACTAGGTACTCTGCTCTGATGGGTACTAAGCTCTTGTAGCTACTGAGCCCTCACTAAGTACTAAGCTTTCATGGGTACTGAGCTCCCCCTGGGCACAGACCTCTCCCCAGGTACTGACCTTTGCTGGGTACTGCACTCTCACTAAATGCTGAACTGTAGCATCTTCACAAAGATCCAGATCCACAGCTGCAAGCTTCTCGCTTCATGGGAGCCCGACACAAATCCCCCTGAATTCCTGGGTCCCTCAAGAAGGAGCAGTCCCTCTTTAGTCACCCCACAGCACACAGAGCAGCCCTCCCTAAACCCCACAACCACCACTCATGTTCACTGAGAACCAGCACGGTACACATCCTTTGTAATCCAGCGTCAGCCTGGGAGGTAGGTTCCAAGCCCACATTTCCCAGGTGACAGCCATGAGCAGTCGTGGGGCAGCCTTCGTCACGCCACATCACATCTCACCCTGCTGAGATCCAGTCCTGGACAGGGAGCCCTGGTCTTGCATCTCCCCAACTTTCCTGCAAGCAGGCAGGGACACCTAGCATAGGTGACACCAGGGCCGTGACAGGGAGCCCCTTTGGGCTCTCCCAAGATAGCTCCTCCCCGAGCGGCACTCAGTGACCACTCCAAGGACCACATGCCTCACAGCTGGAGAAACTGGGCCGGGGTCTGGTCCTCTCACTCTTTGGCCATCTACCCCACTGTCACCTCCTGGACATGCAGGCCCCAGCTCAGCACTGTGACCACAACCTGCATGATACATTCTTCCCCTGCTATCAAATGCTTGGTGGCCGTCAAGTCCCCTGAGGGGGGTGGCTAGCTAAACACATCAGAGAATGCAGAAGCCCCCATTCTTATTTTATTTTTATATATATTTAGTGCAGGGTCTACAAGGTCTACACTACGTAGATTGGTCTCATAGTGATTCTCCTGTTTTTAGCCTCCCAAGTGTGGGATTACAGGTGCACACCACCGTGCCCAGACTCCATCGCCATCTCAGCTTGCCCAGGGGCAGGGCCAACACAGCACGTTGGGGATCAAGCCCTGGCCGCTGCACTCTGAAGCACTTTAGTCCTGAGCTATCTGGCTGGCCCTAGTCCCTGTTATTATTAGATTTGGAAGCCACCTTGCCTGAAGCTGAAGGGCTGAGCCTGCCTCCCAAGAGCCGGCACCCACCCGTGCAGAGGCTGAACCCACACAGCCTCCACCAAGCACCTTCTCCTTGGAAGCCCAGCATCTCCTGCAAAAGTAAACCAAGCAGAATTCTGTCCTCGGGTTTAAAATGCAAATCACAATGGTGTTTTTTCCAGACATACATTAACTCTGCACTCTAGGCCATTTACAATTCTTCTTAAAGTGCTTGGTTTACAACCCAAGGAGACATGTTTGGAAACTCCACCGGCGCCTTGGCATGCAGCGCTGTGGCCATGGGGCTGGTTCTGGGTCCTCAGGAAGGTGGGCAGCTGCGGACACCCTGGGGATGCCCTGGGCACCAGCGGTGGGAACAAGAGGATGTGGCCAGGCCGCATCCACTCCCCAGGGAGCACACTGCAGAGAGCAGGAAGGCAGATGGCACCCCACCTCCTTCCTAGTGGGGAGCACAGCAGGGCTCACACATAAAGTCTGTGTGCAGGAAGAAAATCAAGGAGGAGTCCAGGGACCCAGGCAGGACCCTCAAGGGACACAGCAAATGGGATCCTGGTCTCCAGCAACTGGGCACACACACGTGTGTGCGCGCGCGCGTGCGTGTGTGTGTGTGTGTGTGTGTGTGTGTGTGTACACACACTTGAAGAGAGTGAGCCAGGGACCAGCAAGGATGGGACACCAAGGCCCTTGAAAGTGCCAGGGAAGCTCCAGCTTCCAGCACCTTCTATGCTTCCCAATCCTCTTTCTGGGAACAACTCCCGGGGGGACAGTGGGTCACAGTCAGTTCTCCTTCTACAGGAGGAAACACTCCCAGGGACACATCCACACGGACTGGGGGGACAGCACGGGAGCCCAAGCTGGCCAAGGTTCCTTCCACTACACCTCATGGATGCACACAGACTGATTCACAGGCACAGGTAAGTGCCAGGGAGCTCTGTGGCAGGTGGGTGTCCCACAGTCCCAGCACAGGGTGGTCACCCCCTGCAAACCTGGTCCCCTTGGCCCTGTGCATGCTGCATCACAGAGCAGGGATACATGGAGGCCAAGAGAAAGAGGAGGAGAGCTGTGACCAGGGATGCACAGGCCACACATGGGGAGCTTGCACAAAGCTGGCCAGGTCCTCACCAAGGACCCCGTGTGAGGGCTGCTTCGGACCAGGACAGGGCCTCCCCCACATGGCCACCAGAGAAGGCGATCCCTGACTCAGACACAGGTGCCTTAGAGCACCTGCGTGATTACTACACACCTACTGTGTGCCAGACGCCATGCAGCCAGCTCAGTCTCAGGTCTCACCGCCTCCTCTCAACGAGACCCAAAATGAGCACTGTCAGGAGAGCTGGGGGCAGCCAGAGAAAGCAGAGATTAAAGGCAGAAGCTATGGTCAGCCCTGTCTAGGGGTTTGGACGCAGGCAGTCTACTCCAGAGCTGGCCTGCTCTCTCCCTGCTTCTACCACTTCTCACCCCCAGTGTGAGCTCTGCGGAACCACTGCCCAGCATGCGCACCCACACTCCCTCATGCTCCTGCTCCCCACCTCAGGCTCTGCTTTGTCCACAGATAGCAGCTTTCCTGAGACACACTGTCCACGCCACGCAACTCATCCATGTCAGACGTGCAACCAGGCGTTTACAGCACACCCACGGGGTGGGCAGCCAACAGCACCATTTTAAGATGCCCCAAAGGAACCACACCCATTACAGCCACTCTCCTTGTCCTCTAACCCTTCCTGCAGCCCTGACAACCACTAATCTGCTCCCTGGCCCCCTGGACAGCCCTTCTGGACTCTGCACAGAAATGGGTTTCTGCACTACCTGGTCCTCCACGGCTGGCTTCCTTCACTTGCCTAATGTTGTGAGGTCCATCCTGGTCCTGGCATAAGGGAAGTACCGTGTTTCTCTTTAATGCTAAACAATGTCCACAAATATTCCAAAGCATCAGGTCCTACATAGTATTTCCCCTAAAAACTGGACACACGGAATGCGTGGGCCCCAGAAGGGTGGATAGGCGGGTTCTCTTCCAGCTCTCTTAAGTGACCACCTTGCCCACCAGCACAAGCTGGGTGGACCTAGTATGGACCTGCCCAGCCCCAGCTCTTTACGCGCAGCTGAGAGTTTACCGAAGCGTCTCGCCAGGAAGCCAACATCTGGCTGCTCCTGGGCTGCTTCCAGGGAATTTTATCGGGCAGCCAGACTCTGCTGGCGGGTGGGTCAGCGGCCCAGCCCCTCTCAAGCTGGGGCCCGGCTCCCCACTCCCGCGCCCGCTGGTGTTGTCTGGGCCAACTCCATGATAAATGCGTTCTGCTCTAGAGTAGATACTTCACAAATCATAACTTACACAGGCTCCAGGACTTTCATGTGCAGGAGACAAATGAGACTTCTGCTGTCTGACTCCACAGCCACCGAGGACAGGAAGCTGCAGCCAGGAGCCCGACAAGCCCAGGATCTACGTCCCTCCCTAAGGCGTGCAGGAGCCAACGTAACAGAAAAGGAATTTGTGCAGGGCAGGGACTGCCTTGTCCGCACAGACTGCGCTCCATAATCAGCCATTCACTTCCAGCCAACAAACTCACATGGCCTGCAGCCAGGGACAACGACGCACACCTGGGTGCTTCTCACCTGCCATGTCCACCCTAGTCCCAGCCTGCTTGCCTCTGGTGGGTACCCACTGCACTAAGCACTAGCAAGGTGTCGACTCCACAGTGCTACGTTGGAGACATGTGGGATGCCGCCAGGACAGGCAGCCAGGATGCCTGGGCCCAGCCCCTTACCTCCTGCTGCTCCACGGGAAGTAGATCTAGCCAACCTGCAAGTCTGGGGGGATTTCTGTCTGCAGGCCTGGAAGGGAACAGCTCCCCGCTTCAGGCCCCCAGGGACTCTGGGAACAAAGGGCACAATGTGGCCTGGGGGAGCCCCCTACCCATCTGATCATTCACGCGCACTGGGTCCAACGGGCAGGCAGCACACCAGGCTGCCCTACCCAGCCCCACTGGCCTCCTCTTCTGATCTCCTCACCTGGGCCCCAAAGGAAGCTCCCTGCTCCTGGCCAGCAACCTAAACCCACAGTACGAGCCCTGCTGTGATCAGAACCCGGATAGCCCCTTCAGGGGGATCAAGCTGAAGGCCTCTATGGTTACACCTGGTACAAACTCTGGCTGCACATGACCTTGAGCAAGCTAGTTAAACCCTCATGACTCAGTTTCTTCATCTGGAAAGTGGCTAGGTGGCAGGCTAGTTAGTAGGCTGCAGTCAGTGAATTCATGCCCAGCACAGCTGCCATCATTGCCCCACCCTGCCTCTGCTGCCCCCAGTGTGATCCCCGCCTTCTACTCTGCCCAGACCCATGCACACAGTGACCCTGCCCTCCACCTGCACTGTTGCACGTTTCTGTCTCTGGAAGCCCAAAGCCAGGCCATCTTTTTGGCCTCTTCTTACCTGGTGGAGACTGACACGGTCAGCCACAGCCTGTTTTCTGGGACCCCTTCCAGATGGCAACCAAAACCCACCCAGAGAAGAATCACCTTGAGGCTGCTCTCAGGTGCTGGCTGTGGTTGCATCTGGATTTCCCACCCTTGAATCCTCCTACACTGCTAGGTGGGGCTTTGGAGAATGAGTAGACCACAGCTGTTCAATGCTGGCTTAGTCTCCTGGTTGCTTTACCACAGTTCTAGGTGTCAGTGATGGGTCTGCTAAAGGAGGAAGACCCACCCTGAGTGCAAGTGGCACCAACCAATAGGCCTGCAGGATGGACAAAATCACAAAGGAACGAAGGACGTCACACTACTTCATGTAACCTGCCATGGTCTGTTTCTGCTGCATTAGACCCCACTGCCACACCACCCTGCCTTGGAGACAGCCAACTAGGGACTGAAACCTCTACAAACTGTGAGCCATTTTTTTTTTCCTCCTTCAACATGTGGGCATCAGGTATTTTGTCCTAGCAACATGAAAGTAAGACAGGACTGGTGGTGAGTGACCGTGAACGCATCTGGAGGATCCAGCTGCATGACATCAGGAAAGGCCCTGGTTTGTCCAGCAGTGGACTTCCAAACTGAATAGCTGGATACCATCCAGCTGTGTGACCCTCCGCAAGTCCTCTCACCTGCACAGGTGCCACTTTCCCCACTTGCACAATGGTTCTAGCCAGTATGCACCCCTCAACATGACCAGGGCTTGGCAAGAGGAGAGTCTGTGGGGCACTTGGCACAGAATGATACCTGAAAGCTCTGAGACTTCAGCTGGCAGTGGCATCTGGAGCAGGGGCACCAACGGACAGACACTCCTGCCTAATGCCGGACTCCATCTGAGGAGCTGGGCCACTTGGCTGCCCCCAGTCCAGTCACATCCAGGATGGCAGAGTCCTCAGACATCTCAACCACTGACAGAAGCCCCCAGGTCCTACTCTACCTGTGACAAGGAGAATAAATGGATGCCAAACTGAAGAGAGTGAGCTCAACATCTGAAGGTATACATCGTCTGACTGCTGCCAGATAGAATTGCTTGGGCAAGGCCGGGCGTGGTGGCGCATGCCTGTAATCCCAGTACTCGGGAGGCTGAGGCAGGAGGATTGTTGCAAGCTTGAGACCAGCCTGTGCTACAAAGTGAGCTCAAGGCCAGCCTGAATGCATAGTGAGACCCTGTCTCAAAAAGACAAAAAAAAAAAAAAAAAAAAAAAAGAATTGCTTTGGCAGTGAAGACCATATCTTATTCTGGCAGAGCCGTATTACACACATGCTACAAAAATTCCAAACCAGGGCTTGGGTTTCTTCAACACAGTTCAGCCACCAGCTGTGCAACCTTAGAGAAGTCACTGACCACTTCAGTTTCTCATTTGCCCATCTGAGGAGGAGAAGTCTGGAGGACACATTCCACAAGGCCCTTTCCACCTGATTGCTACCGCAAGGCACCTCTCCTGCCACATACAATGGCCACAGAGCCTCTGGGTTAGTAGGTCAGCTGGCCAAACACCCTAACACACACCATGGGCAGCTGTCCAGCCTGAGGACAAGCAGTGTGTGATGCGGCTTGGTAAGTAAAGATGCCTCACTACACTCAAGCCAGCACTGTGCTGGGTACAGAGGACACATTACCCACAGGGCCTGCCAGTGCCAGGCCAGGCTCCTCCAAGAGTCCAAAATACTTGGCAATGCTTTGTGTGACCTGACAATGCAGAGACCTCAGCTCAAGAAATGTACAGGCCTAAAGGGACCCCAGGGCTTGGCCCATTGAGCTACACCAAAACAAAGGGCGTGCAATAAGCAGGCCCCATGTGCAGGACTTCAGAAATATGTGGGGGTCTCAGTCTGCCTGACGACCTTAACTTCTGCCCTAATTACCTCAGCATCACAGTTTAATTACCCTAAAAGGCTGATGCTCACCCCTACCTTTCTCTGCACAATATAAGGCTAACTGTGCGTTCCATCCTGCCTCTCTGGTGGCCTTAGTGACCAAAATCAAATCCTCAGTGAAACAGGGACAGAGGCTTACAAGAGTGGTTCATGCCCCCTTTCAAGGCCTCCCATAGATTGTTTCTTTCCAAAAAGTTGGTAGTACTAGTAGAGCGGGGTCTCCAAAGCTCCAAAGCTGGCCTGCGTCACAAAGCCAGTAAAGGGCCAGCCAAGGCCTGAATGCAAGCCAGGGCTCCTGGCCTTTCTGCTAGAGGCTCTACTGGGCTCCCTCAGCTCCAAAAAGCCCGAGTCCTCGTCTCACACAAGTGTCCATGCAGTAACCTTGGACCCCCACACTCTTTGGCACTGTTTCACCAAGCACCAAGGTGACGCTCTATCCCAGTGTTCACTCACCAGGCCTGCCCCAATGAGTAACCCAAGCCCCACCAGCCTCTTTTTTCTGGGGTCTCTCCTTTGGGTAGGGCCTCTGTTTCTGCGGGAAGCTGATGTCCCGGCATCACGCATCTTCCAGAGCCTGACACCCAGCCCCTGCCTCTCTTGCTAAGAGATGCTATAAAATAAACTGAGCAAAGAAGATTAAAAGATTGGACTGTAGATCCATCCAGGACGGCCGCGGCTCTCTGAGTCTAGCCAATGGAGCCTGAAAGGCAGGTCGTGAATGCTTCCTGCATCACGGAAGCCAGAAGAAAATTCCACACTTATACTTTGCATGAAAAATTTGTGCTGCCTTTGACATATCCTGAGTCACCAGTCACTGGGCAAGATCAACTCGCTGATTAATTTTTTTTTTGTTTTCTGTTCGACGAGGGATAGGAAATTTCCACCTGACTGTCTGCTCCTGGAGCTCTGGTACCATCTGCCTCCCCATCTGTGCAGGCAGAAGGAACACACGAAGCAGTCTGGAAATTGCCAATTCGGAGCCTGGACCTGCTGCCAGCCTCAAAAGCTTTACATAATTTTTGAGTAAAACAAGAGATTTTGCTGAAATTACAAGCACAATGGGAAAGCGAACTAAGGACTGGACAATAACAGCCGGTTTTTCCTTCTGCTGAGAAATGCGCCTCTCTCATTCTCAGAGCGCCCTCTAGTGGCCGTGCCATGAAATCCCGGCGGAATGTTCGCACTTTCCGCAGAGCCATGCTTGACCCACCCAAAGCCACAGGCAGGCTCCTGCCTCGCTGCCAGTCCTCTACCTACCCCGGCTGCGATCAGAGCGAGGAGAGCACCAGACTAGGGCCCCGAGTATGCCCCAGAAGGCAACTGCCCTGAGATACTTCTAAACAGTTCCTGGGAGCTCGCCAGCACTGAGGTGTTGGGGTGCCTTTGCAGACAGATCCCAGACACGCCCTGTTCCCACTCAACCCCTGCAAGCATTCAGCTTCAACCTGCACCTCCAGCCGCGTCTGGTTCTCATTATTCTGCTTTCCAACTTCCCAGCGCGGTTCTTCCTATTAAGACAACAGGAGCAGGCGGGTGGGGAGCTACACTTGGCTTTTCTTATTCAACATTTAACCTGGGCAATCTGGCTGCAGGAGAAAAGTATGAATGGGACGCATGCTCCTCCACTTATGCAGAGCAGGGGGCAGCATGGCCAGATCTCTCTGCAAGCATCCCAAGGCACCTGCACAGAGCACATTTGGGTCTTGCTTGCCCGAAAGAGGCAGCTTTTTTAAAAAAAAATTTTTTTTTAAGGTACAACATCCAACATTTCTAATTAAACAATAATAGTCTTTTCAAGTCCTAGGATAAAGTCTTATCAACCCAAACTGGGCATCTAAGAAATGCAGAGATGGTCCAGTTTTACAGCTACTAAGAATTTGGGGAGTGAACTTCGCTGGCAGTCAGTACCCAATTTTTCCACAGAACTATCCCTGCACAAATGCAAAAGAAAAACGTCAACACCAGCACTTCCTCTGACAGCTCATTAGCTTTTCCCTGTGGCCAGCTGTTAGGTTTATAGGCAGCCCTGGGCTCCAAAACAACTACCCCCCAAAAAATGCACTTAAGGAGTCTCATAATTACTTTCTGACTTTGGCCCTAAATCGATTCCAATACATCTGATGTGCTTTAAATAAAAACAACAACACTCCAATTCTCCACCGCACACCACACAAAATCTTTCTGCAGCCGTCAGGCACTTTGAACCCAACTCTCCAGCCACAGGCAGTGTGGATTTCAAGGGCCTGCTCTGCAGAAAGGAAAATAACAACACATCAGGCTGGAACCAGACAGGCGAACCGGGGCCACCGAGCTCCCCTCCCGGGGCTGTGCAGGCCGCCAGGCATCCAGGCAGGGCTCGCTGTCACCGGGCAGTTGCCAGACCCTGCGGGCCCTAGGGAGCCCTGGGCCGGGGTCTCCACTCCATGAAAAGGCACCCGCGCTGTCACCCCCGGGGGCGCCGCGGCGCCCCTGCATTGCCTCTTGGGCTCCTTTCTGAAGCACAGGAGTCCTCTCGCCGGGCCGGGGGTGGGATCGGTGGAGGAGGACGCTGAGCCAGGTCTGCGTGGGGAGGCAAGAAGGGAGAACAGGACCCAGACGACCCGAGTCGTGCACAAAGCGAGCTCGCAACCGCGGCCCGCGGGCCAGACCCGATCCCGAAGCACGCGGGCTCTGCAGACCCCGACCCCACTTCCCGCCAGGAAGCGGGCCCACGCGCGGCGGACGCTATAACAAGTGTCGCGCGGGGCCGGGGGGCGCCGGGCACACTCACCACTCGGCCCGAGAAGCGCTCGGTGGCCCGCTTGACTTTGCCGTATGTGCCCTTGCCCAGCGTCTCCTGCAGCTCGTAGCGGTGCTTCAGATTGTGCTTGTGGTGGTGCCGCTTCACGCCCTGAGGCTTCCGGGGCTCGGCGGGCACTGCAAGCGCGTCGGCCCCCGCCCCCGTCGCCGGCCCCGGCCCCGGCCCCGGCCCCGTTCCGGTCCCCAACCCCGTCCCCGTCCCCGTCCCCGAGGTGGTGCCGTCCATGTCCGCGGAGCCGGCGGCGGGCGCGGGCGGCGGCGCGGTCACCGGCGGCGGCGCGCGCGGAGCATCGGGAGCCTAAGGCGCCGCGCGCGGTCTGCGCCCCGCCGAAGCGGGGCCGGGGCCGAGCGCGAAGCTAGGGCGGCCCGGGGGAGGGGCGAGCCCGAAGGGGCGGGGCCAGGGAGCTGGCAAGGTCTGCCCATCGGGACCAAGCGCGCAGACGCGGCGGGGCGGGGACGGGGGCGGGGAGCAGGGATGGGTGTCGGGAGCCCAGAGGAGCGGGATCGTGGGTGGGGGTAGGGTCTGGGGGCGGGATCCGGTTCAGCCTCCCCACCCGGCTGCGAAGCTAGGAAGTTGGGTACCTGCCCACTGGGCAGTGTTTAGAGCGCCTAGCTCGACTCGGCTCGGCTCGGCCCGGCTCGCTTCCTCGGTGCGCCCCAGAAGCGCGGCGCGGCGCGGGGTCTCGGTGGAGCGGGCGTGGCGACCGGGCCCACGAAGCTGTAGGCCGCCACCGCTCGGCGTCCGTGACGGCCAGGGAAGGCAACGTGGGTCGCACAGCGTCCTCCCTCCGCCCCAGGACCCGGGAGAGGGCACCAAGGCAGCGGAGCTGGGGTGCATGGCCGCCGAGGCTGCTGTCGGAAGGGACAAAGGGACGCAGCGTGGACTGAGCCCAGACCTCCGGGCAGAGCGGCCAGCGGTGGGACCGGAGCGTTCCCGGAGCTGGGCGGTAACCGCCCGCGCTCGAGCCCGCCTTCCTCTAAGAGGGAGCCTGGCAAAACAAAGGGAAAAGGACGCTCGGAGTGGTTTTTCTTTTGTTCTTCTGAAGATTGAACCTAGGGCTTCTGCACTGAGCTACATCCCCATCCCTCTGTTTTTGCTTTCTTTCCTTCCTTTGCGGAAGGGCCTCACTAGGTGTCTGGCCTGCTGTGCGCACCCACGGGCAAAAATCACGTGCCCAGCATCTTGCGCAAGCCCTCACCATGCTCGCTGCCCGGCCTCCTGCCCTTGGCAGTGCCTAGCAGAAGCCTCTCGGCCCTCCTGGGCGCAATCCCAGAAGATGAGCGCAGAGGCTGCGCTGATCTACGTGTGGCACCCGCTCTGGTGGGATCCTCCTGCCCCCTCCGGAGGCCAGGCTTGGTCCTAGTTCCCAGATAGTGTGGTCCAGGGTCACAAGTCTGCAGGTGGAGTCCTGGTCCCCAGGGAACCCACTGGATGACTCCAGCAGATGGCACAACCCTCAGGCCTTCAGATTCCTCTTCAAATGGAAGTGTGCGGGACTTTCTGAGGGACACGGTGTCACTGGAGCTGAGCACCAAGTGTTTCCTGGTCCCTTCCACCCCAGGAATGGGTCGTAGGAATCTACAGTCACATTGCCAGGGGTCAGCTGCGGCCCACAGTGGAAGGAAATGTTCTTATTTCACACCACACCCACTGCCCGGTCTTCTCCCTGCCTGACACCCATGACAGTGCATGCGAGTAGAGGCAGCCCACATGGGTACCCAGACAGACTCGGACACAGAATCCTGGGAGGTTCAGTGTTTGCTGATTGTGTTCCTGAATGAACTGCTCCTGCCTGGCCCTGGTATTGTCTTAGGACAACCCATCAAGCTGCTAGGATGCTTGTTTTCAGGTGAAGAAGGGGTGTTCTTGGCCTGAGATTACCCAGTTTGTCAACAGCAGTGGTGTCCGCACTTAAAGCCAAGCTTTTGGGTTCCAAGGCCCTGCTGGCCCTCCCCTAGGGCTGGGCAGGGGCAGGGACATGCAGTCACACCCAGGCCAGGGCTTCCTTTCTAGCCTGAATCCCTATGCAGGACCCCACTTGGACAAGACATGGTGCTGCTCACAGAACAATTCCTACTAAGCCACAGGCAGTGACACAGACCTGTGACAGCTCTACAGTGGCCACGGTGATGATCAGAATTGATAACATGTTCCAAGGGTTGATATGAGGCCGAAGGGGTCTCACACACACTCAGCCCACCACAGTTACTAATATTATACTTAGCTTTCTTCCATGGCTCCTACTAGAATTCAGGACAATTACAAGTGGGTCGACAGGCTGTGTGGTTAGACTCAGATTCCTGATGCTGAATCTGACAAGCACTCTGCTCTCTGACTTGTATATCATCACATATCCTTTATTGCACATGCTGTTTAGAAGGCATTCTTGCTTTCTTGAGAAATCTTTGTTCAGAAACTGTAGTGCCAGTTATCTTTTATCTCATTTATGACATACAGTGGCACCTCACTTGTTGAGGAGCTCCAAACTCAAACTTTCTGCTGCTTGAACAGCACAGTAAGAATCTGTTCTGCTTGTAACTTTACTCAGCAGCCGAACTGAAAATCCATCCTAAGAACACCTGGACCAGCTGAAAGTGAGTCACATACCATGTCTCCTGTAGGCACCAAGGGCAACGCTGCAGTCTGAGGACTGCTCTCGATCGGCCACATACAATGCATTCAAACATTCACCGCTGTGCTTTATTATTATTATTAAATTTTCTCTTCATTTAAGTAAAATATATTAGCTGTGGTCCCAAAGAAAGCTAGTGACACTAGCAGTGAAGCTGTGAGAACCACAGTAGAGTTAAATCACTGTGAAAACTGTTAATTAATAATGTAACTCTGGAGCTCAGAACCAATATCTGATATTCCATCATTTTTTATAAGAAAAGTGTGTTCCATGTTTGAACTTGTGAATGTTCAAACATGAATTTGGAACAACTGAGTTTGACAGCCAAGAAATCGCTGTATATTGTATACATAGCGCCTCTATTCAGCATAGACCTGCAAGGGGGTGTCAGGGCTCCCACTTCACTGGTAGAAAACTGAGCCTCAGAAAGGTTAAGTTGCCCATGCAAAAAGAAATAGCCCTTGTGTATTTGAAGAAGTGACTCTGAGCCTGAGGCTCTACCTGACCCCACTGCTCACATCAGCTCATGACTGGTCCTTAGTTGATGCTCTAACTCCTTGCCATCGTGAGGTGAGGTCTGGAAAAGGATCTGCCAATGGGACATTTGCACGGCAAGCAAACCTGCTTTCCGATGGCAAATCTGCAAGGCGAGCGCCTGCTCTACCCTACAGAGGGAAGGCTAATAGCCCCCTGGATGTCCTCACACTTCTGTCCAGAGGGAGCTGTCAGGCACTGTCCTGCTGGGCCCATGCCAAAGCCTCCCAAGGACAACAGGGCCATCGGACAATAGGCCAGAAGCACTGTGAGCTTTGTCACTTGTAACCCAGGTGGTTCAGACAGTAAATGGGCATCTCCAAGTGGCCCAACTGGAAATGGGACTCCAAGCCCCCAAAGATGAGGAGCCCCCCAAAAAAGAAGGGCTCCTCTGCCTTCTCAGTGGCACCACTCTGACCAGAGCACTGCACTGGCACCTTGGAGAGAGATAACCTGTGGTTTAGGCCCATGAACACGATGGTTCATACAGCTAGCGCTGGCCTAATACACACTGCTAAGTGTACATTGACATAAAATGCAATGAGAAACTCAAACAGCCATGTGGCGCATGAGCACAACCCCTGCTCTCTGAAGGCAGAGGCAGGAGGTTCACTCTTAGCTTGAGGCCATCCTGCACTACATAATGAGTGCAAGGCCAGCCTGATCAAAGAGCAGTATTCAACAGTGTTAATGGAGCAGGAAGAAACAAGTTCACTGCCTTGGCCCTGCCCCTGCCACCTGCCTGGCCTCAGAGCTAAGGAGGGGATGGGTCGGTACCAGCAGGGCTGCATCTTCCTGAAGCTGCCCACTGGCAGTGAGCCATTAGCATAGTCCGTAGCCGCCGGGCTTGGGAGGACCTAAGCCATTCCACAAGGAATCAATAAAACTCGTTTCCTCCCAAATCAGTGCAGAAGGCCATAGCTCCCCCACTAGGGAGATAGGGCAGTCGGACAGCCAGAGGACAGTGACCTAGAGCATAGACTCCATTATCAAAACCAGTCGGTCCCCAAGCCAGCTGGGCTCCTGGCCTTGCCAGCGCTGTGGCTGGGCCACTGTCTCAGTTTCTCCATTTTCTCATCATTCAGTTGGGAGCCTTTAGAACCCCACAGCAAGAAGCTGTCGCCAATGGGCACAAGTTGGATCTTCAGTGGCCCCAAAGATCTCGACCCCGGTGCAGTGCTCTGGAGGCACAGAGGGGCCTTTGAGAGCTGGGCCTGGGGGACGCCTGCTGGTCGCTGGGTCACTGAAGGAGCCCCAGCTCCTCCTCTCCCCTCAAGTCCTGGCTGGGACATGGACAGCTGTGCTCCTCCCTAGACCCCACTATGATGACCCCTTTCCCATGGACCAAAAGCTGTGCAGCCAATAGGTCATGAACTGAAATCTCCAAAGCTGGGAGCCATGTAGACTTTTGCTCTGTACCAGCTCAGGGTGCTGTCATGCTGCCAAAAGGCTGACACGAGGATTAAGTGAATGAAGGCAACAACCAAGCCGCCCAGTGCAGCAAGCACTGTGCGGTGGCCCCGGTGCATGCTGGCTCTTGTAGTCTCCACTGCCTCCCCTGAGTGACTATGCACAGGAGATGCACAGGTCTGCTCCTGGGCTCATGGGGCAGCAGGACACAGCAGTGGAGGAGGAGGCTTCGCAAGCCAGAGCCCTGAAATCCAAAAATTTCAAAATCTGAAACTGACAGCCCCACATGGGAAAATCCACACTGTGCAACCTCTCTGTGGGCCCCAAATTCTTTGCAGCAGTGTCTGACACGGCCTCGGGCCACACGTGGCACGTGGAAGATGTATCTGAAACAGAACTAAATTGAGCCTTGAGACTTGGATCCCCTCCCCAAGGCAGCTCATTATGTGTAAATGCAAACATTCCAAAACCAGAAACATCAGAAATCTGCAGCCCTCCAGCCCAAGCTTTCTGGTCCCCTCACCCACCCCAACCAGAGATTGAACTCAGGGCCCTTGCACTTGCCAGAGAAGTGCTTATTCCACTGAGCCATTTCCCTGGTCCCAGCCCAAGCTTTCTGGATGAGGGACACCTGGCCTGTGTAGGTGACATAGTGAGTCCCATAGATTCCAGTAAAATCACTCTGGACCTCTGCCCCCAGGAATGGCAAAGGCGGAGGAAAGAGCACTGTCTAGTGACCATGTCCCAGCAACAGCCCAAGGACAACCTCCATCCCCAGAGGGCCCTGTGACAACAACACCCTCGGTGCCTTTGGGTGTGGGAAGAACAGAGTGGGGCTACTGAAAAGTTCTGTTGTCAAACAAAAAAAAAAGCCAAAATGCAATAAATTCCCACCAACCAGGGCATACCCAAAGGGGTTGGGAGGAAAAAACACCCTGAGAAGAGGACAGCCCAGAGCCAGAGAAGACACACAGCGCCTACGGGTGTGGTCAGACAAAGAGCCTGAGACTCCACTGAGGCTACTCAGAAGGTTCTAGGTGGTTCTGGTAGAAAGAACTCCTCCCTGCACTCACTCCCAGGCTGTGCTGTGTGTTCAGTGGTGCCCAGGAGGGGCTTCCAGTAGCCCAACATGACTGCAGCTTGTAGATAAAGGACACCAAGTCCCTGGCTTTCCTAGGTTAGGAGGGCAAACCACACAATGCTGTGCTGCTTAGGCAGATGAGGGTGGCAGGGCTATACCAAGGTAGCAGGGAGGCTTCCTGTGGAGGCAACGTGTGAACCCCAACCCCCATCACCCGTGATCTGGGTGGCGAGGCACGCAGTCCACATAGGGGCAGTCAAGAGCCAGTGGGAGAGCTTGCCAGACCTCTGCCTGGCACTCACAAAGGCCCTGGGGCAGGGATGTCCTTGGAAGGAACAAAGGGCAGCCACTGTCAGAACCGTGCTTCAGTCTGTCTTTGCAGCACCAGCCTCCTGCAGAGACCCCTGCGGCTCACCCTAAAGGCATGCATCTGGCCCTGCGTGCCCTTGTCAGGATGCTGTGGGTCTCCTGTGGGCACTCTGGTCAAAGTCCAAAGTCCTTCTCAGCGCGACATTAGGGCAGCATCCAGGGGCTCATTGGAATCTCAGTCTCCCATCCACCTGTCACCAGCCTCTCTGACTTCGCTTTGTTTTCTGTCCTCATTGGCCTAGATATGGTCACCTGCATGCCAGCTCCATGACAGTGAGGATTATCTGTCTTGGCCCCTGCTGTGCAATTCTATAACCATACCCAGAGCAATGCCTGGCATGTGGTAGTCACTCACCAAAAATTCATGGAGTCAAGCCCCAAGCCCTGTAGGAGCCAGCACTGAGCATGGCACCTGGCACACAGGAACCCAGCAGGGCTCCTTTCTCTCCCCCTACCTGGCCCAGCCCCAGGTCACATCCATGCCACCCCCTCCCCTTTGTGTTCAGGGGCATGTCTCACTGCCTCACACCACCCAGCCTGTCATATGCTAGGCCCAGGGCCTGGGACATCACCTTTCTTGTCCACTCAAAGACAGGCTCCGGCTCATCTAGGAGGTCCAGTGGAAGAGGTCACCTTGTCTGTGACCCTGCATGGTGCAGACCCGGAGGCTCAGTTCACTGTCCCCAGAGTACTGAGCTCCTGCACCGATTATAGTGCTTACCTCATGGTATGACAATGACTATGTTATGTCTAGTTCTCCTCTCACCCAGGAGCTCTGGGATGACCAGGTCTGGAACAAAACTGTCAATAGAAACATAATGTGAGCCATAAATACAATTTTAATTTTCCTACCAGCTGCATTAAAACAAAAAGAAACAAAAGTAATTATAGTATATTCAATTAACAGATATGTCAAGGCAGCACCAACTCAACATGCAATCAAAAAAAGTATCTTAGAGCTGAGATAACTTACATTCTTTTTGTGGGCTTGGTCTTGCAAACACCTTGTCTGTTTTGTACTAATATGAACTCAGAGCTAAATTTTCAAGTATTACACTGAAATGTAACCCTACCAAAATAATGAAGTTGTATTTCACAGAATAGTTTTCACATAACTTCAGGTTTTTTATTTAAGTTTAAGTTTTAGTCTAAAAATTTTAGATCTTGAGTTATATTTCAAGTGCTCAATAACCCTATGCAGCTATACCTGAAAGAACAGATATAAATCTGATTCTTTCCAATAGGATTGACTGTAGATCTGGCTTGTAATGACTGATGGATGGATGGATGGATGGATGGATGGATAGATAGATGGATGGGAGGGTGGGAGGATGGATGGGTGGGAGGATGGATGGATGGATGGATGGATGGATGGATGGATGGATGGATGATGGATAGATGGATGGGAGGGTGGGAGAATGGATGGGTGGGTGGATGGATGGATGGATGGATGGATACATGGATGCATGGTTGGATTGATGATGAATGGATGATAGATAGATGATGGATTTTGGTGGATGCATGGCTGCATGCATGGATGGATGGATGTGTAGGTGGATGGATGGATGATTGATATATGGATGGATGGATGCATGGACAATGGATGGTGGATGGATGCATGCATGCATCTGTTTTACTTCTTCCTACTTCATATCTTACTTCCTATCCTGGGAGTGCATAGTTGAATAAACAGTGAAAATGAACTGAAGGAAAACAGTGAATCATGCATAGATATCAGCTTTTGACTCCAATTTGCCTGTTTTCCCCATGGGACAGCACCAACGGACAGCAAAATTCTACAGTCTCACCCACAGAGCTCAGGAACCTAGCCCTTCAACTTTCCTCAAATGCCACCTCACCTGGGGACATTCCCTGACCTTGGTACTTCACAGCACAGCCACCCCTTCTCTCCACCTCACCCCACATCTTCCTCTGATGCTCTGTTCTTCACTGTTGCATTCACTAATGTGTCAAGGTTGGTATGCTTTTTTTGTTTGTTTGTTTTCTTGATGACTTTTCTTTTATGTGCATAAATCTTGCATGAACTGTCATGTATAACAGCATTAAACTTCAGTACTATACAGTGCAATCAGCAAAAGTTACAGTACTATATAAACAAAATGTACCACAGAAAAGTTTCAAACTATCAGCAACATGTATAGGACTGTACAAAAAAACATGGGTCATGAGTGAAGGAATGTTCTTAGGATGAGAGAATGTTACAGGTAATGGGAGGATCAAAGAGAGAAGTAACTAGTTAGGTAGATGCAGGGGCCATGGATTTGATCCCTGGGCTTGCTGTGCTGTCGATAGACTGGTATGCTTGTTTGTTTGTTGTGTTTGTCTCCACAAAGAAAGAATTTCATTTGAATTATTCACACATGGATATCTCATAGTTGGAATAGAGTGTTTGATACTTATTTTTTGGATGGATGGATGGATGGATGGATAGATGGATGGATGGATGGATGATAACGGGTGGTGGGTGATGGATGATGACATGGTTTGAGTTCTGGGTCTTCCACGAACAAGTTCTACAATCCTAGAAAGTGTCTGAGCCCCAAACCCTCATCTGTACATTGTATATAGAAATAACACTCACTTTCTGGACTTGGTGTGGACAGTCCACAGAGTTCGTACTTACCTTGTAGGACTAATTGAAACCAAGTCTATGAAGTGCTTAGCATAGTACCTACGGTCATGCACTAAGCACTGACAAAACAGTAGCTGCATTATTACTGGTAAAGGTTAATATTATTATTAGATTCATTCTATCAGGTATATAACAACCATGTAAAGCAACTCTAATTTCCCAAGTAATCTTTTCCCAAACAAACAAACAAAACTAGGTCAAGAAAAATAGGCTTGAACCTGGCCTTTCTCCACAACTGCCTGTGTGTACACGTTGTTTATATCTGTGAGCCTGGGAAACAGGCCCTCAGCCCCTGCTAAACCCAGGGTAGCTCAGCCTGAGTCCTGCATCTGTTATGTTTACCATCTTCAGGGTTCAGGGACAAAGGGTTTCAAACACAACACGAGAGAGGGGACATTCTGACCAGGTCACTGAAGGCTTGCATGAGCTCTGGGCAGTCTCACAGGCCTGAGATGGCCCAGGCCTGGCAGCTGGGTGCCTACAGAGCCATGATGCCCAGAGACCAGCTGGCCAGGAAGACTGACCACTTTGCAGAAGAGCTGAGCCTCCACACCCTCGGAAGTGCGGCTGCTCCTCCAGTTCCTCCCCCAGCCTCGACCTTCGAAACCTTACTTGCCAACACATTCCAAATGGTTTCCAGGCACCCACCTGATGTGTGCAGCATGCACACACAGAGCGTCAAGGTGATGTAGGCCTTGGGCTAGCTGAGGATGAAACAGTTGCAGAAGGTGGTCCTCAGCCTCACAGAGGCCTTAACACCTCTGCCTGCATCATACTCTGCAGTTTACAAAACACTTTGCTTTGAATGGTCTCTTCCTCTTCAGAATAAGATTTCACTTGGAATTGGATGTATTTATCCTGGTTATTTTTCATAGGATGTGTCAGGAAATTTGCACTTTGCAAATGGCAAGCTGATGCACACTTGTCATCCCTGTGCTTGAGAGGCTGAGGCAGGAGGATTGCTGGGAGTTTGAGGAGAACCAGAGCTATCCAGTGACCTCAAGGCCAGCTTGGCTGTATAGCAAAATCTTGTCTCAAAAAAAATATAATAAGATCAAATGAGGTGCTCAAACTCAGGAATGTGAGCAACAGCACAGCTCATTTCCAAACGTCACATCTCACTGACAGTCATTGCAGAACAGCCACTCCAAAATCACCTCACCAGATATGCAGCAAGTAAAGCTGGAAATATACATGGAAATATACATGGAGGTGGGGCTTCCAGGAAGATGGTATAGTGAGAGAGAATGCCAGAATGGGGCAATGTGAGGAAGTGCAGGAGGGAAGTGAGTCCCAGGACCAAGCAAGGGTCTAAAGCAAGAATTGAAGCCCCCAGGAAGGGCAAAGAGAAAGGCCTGAACACAGGAGGGGAAGGTAGCAGCAGTACCTTCTCCCTGAATGCCGACTCAGTGTGGGAGCTCAAGCCTGCAGACACTCACTGACTACTGCTGACCCCAGAGGCTCCCTAGAGAAACACAGCAGGGGACCAGAGCAGTGGACACAGAAGACTGCAGGGGCTGGTGAGTTATGCAGGCTCAGATGTCCCCAGGTGAGCAAACTTGGCCCAAAGCCCTCTGAGAAGCCAACTGAGCTCAGAATTCAGAGCCGCTGTGGGCTGGCTCCATCTAGTGGCTCCCAGGATTGGGGTCAGGTGGAAGCAAGTTCAAGATGGCAGGAGGTCAAGGTCAAGGAGCAGAGGTGAAGCTGGCAGGGAGCCCAGTTCTAGCTGGAGGAGGAACACAGAGTGTTGCAGGCTGAACATCTCAGGCTCCAGCATCACAGCCAGAAAGCAGCCTGAACTGCAGTGGAACTAAAGGCACAGGCTTGCTGGGATTTGTCACCACCCCGCCACGAAGCTATGGCTGTTTTTCTGGGATTACTCAGCATGGATCTGGGCTGTGTCTGTCCATTCTCTGTATCCATCACAGCAGAGATACCTGAAGCAAAGACGTTTTTTGTTCTTTTTTTTTATGATCTTATTTTTGTTTGCTTTTCATTTTGTTTAGTCTTGTTTCTGTATAAGTGTAAGCATTGTTTCTGGGTTTCTTCTTGTTGTTATGTTATTGTTATTGTTTTTATTTTTACCTTCTCGCTTCCCTTCTGTCTTCTTCACCAGCTTCCTAAACTTTACATAATTTTCCCTTGTCCCCAGCCTTGCTCCTAATTTCTTCTTCTATTTCTGTATTGTTCCACCAACTCCTGTTAAATTTTCTCCCTTGAGGATTACATTGTCATCCTGAGGGCACATACACTGCATACAATTTTCTGATTTGTTTTAGATTTTGTTATATGACCACAAATATAGTTCATGTGGTTAAAAGTGGTGAATTATTAGTTACTACAGTTTGTTGTTTTCTAAACTGTCCTTGATGCTGCCTCTCACTGAGAGTCCTACTTCAGTCAAGGTGACACAATTGTTCTAATTAGTTACTCTTCCTGGTATATACCAAGATTCAGATTACCCAGAGATCATAAAAACATGGCCCTGCATGGGCAAGGGCCAAAGAGCCAGAGCTATGCCAGATAGGCAGCAACTTCTCATCCTAAATAAACTGCAGAGGCAGGTCCTTGCAACAGACTCAAAATGAAAAGCCAACTGCACCTTGAAGACACCTGTGAGAAGCCATCATTTCCCAAGGGTTTTTAATAAGAGCACTAAAGCTACGTGCCCTCAGCAACATACAAGCATCAACCCAGAAATTAAACTTTCAAAAAATAGAAAGTGGGAAGATGCTTAAGCAAGATATAACTCCAGACTTCCAGTTCATCAAAGTCCAACCCAGCAATCATGAGGTGGAACTGCTTGAAAGCCAACCCCATGGACTCTCTGAGTGTTGACAGCAGAAGTAACAGAAAAAACCAAAGGAAGAAGTTCCCACATAACTACAGAGATGGTGATCATAACAAAAGATACGGCTCATGACTCTAGAGTAGAGGTAGAATTTAAAAAAAAAAAAAAAGGAGCCTAGGGGTTACTAGCACCCATCCTGTCTACCCAGAGTTCTTAGTTTTTCAAAAGGCCTTTGAGGTTCACCCCACCCTTGAAAGGAGGAATAGAGGAGCTTAGGGAAATGACAGAAATCATGAATGCCCAACATAGGAAAGAAATGAAATCCATGAAACAGTCAAATAGATACTCAGGAAATTTTAAATTCCATTGAAAGTGCGAGCACCAGAGTGAGTCAGTGTGAAGACAGAATATCAGCTACAAAAGACAAGGTTGTGCTTAGCAGTCATGTAACATCTCGTGAAAATAGCAATTGACCATGGAAGGTTCATTCAATAGCTACAAGATGATATGGAGAAGGATAACATAAGATTGATCAGTCAACACAAAGCAGAAGATAATGCAAACAATAAAACACCTGTTCACAGAAGTAATGGCAGAACTTTTCCAAGAATGAAAAAAGAATTTGACATACACGTATGTGAGGCATATAGAGCTCCAATTAGCAGTGATGGAAAAAAAAATTCTCTGAGACATACAATAGTCAAGATTCCAGAAATTCAATACAAGAACAGAATATGAAAATCTGTTAAAAAAAAAAAAAAAAGAAAGAAAAAGAAACGCATCACCTATAGAGAAATTTGCCCATCAGAATCACAGCAGACTTCTCCACACAAGCCCTCAAGTCAAGCGGAGCTGGGAGTGAAGCATTTCAAGGCCCAAAAGAAAACAAACTTCAACTCAGATTGATGAATGCCACAAAACTATCTTTCAAAACTAAACACCTGAAGAAATCCATGACCACCAAACCAGCACTCCAAAATGTTTTGAAGGACATTCTAGAAACAGATAATGAGGAGTAGAACTCCATGAACTCTAACAGAATGAATCTACCAGACAAGTCAGTAATTCAACAGAGGGGAGAAGAAAGGGAGCCAACAAGAAGAAAATAACATGACAAAGATAATTCAGGACATGTCACCTATAACCATAAATGTGAGTGGGCTCAATTCACTAATCAAAAGAAATAAACTGGAAGAAGGGATCAAGGAGCAAAATCTAATACTATGCTGCATACAGAAAAACATTTTATTCAAAAAGAAATGCATAGGCTAAAGGTCAAAGGATGGAAAACAATACTCCATGTGACAAGAACCTGGAAAAAAGCAGATGTGGCTAGGTTTTTTTTTCAGACAAAATGTATTTTTATCCCAGACTCGTTAAGGGAGACAAACAAGTTCACTACATCCTTGTATAGGAAACAACTCAAAAGGAAGAGAAAATAATCATAAATATATTCTGAACTAAATATTAGCACACAAAACTATATAAAACAAATATCAATAGACATGAAAAATCAGATCCAGTGACCTAGTCAGGCTGTGGTGGCTCACAACTGTGATTCAAGCACTAGGGAGGCTGAGACAAGAGAATCACTATGAGTCCAAGCTGCATAGTAAGATCCTGTACCCAATACATAAAAAAAGAAAGAAATTAAAACAATGGAGACTAAGAAAAAAATACAAAGAATTAATGAATTGAACAATTGGTTCTTTGAAAGACTAAATAAAATTGACAAACCCTTAGCCAATTTTGTAAAAGAAAAAAAGGAATGAAAGTATTAAATCCAAGCAATCATGGGGCCAGCAAGATAGCTCAGCAGAGGCAGTTCCTGCTTAGTCAAGTACAGGGACCAGGGTTCCATCCCTGGAACCACATGCCATGCTGACCCCACCCCCAGGGGTACAGAGCCAGTGTGTCAGTCTGGGTGTGGTGGTGAACACCTGTAATCACAGCCCTGAAGAGGCTGAAAACAAGAGAATCACTACAAGTCTGAGCTGTGTAGTGAGACCCTGCACCAAATACATAAAATAAATAAACCCAAGCAATTGAGAATGAAATCACAACAGATCCTAGAGAAATTCAGACAATCAATATATAATTCGAAAACTGGTATTCTAATAATATGGAAAATACAGAAGAAATTATCAGATTCCTAGACATATATGAATTGCCAAAACTAAATCAAGAAGATATAAAAATCCTAAATAACTTGGTATCAGTCAATGAAATTAAAGATGTAATTTAAAACCTGCCCACAAAGAAAAAGCCCAGGTCTGATGGATTCACTGCTGAATTCTACAAGACATTTAGAGATGATCTAAGGCTCTCTACTCACACTCATTGAAAGGGAAATGATACTCCTAAGGTCAAAGGGAAGCAAGCATCACCCTGATGCCAAAACCAGAGCAAGATCCAAGATCCAACCAAAAGAGGGAATTACAGGCCAATATTTATTCACCATGAATGTAAAAATCCTCAATAAGATACTGGCAAACAGCATGCAGCAAATCATCAAGATTACACACCATGACCAAGCAGGATTCATTCCAGAGATGCAGATGTGCTTCAATATATGCAAATAAATAAATGTACTTTTAACAGAACCAAGTACAAAAAACAGATGATCATATCAAAAGATGCAGAAAAAGCATCTGACAAAGTCCAGCCCCATTCATTATGTAAAAACAAAACAAAACAAAAAACCCTAGAGAAGATGGCCTTTATTTCAAGCTGATAAAAATCTATCCATGACAAACCAACAGCCGACATCATAATAAATGGCTAAAACCAGAAAGCTTTCACTCTAAAGTCAGAAGCAGGGCAAGGCTGTCCGCTGTTACCCACCTGTGCAATGTGGTTCTGGAAACATTATTCAGAGTAATTACAGAGGAAAAAAAGAAGTAAAAGGAAGAAGGATAGTGCTTGCTTTGGCAGCACATATACTAAAATTGGAATGATACAGAGAAGAGTAGCATGGCTCCTGCACAAGGATGACACACAAATTCGTGAAGCGTTCCATATTTTTTCAATTCAGCAATTAAGAGAAATAGACTGGCAGAGTGGATTAGAAAACAAAATCCAGAAACACACTTACTCAAAAGGACATTCATAGGCTCAAAGTCAAAGGATGGAAAACAATACTACATGCTCCAGCACCTCAGAAAAAAGCAGGAGTAGCAATTCTGTTCTCAGATAGTTTCAACTTCAAACCAAGAATGATCAAACAACACAAATAAGGCCACTATATATTGGTTAGGGGAAAAATTCAAGAGCAACACTCATAAATATCTATGCACCAAACACAGGAGCACCCAACTATGTAAGACAAATCTTACTGGACATGAAAAACCTAATATCTAAGACCACAATCTTAACAGGAGACCTTAACACACCCTTATCTCAAAAAGATAGGTCAACCAGACAAAAAATTAGCAAAGAAGTAGCAGAACTGAACCACAGCTTGGAACAAATGGACCTGGTGGACATATACAGAGTGCTCCACCGAGCACTCTATGTATTCCACAGCTGAATACATATTTTTGTCAGCTACACATGGGTCATTTTCCAAAGCAGATCACACACTAGTCCAGAAGTCATGCTTAAGGATATGCAAGAAAACAGAAATTATCCCATGCATATTATCTGACCACAGCGCAATGAAACTGAAAATAAATGACAAAAGAAACCAGAAAAACCAGCTAAATTCATGTAAATTAACATCGTACTCAGCAATCAATGGGTTACAGAAGAAATTAAACAAGAAATTCAACAATATCTACAATTCAATGAAAATTCAAGCACAACTTACCAGAATCTATGGGATGCAATGAAAGCAGTTCTTAGAGGGAAAATCATAGCTATGAACTCACACATTATGAAAACAGAATGGGAACAAATAAATACCCTAATGTTGTACCTCCGACATCTAGAAAAAGAAGAGCAAATGAAACCCAGAGCGCAAAGATGGGAAGAAATCATAAAGATTAGAGCAGAAATTAATTCAATTAAGATGAAGAAAACAGTTCAAAGAATCCACAAGGCAAAAAGTTGGTTCTTTGAAAGATTAAAGCTTATAAGCCTCTAGCCAGCCTCATCAAAAAGAGGAAAGAAAAAATTCAAATACAAGCAATAAGAAATAAAAAGGGTGAAATCACCACAGACCCAGTGGAAATCCAGAAGATTGTCAATAGCTACTTTGAGAATCCTTATGCTCACAGAATAGAAGACAAAGATGAAATGGACAGATTCCTAGAAAGGTACAAATTACCAAAACCGAACCAAAAAGATACAACAACTCTCAATAAGCCAGTAACAGCCAATGAAATACGAAATGTAATAAAAAGCCTACAGACAAAGAAAAGTCCAGGTACTGATAGATTCACAGCTGAATTCTACAAGAATTTTATAGAAGATATAATCCCTACACTCCACAAACTCTTCAATGAAGTTGAAAAGGAAGCAGTCTTCCCAAAATCATTTCTGGAGGCAAGTATTATACTGATTCCAAAACCAGGGAAAGACACAACTAAAAAGGAGAACTACAGGCCAATCTCCCTCATGAACATAGACACAAAAATACTCAATAAAATCCTAGCAAATAGAATACAGCAAACCATCAAGAAGATCATACAGAGCCAGGCGTGGTGGCACATGCCTGTAATCCCAGCACTAGGGAGGCTGAGGCAGGAGGATTGTTGTGAGGTCGAGACCAGCCTGAGCTACAAAGTGAGCTTAAGGCCAGCCTGAACTGCACAGTGAGACCCTGTCTCAAAAAAAGACAAAAAAAAAAAAAAAAAA
>PVKA01000481.1:0-73369 GCA_004027165.1 Ctenomys sociabilis | reverse complement strand
AAGCTTTTGACAAAGTCCAACACTCATTCATGTTCAAAGCCCTACAGAAAATTGGAATAGATAGACTCTACCTTAACTTGATAGAAAGCCATCTATGACAACCCAAAAGCTAAGCTAATCTAATCCTAAATGGGGAAAAACTGAAATCTTTTACACTTAAATAAGGTACAAGACAAGGATGTCCTCTATCACCCATCCTATTCAATATAGTTTTGGAATCATTAGCAACAGCCATTAGAAAAGAGGGAGAAATAAAAGGAATAAGAATAGGTAAAGAAATTAAATTATCACTATTTGCAGATGACATGATATTTTACTTGGAAGACCCCAAAATTCCACAAAGAACTACTAGAACTGATATGGAAATTCAGAGCATAGTATGATACAAAGTCAGTACTCAAAAGGCAATAGCATTCCTCTACACAGATAACAAGCACACTGAAAAGGAAACAATACCTTTTACAATAGCGCTACAAAAAATGAAATACCTTGGGATTCACTTAACCAAGGAAGTCAAAGATCTTTTCACGGAAAATTACAACACCCTAAGAAAAGAGATTATAGAGGATTTCAGAAAATGCAAATTCCATACTCCTGGATAGAAAGAACCAACATCGTGAAGATGGCTATACTCCCAAAATTGCTGTACAGATTTAATGCAATCCCTATCAAACTGCCACCAACATACCTCCCAGACACAGAGAAATCATTCCTAAAATTTATTTGGAACCACAGATGACCTAGAATAGCAAAGGTAATCTTGGCCAATAAAGACAAGGCAGGAGGCATCACAATTCCTGACTTGAAATTATAGTACAAAGCCACTATAATAAAATCAACATGGTATCGGCAACAAAATAGACTTGAAGATCAATGGAATAGATTAGAAGATGCAGAGGCATCTATGAACACACTTAGCCATCTGATCTTTGACAAAGGGGCCAACCAAGCTTACTGGAAGAAAGATAGCCTCTTTAACAAATGGTGCTGTGCCCCGTCCAGCGGGTCAGTCAGCGCAGGTCACCTGGGGGAGGAGAGGGGACTGACAAAGACAAGGAACAGGTGCGCGAGAAATGGAGACAAGACAGGATTCTGATCAAGTCTCATTTATTCAAGGAAGTGATACAGCTTATATAGCAGAGGGGAGGGAAGTCAACGTCACTAATGATGTAGATATATTAGGGTAATGTTATAGGCTAATAACACTCAGGTGATCAACTAAAGGAGCTTGTGACAGGAAGTCTAACTAAAAGAACACAAGGCAGGAAGCCATACTGCAGCAATTTACAAGAAGTGTAACTTACATCCATAAAAGGAATAGAAACGAAGGCTTCCGGATTATGGTGCCCTCCACAGTGCTGGAAAACCTGGCTTTTTATACACTGAAAACTAAAACTTGAACCAGCTCTATCACCATGCACTAAGTTAAAGTCAAAATGGATTAAAGTTCTAAACATTAAAACAGAAACACTCAATCTCCTGGAAGAGAAAGTAGGAGGAACTGTTGAAGACATAGGGATAGGTAAAGAGTTCATGAACAAACATATATTCGCACGGGAAGCACTTGAAAGAATCAACAACTGGGATCAACTCTTCCTGAGGAGTTTCTGCACATCACAAGAAATTGTCAACAAAGTGAAATGACAACCCACAAATTTTGAAAAAATGCTAACTAATAAGCAATCAGACAAAGGTCTGCTGTCTAGAATATATAAAGAACTAAGAATAACAGGGCCCTCAAATTTAAAGACCTAATTCAGAAATGGGCATCTGAGATGAATACACACTTCTCAGAGGACGAAATTAAAGAAGTGAATAAATATAAGAAAAAATGTTCCACCTTGCTAGCCATCCATGAAATGCAAATAAAAACAACACTTAGATACCATCTCACTCCAGAAATAATGGCTATATTAGGAAATCAGCCAACAACAAATGTTGGAGAGGCTGTAGGGAAAAGAAAACACTTCTCTACTGCTGGTGGTAATGTAGACTAGTACAACCATTGTGGAGATCAGTGTGGAGACTCCTCAAAAGAGTAGGACTAGAAATCCCATTCAAGCTGGCTATCCCCCTACTGGGAATTTTCCCAAAGGAACTGAAAACATTGTATCATAGTGATATATGTGTACCTATGTTTATAGCAGCATAATTTGTGTTAGCAAAATCTTGGAAACAACCAAGATGCCCATCATATGAGGAATGGCTGAAAAAGATGTGGTATTTCTATATAATGGAGTATTACTCAGCTATTAAGAATGATAAACTTGAAGCATTTATATTGAAGTGGATGCCACTTGAACATATACTCATAAGTGAAATAAATCAGACACACATGTGCAAATATCCTATGGTCTCCCTAGTATAAGAAGTCAAAAGAAGAAATACATATAGAAATGTATAACAACAACTAAAAAGAATTGAGTCAGATAGTTATGGCAAACTGAATGGCATATGCTGCAGGGTACTAATCAGCTTTTCTTCTGGATGGTTAACAACCTAAGTTCACAGATCAAAATTGGAGAAGTAGAAGAGGCGTAAGACCAGCCAACATTTTGGCCCTAGCCTTTCAAGGTCAGTGAAGACTCAGGACATAGGAGAACCTGTACTGCAACATCATGAAACTCAGTTGTGCCCCAAATTTTCTAATCAAGGAGATTATGGAGCCACAGAGGAAAGATGGTCTATAGTATGCATAAGGAGAGTCACATGGAGAGAAAACTTTCTCTCAGGCTCTCACAGAGAGCAAACCGGTGAAGTATTGGCCATGACTCATCCACATGCATGACACAGAGGATCTACAAGTAACGTACAGGATTACAAGATAAACCCTGAGGGGACTTCACTGACCTCATCAGAAACAAAAGCTACATCTTTTGGTGTATAGGTCTTGCTCTATCTTGGTCTTAACCATCCAGCAGAAAAGTATAAAATTGAGGTATATAATGTGGAGTCATAATAATAAGTTGAGCTGTAAATGGCTACAGTCAACAACTTCTTCAGATAACTCACTATTATTGTGGAATGCTGGCCTGTGTTGGATTGTGTCGCCGAGTTCAGGGACCTAAATTGGTTTAATGAACAATGGAGTACCCATCTTTGACAGGTCTAGACAAAAAATAAAGGGGTATACAAAGGAAGAATCATGATATGTATGTGTATAAACAGTACAGTTAGGATAAATATGTTGTGCTTCTGCATAATTCTATGAGAAGCAAGATTTGCACTAATAGTGGTTGGACAAGATATTATGTCGGCTTCTAGTACTATGGACAACCACTAGGAAAATAACAAGGTAGAAATTATTAATTATTGAATCTGTGATATAATTCAGGTATAAAAAAATACGATAAGTAAACAGCTACACTCTCTTAAATCACTGATTAGAGACATCTGCTATAATAATGTCTGTAAGTATAATATCATGTAAGCACCTTGTACAATACCAAAACATTATAAAAACTCTTTGCAATGTATTAATTTATTGAATCTGTCCTGTTAATTTGTCTTGAAACTGCCTCATTGCTATTTGTTTTTCAATAAAGTAAAAAAATGCACTTTCAATAGTTCAATAAAGTTATTCAAAGTGCATTAAAAAAGGAAGAAGGATAAAAAGGAAGATAAATTATTATTATTTGCAGGTGATATGATAAGCTACATAGAAGACTTCAAGGACCCCATGAAAAGACTTTTATATTTAATAAGCAAATTCAACAGAGTATCTGAGCACAAAGTCAATACTCTAAAATCAATACCATTCCTATAAATAAATAACAAACTCACTGAGAGAGAAATTAGAGAAGCCACAGCTTTCACAATAGCCTTGTGAAATGAAATACCTAATGGGAGTAAAAGACCTTTACACTGAAAAACTACAATACTCTGAAAAAGAAGATTAAAGAGGGTATCAGAAAGTGGAAAAATATCCTTTGTTCTTGTGTGGAAAGAATCAATATAGCACAATTAACCATACTTCCAAAATTGTTACACGGATTTAATTCAATCCCAATCAAACTACCCACAGCATCTCTCACAGAATTAGAGAAAACAGTGCCAAGATTCTTTTGGAACCAGAAGAGATCTAGAATAGCAAAAGCAATTCTGAACAACACAGGCCAGGAAGGAGGCATCGTCACCCCTGATTTGAAATTATACTACAGATTAAAAGCAGCACAGCACTGGCAAAGAAACAGACTGAGGATCATCAGAACAGATTAGAAGATGCAGAAACAGCTCCAAATGCACTCAGCCTCCTGATCTTTGACAAAGGGGCCAAACACCTACACAGGGAGAATGACAGCCTCTTTAATAAATGGTGCTTGGGAAACTGGCCTTGCCCATGCTGAAGATTAGAGCTAGATCCATGTCTGTCACCATGCTCAAAACTAAAATTGAAATAGACCAAAGATCTAAATATTAAAGCAGACACACTAAATCTGTTGGAAGATAGAATAGATAGAACTCTTGAAGACATTGGTATAGGCAAATACTTCATGAACAAAATCCTGATCACACAACTAGGATCTCATCTTACTAAAAAGCTTTTGCACAGCAAGAGAAACCACCAGCAGATTAAGGAGACAACCCACAGTGTTAGAAAAAAATTGTCAGCTGTTCTCCAAACAAAGCACTGATATTAGAAGATGTAGAGAAGCAAATTTAAAGACCCAAACCAAATATGGGCATCTGAAGTGAACAGACACTTCTCAGATAAAGAAGTAGAAGCAGCGAATAAATATATTTTAAAATGCTCAACATCATTCATCATTTAAGAGATGCAAATTAAACAGCACCAAGATTTCAGCACATTCCAAAAAGAATGACTATTATCAAGGAACCAACAAAGAACACTGTGTGGGAAAAGGAACCCTTCTCCACTGTTGGTGGGAGTGCAGACTGGCATGATCACTGTGGAAATCAGAAGGGAGACTCCTCCAAAATCTAGACTGCAGTTTCCATTTGGCCCAATTATTCATCTTCTGGGTATCTTCTAAAAGAATTGAAAGCATCACACCACAGCAACATACACACACCCATTTTATAGCAGCACAGTCGGTAATAGCTGAATCTCATAGGCAACCCAATGTCCATCAACCAATGAGTGGACACAGGAGATGAGGTTTCTTTGTACCAGGGAGCACGTACTACTCCAGTACAATGGAAGGCAAGCTTGAGACCTCTCCAATGGGTGGACGCACCTTGAGGCCACGTGTGTGTAAGTGAAATAAAAGGGACACACACCCACAAATGCAGCTTCGTTTCTCTAGTGTGGGAAACTACCAGTGGAAAAAAGGACCAAATTATAGTAGATGCAGGGAAATGGGAACAGTGTGCTCCAATGAAAGGGGAACTAGGGAGAGGTGAGAAAACAGCAAGGAAAAGTTGATGAGAAAAGAAGGAAAACATGAGGACAACGCTTTGGAAAATGAGGGGAAGAGGGCTTGAAGGAAGGAGAGGGGATGAGAGAACAAGAACTAAGCCACTGCAGCAAGCCCTCCGATGGTGACAGAAAGGAGCACTATGGGACCTGGCAATTCAACTTCTGGGGACACATGTGTCCCAAGGAATAAGACATACACGTGTGTCCCGATATACAAACACATGTCCTGATATATACACGTATGTCCTGAGGAATGAGACAGACACGATCGCATCCATCGCAGGAAACTCGTACCTGCACATGTGCAGATCGTGTATATCTAGATTGAACCAATAAAAAATAAAGAAGTAAAAATAGATAAAAATGAGAGGAAGTTAGCCTGGCGCTTAAAACAGCCGCAACACTGCACCGTCAGAACAGCCGCCAGTCGCCCTTCCGGGTAAAACCACCCCCAGGTCCTAAAGATCCGACTGGGTGTGGCCCCTGCAGAGGGAGCCTGCATTCTTCCACCAGAGCTGCAGCAGCACCCTTACCCCCACCTCTCCACCCCCGGGCGCATGCCATTTGCACTCTAACCCAGCTGCCCACACAGGAGACACATAGTAGGAAGACGCACCCTGCCTCAGCCCCCTCAGAGACACCCCGAGGCCATGGAAAGCCCTAGGCCTAAAGTGCCTTCCTCCTAAACGCCAGCCCTCTAATCTCTGTGTGTGCACCTCTTTAATTCTGCAAAAGAAACATATATACATACATGCATGCATACATACATACAAACATACATACATTTATTCATTTATTTATTTGTACTGGGGATGGTGGGGCTGAGGGTCCAGCAGGGTAGCGAACAGCTGTGCGTGTGTCCATCTCTCCTCCTGCACAGGGTAGAGCTGTTTCCCAGCAAGCAGCTGGCCACACAGCCTGGTTGCAAAGCCTTCCTTGGAGAGGGGCCGGTGCTTGGCCCACTGGGGAGGAAAGGAAGAGGGACAGGGGAGGGGGGAGGGGGCGGCCACTGAAAAGTTCTCGCTATTTGCTTTTTGGTTTTGTTTTTCCTTTAATCTTTTATTTACTTATTTATTTGGTACAGGGTCTCACTACATAGATCAAACTCGTAGTGATCCACCAGGCGTGTGCCACCTCATCATTTGGGGACCCCAAGATGTGCCTGGGGTTCTGGGGCCAGCACGGTATGCGGTACCAGGAACCTAACGCCGGTCCATCTGCTTGCCAGGCCAGCGCTTAGACTGCGGAGCCATCTCCCCGGCATCGCTGCTCCCTTCGGTTGGATAAAGAAGTTCAGTGCGAGTCTGACCAGGGGCTCGCGGGAGGTGCGGTGAGGGGGGGGGAGTCCGCAGTGATGCCCGGCACGGTCGTCTTATCATCTCTTCTGTCTTAATCCTCTCAATATCATTTCACTGAGGCAGGCACTGTGGTGAGCCCCATTGCATCTCTGAGGAAACCGGCACCCAGAGGGTCAATTCACCCACCCCGACGTGCAGGCACAGAAGGCCAAGTCCTGGCCCACTCTAGCGGCGTGAAACCCTCTGCCAGCCTCGCACAAGGAGGTTTATCAGCGGCGCTTTCCGCTTCCCAAGCACCTATGGAGGGGTAAGAATCCTCTAAACAACCGCAGTGGTGAGACATTCAGCCCCCCAACTCCTCTTCTCCTTTTCTCTGTTCATTGTACCCACACTAGAACACAGGCCTCCGCAGCCCACCTGGCACCGTTAGCCGAGTCACCAGTCCACCTGGCAGGAGATTCTCAAGGAGCTGTGCTGGCTTTTGAGCCATGCCCTAAGAGGAACATGGCTACCTCCACTTCACCCTCCCTCCTCTTGCTCCCTGGGCAGATGAATGTGGGGCGACCCACAGTAAACGGTGCAGAAGAGAAATCCTGGGAGAGTGGCTGCTGAGACCAGAGTCAGCCCTGTCCTGGGTCTGGTGCTGTGACTCCCCCCCACACACACACACCTTACAAAGGTGTGTGTCAGGTGAGTTCACTGTGGCATGCACCGAACTCACCGTGCTGGAAGTCACTGACCATGAGGCTCTGCTCTTGGATGCTCTGCACTTAGGTGGGGACACGACACCCAGAGCTGCAGCCCTGCTGTTGGCCAGCTGCACTGATTGGGCTGTGCCCTGCCCGGTAGTCAGGGGACCCAACAGCCCCAGTTGCTCGAGCCTGCAGCCAGTGCTTGGGTCCTACTGCAGAGCCGTGGCAGCATCAGTCCCACCCAGCCCAGAAAAGGAAAGCAACCAGTCAACATGCTCAGGCAGTCAGGTGAGCTGAGCAGATGGTTACTGTCAACCTACTCGGTTTCAGGGTCATTTGTTATACAGCAAAAGCTAACCAATACAGTCACAGCCCATTTCCCACAAGGGGGATGGTGAGGGTGGCAGTGACCTCAGACAGAAGTGCCAGTGAGTACAGAGGTGATACTGACCCACATTGAAAAAGGAAGCCACCCTACCTCTTCCTCCCCCTCACACTCCTGAGCCTAGTTCCACACCTACTGGCAAAAGAAGGAAGGGTAGGCACTGCCCCCAACACTGTGAAGTAAATCACACAGGCGAGCAGGCTTCTCTTTTCGGGGCCCCAGAAGGGTATTGACACGGGAGTACTCCAACCTGAGATAAACTGCTATACCTAGAAGCGCTTGTTCTGTGTCCCAGGATTAGCACATTTCAAAGGAATGCTCCAGAAGAAAGCAGCGTTCTGGGAAAGTGTTTGTCATTCACGGAGGGAAGCCATCACTTTGGATCTTGGCAGGGACACTTGTCTGGTTTGTCATTATTGTTTGTCTGTGATTTTTGATTGTGTCTTTGCCTCATGACTAAGGAATCAGCATTTCTAGGAGGGGTGAGAACCCGTCCTGCGTCCTCCACACCAGAGCTGATGGGCCACTCATCTTTATTCTGCTCTTCATTTCCTGCTGTATTTGGAGAGCCTTGGGCAATGGCCTCAAGGGGCATCTCTCTGGTGACACAGGGTATACCTGTGTTTTTTATCCCCTGAAAGCAATTCTAGCTAGATAGCCAGCCAGGCACTGGAGCTCAACTGACTGAGACACAGGCCCTCCTCCTAGGGGACCAGCAGTGGGAATGGAGTCTCCCCCAAGCCCTGAGGTTTCGCTTCTTAGCTTGGTGAGTGGGTTGCACCTTGCCTTAAGCCTTCCAGTTTAGAGAACCAGGCACCGTGCTAGACCAGGGGAGAGAAAGGGCTCAATAATTGGGATCTACTTTCAGACACATAATGCGAGGGTTGCCAGTAACACTGTTATTATGACTTCCTTGGTTTTGTTTTGCTTGACAGTGATTAAGATGTGTGTAACATAAAACTGACTGCCTTGGTCACTGAGGCAGCTGGCTTCCCAGGATGGAGCCTGGGGCTGGACCCCTGGACACTGGGTTGCTCCTCCCTTTTGGCTCTTATGAACAATGCTGCTGTGAGCACGTGCGCAAACATTTCCTCAGGCTCCTTCCTCATTCCTCAGGACACACATGTTCCCAGAAGCTGAATTGCCAGGTCCCATAGTGCTCCTCTCTGTTACCATCGGAGGCCCTGCTGCAGTGCTCCAGAGTGGCTGCGCCATCTTCCCTCCCTCCAGCAGGGCATGCTGCTCCAGCCTCTCCGCACCTTCCCTGTTGCTCATTCCCTGTAACGATTTTACAGCTTGGTGCTCCTCTTTCTATGGGGCATGAGGTTCTGGCTCCTACGGCTTTGGTTTCCCAGATGGATAATGATGTGGGGCCTGCTTTCATGTGCTCACTGGCTGTCTCCATATCTTGTCTGAGAAATGCCTCTTCATGCTCAGCAACTCCATAGATACATCATTCACATTTAGTGTGGATTTAGTCATTCACACTAGAGTAGAGGAAGAGAGATGTTCCCATTTCACAGGTAAGGAAACTGATGCTATCTGGTGACTCATCCCAAGCATTCTCAGGAAGGAGCAGGGAAGATATGCCTGCCTGCCTGACCCCAAGGGAGCCACCCTGCAGCATGGGCAGCCCTGTGAGAAGGAAGCCAGTAGGCACACAGCAAGCCAATAAGGCCAGGTCCTGTGTTCCCTTCCTTCCTTTGCCTTTTTTCTAGGTTTGGGCTGAGTAAATACCTCCTCCCTATCTGTCAGATGCTTAGCACCTGGGTGAGAATCCAGCCCTCTGGAGGCTCCGCCTGCAAGGGCTGATCTGGAGAAGAAAGCTTGGAGGGTCACCTGGGTTGCCCGGGCTGCAACCCAAGAAGTAGTGCCTGCTACTCACCAGCTGTGATGGGATGAGCTGTCCACACGGCTGCTGGCTCCGGGCCAGGCTGGTAGTGTTCTCCACAGGATCCACGCCTCCAATTATCCCAACCATGTATCCTGCGCAGTATGGACAGACTGAGCCTAGGAGAAGGAAGGAAATGGTCCAAACTCACGGCTACACAGCAGCCCAGCCACACTACATCATGCTCATGAGGTCTGCTTCCAAGGCTTGTGCTGAACGGACGCTCGCCACTGCCTACACCCGACAGACACACAGCTGGGAAGGCAAGTGGAGAAATGAGGTAGTAGGCAAGTAGATAGACAGGCAGATGGACGGACGGACAGACAGGCTGACAGAAGGACACACAGCCATGAAGGCAAGTGGAGAGATGAGGCAGGCAGGCAGGCAGGCAAGCAAATGGGAACAGGCAGGGCTTCCCCTTCTTCCAGCTTCCCTTCCTCACAGAGCAGGCCCCTCATTCTCCAGCCCTGGCTGCTCCCAGAAGAGAAACCAGCAAGGCTGTCCTTGTGCCCTCCTTGCCCATGGGTCTCTGAGCAGAAGGCTCTCCTGCAGGCTGCCCTACCTGGGCTCCTAACCCCTGGCTGGGCAGACACAGCCCAGCAAGGAGCAGAGAGGAGCAGTGAACCATCCATGGCATTTTCCGCATCCTTCTGTGGTCAGGGCCCCTGGACTGCTGTCTCTGTGCTCTTGCCCAGGGTGAAGAGCTTGGCTCAGGGTCCTAGTCCTGCCCATCCAATAGGCCCTGCCACCCCCAGGTGCCTTCCTGTCTTTGGTCCTGCCCCACACTTGTCTCTCTAGGGGCTCCCACAGGTCACAGGGACCAAGGAGCTTGCCAGACCCTGCACTCCCTACATACACACATACAACAGACTTGGGGAACGTAAGATAAAATGCTCACAGAGCAATCTCAGACCAAGATTATAAGACATTATCTTTGTATTTTGTTGGGGAAATTCTAGGTTTTATTTATCAGTTTGTTTCCCCATGTTCTATTTTTTGAGGCAGGGTCTCAATATGTAGTTCAGGCTGCCCTTGAACTCACTATGTAGCTTAGGCTGGCTTCAAATACAGGTCAATCCTCCTGCCTCAGCCTCCCAACTGCCTGGGGTTACAGGTGTGCACCACCACAGCAGGCTACATTTTTCCTTTTTTCAAGGAATGCTGAGCCCTGAATGAGATGGCAGAGCTGACGGCAGGGAGGATATTTCAGAGGGCAGCTGGCTTTTCTTCCTTCCCCTGAAATCACTGAGAAGCAGTCCCCAATATCTCCTTGGCCATCTCAGCTGCTAGGCCAACTTCTGCCCCTGCTGTGGGTCATCCTGGGACCTTGAGCTCAGCAGTTGTGGCCAGCAGGCACAGCCAGCTCTCTGGGGCACAGAGGACTGCAGCCTAGCCTCACAACTGTGGGAGGCCACAGAGGCAGGCCTGAGCAGGGCCCAAACTTCCCAGATGCCAAGGCCACCAGAGGACACAGGGAAGGACCAGGTCCCTAGAGCTGCATGATGGGAAGATCTCCGTTCACCCAGTTGCCACCAATGGCCAATTCTGTGGGCAGCCTGAACAACACAGCAAGACCTGTTTCAAAAGAAACCCAAAATAAAACAAAATGTTTCATCCCAGCCCAGGTGGGCTCAAGGACTCCTGAGAACCACTGTCTTAAGGGTGGACAGGCTGACCAGGTTTTCTCAGGACAAGCAAAGGTCCAGGATTAGATGAAAAGCTGCCCAAGCTCAGCCTGCAGCCAGCACCAGCTGGGGTTTCAGAGGAAAACAAAACTTGAAGCAGAATGGCTTTCCATGGAAAATCCCCAGTGTCGAGGCCCCAGGAGCCCAGGAAGATGAATGTCCAGAGTCAGCCCACACAGCCTGTGGCCAGCTAATGTCAGAGGCTGTCCCAGCAGGACACCTGCGTGCAGACAGAACCACTGACCTCCAGGGCCTCATCAGAGCTCCATTGGCCTCAGCAACTTCTGCAAAGACAGAGAGGGTGGGGGAGGGGGCTCCAAGGAATTTGGCCCTGGTTTAGAAATCAAAAAACTAAAGCCCCCCACCAAAATAGCAGAGGTGTGGAGAGAGGGCCTGGGGCTGAACTATTCATGCATTCAAGGGGCGTGGATTTCCTGAGCCAGCTGTGGAGGGGCCTCACTGGGTGTAAAACTCAGACAAAACCCCAAATGAGTATTCTTTGGACACCTGGGAAGATTTGGGGGCCCCTGCTGCACCATGCTGTGCTCCGGGAATCTGGAGCTCTGGAGGCACAGGTGTGGCCTCTTGGCATCTTTCCAGCCAGCACAGCACAAGTTGCCACCCAGGAGTCCTTGGATACAGACAGGAAACTGCAAAACCAGCCCAGGTGCCCCCTCAAAGCTTTGGCTCAGCACAGATGTGCCATTTGGGGTCGGCAGGACCTCCCATGGGGATAGCAGGTAAGGAGTTTGTGGAGGACATAGTTAAAGTGAAGGGAGGAGCTAGACAGGGTGATGTCCCTTGCAAGGCCTCAGCTACCCGAGTGGCCACCTTCTACAGCAGTCCAAGTCCAGAAGTGGGAGCCTGGCACTCTGCACCCAGGGGAGGGCTGCCACAGTGGACCAGAGCAACCCTCCCCGAGGACCCAGAGCTGGCAGCTGCCACAGCAAGCCCTTCAGCTCCCTCAAAGGTGACCTCGGACCAACGTAGTAGGATCAGTGTGGATAGATCTATGAGCCCTCCAAAAGTCCCCCAGGGAAGTCCGAGCAGCGTGTTCTGGTTCCTACCATGTCCCCAATGCTCCATGCACTCATGGGGTTTGGGAGGTGATGCAACCACAGAGTCCTATGCTCATCCAAGACTGAATACGCTCTTAGGAGGTTGGTGTGGTGGGAAGAGACAGGTTTTGGGCATGGGCTTTGAAGACCTGTGGGCTTCCTTGGCTCCTCCCCTCCTCCCCACTTCCTGGCCATCATGGCCTGAGCAGCTTTCCTTCTGCCAGGCCCCTCTGCCAAGTTGCTCCTTCTGAGAGCTGGGCAACCATGCACAGACATAAACTTCTAAAACATGACCCCAAATGAACCATTCTGCCTTTAAATTGCAAGTGCCAGGTATTTCATCCTAGCAATAAGAAAGTAAGACAGACTGGGACCCCAGAGTATGAACTCAGAACATGACCTTCTTGAGGGTCATCGCAACTGTGTCTGAGCTCAGAAGAGTCCTAGAAAGTTGATGAGCCCTGAATGCAGTGTGCCTGGTTCCTGTCAGCAGGGACTCTGGGCACTGCCTTGTAGGGAGGGAAGAGGAGTGAGGGACAGGAGAAGCTGGGGGCCTGCAAGGAAAGAGCCTTCGGAATGGCTCTGCAATGCCTGACCTTGTTGGCCTTTGGAACTCAGGGCCATGGGACCATGGATGCCTGATGTTCAGGTCACATTGTTTGTAGTGTTTTGTTGTAGCAGCCTCAGCAAACTCATTCAGAGGCTCATGACCTAGTGGAGCTGGCAGGCCTGTGTGCAGTCCAGTGCAGCCCAACAGAGCTGGGGGACAGGCCTGGTACAGCCTAGGGGAAACAGGGAGCTCACCCTCACAGGGTGGAGGGAAGAAGTTACCTTCTTCACCTCTGTCCTATCATAATGGGGTCATACAGCCACATGAGCTGCAGAGACCCACACAGCACAGTCCTTGTTCTGGACAGCTATCTGCCCAGATAAAAATCCTGGTCTAAGAGATGTGAGCTGGGTATAGGGAGCACATCTGTAATCCAAGCATCCAGGGAAGCAGATTCAGAAGGATCCCAGTTGCAAGACCATTCTGGGCAGCACAGCAGCTCAGGAGACCCTGTCAACCTACAAATGGAGAACTGGAGGTGTAGCTCAGTGGGACAACCCCGGGGTTTGAGCTCTAATGCCACCAAAGACAAGCCAGTATCATAAATAGTTAAGAGGGGCCTGACATAAAAACAGGCACTTTGCCTGAACCCCTTGGCTGGAGGTGGTCAGGGGAGCTCAGAGACTATGACGAGTGCCGCCTTTCTGAGGATGGAGAAGACATCTGCAAAGCCAGGCTGGATGGGGCCCACAGGAGGCAGCAGGTACGTGGTATGCACCATGCAAGGGCCCATACCCGTGATTTCTTTCTACCGGCACATCAAGCTACACAGCAGCCTCCTCGTCTGCATCTCACAGAGAGGGAGGCCTGAGGCTCAGGGGGCCTGGGCAACCATGACGGGTTCCCTGCAAGTGTCCCACAGCCAGCAAAGGGCATGGCAGAGGCATAAAAAGGCTCTTCTAGTTTCAAGCAAAGTCTATATTTCCAACCCAATGGAGACACTTAGACCCTGCAGGGTCGCTCTGAGGAGGGACAACCCCTGCCAAACATGTGAATTGTGCTGTCTCCAGCCCTGGTCTTCTGTCCCTGGAGCCTTGGAGCTGTCCTGGCTCGTGCTCGGTCTGTATGGATATAACACCCTTCTCCTGTTTCCTAGCTTAGTAAATAAAGGGTCTAGCAGGGAGAAGTGGGGTGTGGGTCATGTGGTACTGGCGCACACCATCTCCTGATGCCCAGCTCTAGAGAGGACCTAGTGTTGGGAGCCTCAGAAGCTGGAAAAGCAATCAAAGGTGTGTAGGCAGGACTAGGCCTCAGTGCCTAAGGCAAACAAGCTACCTCAGTCCTGAGATTCCCATCCCGACTGGTTAAAGTCGGCTTCTGGTCACTAGGCAACCTTGTGTTACATGTTGCTAACTTTGCAAAAGTATAAATAAACATAGGTTTCATTGTGTTGGCGCATGAATCTCACCTACCAGGCAGACCGGCGACCACCTCGCCCAGCTTTTGTCCTCTTGCCTATCTACTCATTCCTGCCACTGTTTCTCTCTGGGCAGATCCAATCTGACTGAGACCAGCAGATCCCTACAACCTGGACACAGGATTCTCACCCCATTCTCCAAGACTTCCCAACACACTTGGGTCCAGAAACAGCTCAGGGCTGGGCTGATAAAGCCCTGCTTTGCCATTATCTTGTGTTAGGGAGGAGACTGAAGAGAGTGAAGGAACTCTGGGGTCTGGCTGCTGGTGTCACATGTTGGGACATTAATAGAAGAGCAAGATAAGCTTGAGAGACCCATAAGCCAGAACACGAGAGTGACTGTGAGTGCCTCAGAGCACATGTGTCCCCATGAAAGCTCGGGAGGCTCCTCAGCACCACCTGCTCTCCTTTGTCTTCAAACACCATGCTCTTGCTTCATCTCTGACCTCAGAGGGGCCTCTAGGGACCACGGCCAGTACTACTTTGTGCTCACACTGTGCCTGCCTGGGTCAGAAGGACAGGTTCCAAATGGCAGCTCTATACCAGACCCCCTGCACCTTGCCTCCACCCCAGAGCAGCACCAGTGCAATTTTGTCTTTCTAATGCTTAGAAATGACACTCAGGGGCTGGAGAGATAGCTCAGTAGACTAAGTGCTTGCCTGGCAAGTGCAATGGCCTGAGTTCAATCCCCAGTTCTGAAAAAAAAAAAAAATGACACTCAAATATCTGGTTCTTCACTATCAGTGCTTGCAGCAGGATGGCAGATAAAAGTGGAAGCAGTCACCATGGATCCCGAGAGGCTCCTGGGAAGAAAACAGGCAGGATGAGCAGCAGGGATGAGAAAGCCCAGGGTCTGGGGAAAAGCAGGAAGGGAAAAAAGAAGAGAGGAAGACAAAGTGAGAGAAAGGGGGATGAGAGGGGAAGAGAGGGCAGGTGGACATTTGGGTGTCCCACTGCAGGGACAAAATACCCAGCCTCTACAACATACAGGAGCAGAGGTTTCTGGGGCTCATGACCTCAGGGGGTGCAGTCCATGGCTCGTTGGCTCTAAGGTAGAAATGGCATGTGGTAGGCCATGGTGGAGGAAACTTGCTTCTGTCATAGCAGCTGGAAGCAGAGAGAGGAGAGAGGGGCCAGCAATGAGGATGTGTCCCTCAAGGCCACACCCCCAGTGATCACCTCCACCCAGTCCCCACTGCTCAGTCATCATTTGGCTATGAACTCCCTGTGAATGGATCCACTGGCACATGCAGCACCTCCAGGATCCAGCCACCTTCCACATATGAGACTCAGGAGGAAATGTTAGACCCAAACCGCCTCACTTGGTTTTCGTGAGACTCCCAGAACCATCCCACTGAGTGAATCTGACCTAAGTCTCTCCTCAGATCTCTGACTGTTTTCCTATCCCTTCTAGGAGAGCCAAGATGCCCCCTTCTCCAGATAAACAGAGGCGGCTCAGAGAGTGAGGCACGTGCTCCTGGCTGGGCCTGACAAAGCCAGAACTACAACCCCAGGCAGCCTGGTGCCCTGGAGAACAAGAGCAGAGCCAAAGGTCACAGTCACAGAGGAGTTCTGCCACTGCCTGGGTGGGAAACTCTGTCTCATCACCAGATCGCCAAGCGCAGGGCTCCATGACGTGGCCGATCAGTGGCGCTGCTGCATCCGCCATGCAGCAGGCGCTGCAGCACTGCTGGTTGTGGTTACCTTCACAGCCCATCCCAGGACATGGGGTGGTCAGAACCCCAAGGTCAGGACCTGGTCCACTTCTATGCCCCCCAACACCTAGTGGGCTGCTGGTCAACAGAAAAGGTGAAGAAGCCACCGAAAGTTGAGAACTAGCAGGCGTGTTTGCTTTCTCCAAGCAAAGAATGTGAATGTCACATGAAGACTAAACTGCTCAAAACTTAGTCAGTGTCCTGCCACGCGTTCCCACTTAGTTTTGGGAAACACTGCTGGATGACATCTAGTGAGATTAATGGAGAAGTAATTTATGACTCTGTTGTTGCAGCCCTTAGAAATACAACTGAGCAGCATGTTTTTCCATTTTCTGAAAAATCAAGAAATACAGAGCTGTTTTTACTCAAACTTTTCCAAAACAAATGACTTTTATGATAGGAAAGTTGCCCTGAGGAGAGAAATCTTTCAGAAAAATGATGAGTGAGTGAAAGTAGAGCACCGAGCAGAAGTCCTCGACAGTGAGAGGGGGCTCTTGGACCAAGGCCTGCAGCCATGGCTGCCACTCGACACAGCAGGCCTGCAGCCCATGGTTCAAGCCCTGCCTGCCCGGTGCTGGCTGAGACATGGCCGCGTCACTTCCTCCCACCGAAATGGTTTCCCACCAGTAGAGTGGGATGCAGCTCCTTCCTCCCAGGCTTCTGGAAAGATTCAGTGGGATTATGTACATGAAGGTCCCATGATGTCTTTAGCTGTGGAACACACAGTCACCCCTCAGTTGTAGTGGAGTGCTGCTGGGACATCTCCCATTGCAGGGACAGAAATCCGTGACATCTCAAGTCCCTTCTATGAACGGGCTTATCTTTGCATCCAATCCACATGCTTCCTTATGTGCACCCTCAGTCACCTCTAAACTACCCAAGAATGTCCAAGACAGTGCAAATGCTATATAAATGTTATATTTTGGGGGGAACAATGACACGAAAAAGTCTGTACATGTGCAGTACAGAGATGATATTTTGTTCAAACATTTTCAATCTGAGGTTTTTGAATCCTACAAAATCACAACTATGGAGGACCAGCTGTGTTGTCACTGTCCTAGCTGTGCTCAATATGTGGAATCCCACTAAACTTAGAACACTACCCTATAAGTCACCCCCCCCTTGCCTAAGGCACGCTTTGGTGATGCCTATAGGAAGATTAGAATCTAGAGTTCCTAGGGTCCGTAATGGAAGATTCTAGTCCCTAATGGAAGATTCCAGTCCCTTAAACTGAGCTTTTGGGAGGACTTTTCATTCTGGTGTCTTACAAAAGAGGAGCTGGATTTAGAAAAGCAAGATCAATTTATTTTCTCCTGTTATTTATTGCTTAAAGTAACACTGTCAATTGTAAAACATAGATGGAGGGGCTGGAGAGATAGCTCGGCAGTCTTGAGTGCCTGCCTGGCTAACGCAAGGACCCAGGTTTGATCGATCCGTGGTACTGCATGCTGTGCCAGCCCCAGAACCCTGGCGTGGGACGCATGCTTATAATCCTAGAGCTGGGGAGGCTGAGACAGGAGGATCACTAGGAGTCCAAGCTGCATAATGAGGACCTGTATCAAATAAATAAATAAGATAGATGGAAAAGGAACCCACTAAAGGCACACTGCCAGTGCCTGTGGCAGGGTAGCGGGAAGAGTTGGAGACACATGAACTGAGACAGAAGAGAAATGAGGACTCCAGTTCATCCTGTTTTTAAATATCACTGGCATAAAAATATTTGAAACAAAGCATTGCCAGCAGCTCAGTGTGGTAGGCACATAGATGCTTGTTATGGTCTTTGCACCTTCCCACATTTTTCAACATCAAAATAATTTCCAACTAAAAATGATCAAGTATGACACCATTAACACATTTTCAATGGAAAGACTTCACCATCTCCTGACCACTGTGGGGGTGATTCACATCCTGTCTCTGGAGAGGCAACAGTGGAAAGGAGCCACCCTGGGCGGGTTGTGGGGAGCAGTTGGCCCAAACCATGGCACAGGACAGTAGAGACCACTAATTGCAAAGCAGGCTGATGTTTGCATCTCAAGTGCAGTCAGCTACACAGATTTTTGCCAACTTTACCAACGTGAAGTAGAGTTTGCCAGCTCCCCATCACAGAAGAAGGTCTGCTTTAGCTCTTCAGTAAGCTTGACATCAGTGCTGATTCATGACACCTCTGTGAAACAGGCCCTGTGCCAGGCCCAAAGACATAGAATGGGTCAGGCCCTAGGACAGTTCTTCTCGCAGCCCCTTCTTCATGGCCAACTTTGTGTCACTGTGACAAAGCACAGGAGATAATCCCCTTAAAAGGGAAAAAGGTGGTGTTGGTTCATGATTGCAGAAGGGTCAGTCCAAGGTCACTTGGCCCTCTGGAGATACTGTTCATCCTGACAAAGAGGTCTACTCCCATTGGGCCATCCAGGAAAAAGAAGACAGAGGGACAAAGGCCTAGGTCCCAGCAGCCCCTTCAAGGGCGTGTTCCCAGTGGCCCAACTTCCTACCACGAGGCCCACTTGATAAACAAGGAGGTCAACAGGTAGAGGCAGAGACCATCTCTCAGGACACACAGCCAGCCTGTGCCTCTGGTTTTACTGTTAGCACTGGGGACCAAGGGGCACCAGATTCCAGCCCATTTCCCATTTGTTTCCTCTCCCCACTAAATTCTCCTAAGGTCCATTTAATTGCTTCCCTTGTTCTTTGCCACCACCATAAAAAGTTGCTTTCTGCTCTGTGCTCCTCTGCCTTGGAACCAGCTCAATAGGGACTGAAACCTCCAGGAACTGTGAGCTAAATAAACCTTTCCTTCCTTCATTTTGAGTGTCACGTATTTGTCCCAGCAAGGAGAGAAGAGTAGCTAAGACAGAATTTGGTACTAGAGGTGGGGTTGTTGCTGTGGCTATACCTGACAACGTGGATTACACGCTGTTGGGAATGGCTTATGAGAAGTGATAGGAAAGGTTTGGAGATGTTGTCTGCTTGTGAAGAGCTGGAACAGCTTCAGCTCCTCTATAGGGGAGATTCTAGTCAGAGCTCAGAAGACCAGAATCTGAAATAGAAATATTTCAGATAGAAAGCCGGCCTATAAAGACCAGGCTGGAGAGGTTTCTGCTGGGAGGGAGAACTGCATTGGCTGTTGGACTCCGAATCATTTGTGTTTTGACTTGGCAGAAAAGTTGTCTGCATTTTGCTTGTGTCCAGAGCCTTTGCCTGAGAGTGAGTTTAAGCATGGTAGACTGATCAATCTGGAAACAGATATTTTCAAGTAGCCTGGGGCAGTGGCCTGGTTGTTACTGGCGGCTTTCAGCCAGATTTATGGCTAATCAAGAACAAGGAGCCCAGCAGGAAGATTCAAAATGTTGTGAGTTTGGCAAGAAAGGAAGCTCCAATAAAGCTATTGACTACAAAAACAGAGCTGAGAGGATCTCTATAGCTGGGAAGGAACCTGAGAATGGAAAGGATGGCCCGAGGGCATCACAGGAGGAGGCATCTCCATCCTTTGCAACCTCAGAATTGCAAAGGTCAGGGACTGTGCCTTGAGGGAAAAGCCTCAGAGCCCCTTGGTCCAGAATGGCGCCAGCATAAAGAATTTGTCTCTAGGAATCAGGGTCAGAGTCCTCAGCCATCCAGGCACTTGATCCCTACAGCCAAAAGAGAAGGAAACCTGGCTACTGCGCCAGCTGGCAGCAGATCTTGGCATCATCTATATGGCGATAGTTTTAGGTGCTTGCATAATGCAGAAGTTCTGAGGTTAAGAAGGCTTCCACCTTGACTTTAGGAGAAGGCCTGGAAGGCCGGGCAGTGTGCCCCTGAGAGGGCAGTGTGTGAAGCTGTGTACGAGAAGCCTATTCAGTGGAAACCCTGGAAGTTTGGAAAAGCCAGGAACATGGATCATCTAAGGGAAACTGCAAGGAGGGAGCAAAGCCAGCCTAAGAGAGATGCCGTGGGAGCTACCACCACGAGCGCTGTAGCGGGGAAGCCATGAGAGGACTTTGGATGAACTCATCACAGATTGCTGCAGATGCCCCAAATGGAACTGCTGGACTTAATGTTTGCCCTGCTGGATTTTGGACTTGTTTTGGCCCCAGTGTTTGATATCCTGCTGTGTGTACCTTTTGGAATGGTAATGTTTATCTTGTGCCTTTGAATGTGGCAAGTTTTTAAGTTTTCTTTTGTACTCCTAGCTCACAGCTAGGAGTTTGCCTTGGATCTTGGAGGAGACTTGGGACTTGGACTTTTCAGCAGTGCTGAAACTGTTGGGACTTTGGCAACTCTTAGAGATGGACTACAATGGCTTTTGCATAAAGGGATGTGCATGAGTCTTTGGGGTTCAGGGGTGGAATGTTATGGTTTGTGTATAGTTGTCCCCCCAAAACCTCCAGCAGTCTTGGGGTGGCTGCTGGAGTTTGTGATTGATTGCTGTGGGTGTGGATGCTGCGCCTGCCCTGGGGCAGGTAACTTGCATTACAGTGTGAGGAGGGGAGAGAAGCTGAGGCTGGAGCTGCTGCTGCTCCTCCTTTTGTGCTCTTGTTCTTTGTCGCAGCCATGAAAAGTTGCTTTCTGCTCTGTGCTTCTCTGCCTTGGAACAAGCTCAATAGGGACTGAAACCTCCAGGAACTATGAGCTAAATAAACCTTTCCTTCCTTCAAAACAAAACAGAAAGAAAGAATCACTGGGACCGGGAAGGGGAGGCAAGCAAGCGTTCTGTCCCCAGAGGACTTTATTTCCATCATGCAAAGGGCCACGGTGAATGGCAACAAGTTGCAGCAAGTCATTACAACAGCCCTGGTAAAAGGAAAGCCGTTTCTCAGAAACTAGCTTCCAAGTCATTTTTCAGAAATTAGGAAAGAATATATAAACAAGGCAGGAAAATCAGAGCAGCTCCAATGAGAAGGTGGCCCTGGAGCAATGACTCAGGCCTTTCTGGGGGAGGCAGGTTGAAGCCCAGGGCCGGTCCCTTCCCCTCTGCTCTATTCCCATTTCATTGCCAAAGAGCCACTGGTCTCTCTGCTTGGTGATTTTCATCTTTCCACACTCCTAAGCTTTATGCTCTTCCCAGTATGGCATGCACCCAGCAGGACTCTGGGCCACTGGGGCTATCTTGGGCACTTGAGCTCTCCAAGCCTCAACTTCACAGTCTATAAAATGGGGCTGACACAGTTGCATCTGACTCATGCATGAATAATGAGCTAAGACCCCATGTCTGAGCTAAGGTAAGCCAGGCACCCCGTACACGCTCAGCTTCCCCCCGGGAGCTCCTGAGTGGCACTCACCTAGCTTAGCTGTTCTTTAGTTGCTTCAGTTGAAAGTTCTCCAGAGGATTCCAAAACTTAGAAAACACCCCTTAGGCATAGTGGCACGCAGCTATATCCCTAGTACTTGGGAAGCCGAGGCAGGAAGATTGCAAATTCAAGCCCTGCCTGGACAACTCTGTGGTAAGATGTTGTCTCAAAATAAATAAAATGTTTAAAAAACACTGAGGAGGGGGGGAGCCGGTGCTCAGTGTGAAGGCCCTGGCTTCAGTCACCAATGGTGAAAAATTTAAAAAACACACACACACACGCACGCACACACACAAAAACAAAAAATGATTATTTTCATGAAGACTTAGGCTATGATGTTCAATAGCTAGAGAATAGTAGCTCTACCACCAACTGTGATTGTGAGCAAAGTGCTTGATGCCCCTGTGCCTTATCTTCATGTGCTGAAGTGGATTCAGCCACAGAGCCTATCAGGAAAGATAAAATGGTGAGAACAGTGCACAGCAAGTTCCCCATGCTGCCACCTCCTTACTTAGCATTATTCTCAGCATCAGCCTGGTCGCTAGGCGATGCCCAAGAAGTTACAATTCCCCGCTGCCCTGGACCCAGGATGACGAGCTCTTGCCTACCCTGCCCCTACTTTCTGCCTTCCTCCACCTATTTCCATCCTCCCCACAAACAGTTTTTCTTTAAAAATTTTGAGTATCTACTGAGTGGCCTAAGTCCTGTCCTCAGGGAATTTACAGGTCACCACAGAAAAACTGGTCATACATGCATACATATGCAATTCCATGTACCCCCAGGTCTAAGGAGAGCCAGCTAAGCAGCTGATCTTTGTGACAAAGAAAATACTGAAAGTCGGTTGGAGTTTTTTTCTAAAGTTAGCATCAAACCACGAGGTCACTGTGATGCTCATATGCTGATTTCCTTGTTGGACACCCATTTCCTCTCCCTGGGCATAGCAGCTCTATTCCTTTAGGAAATATTTCATACTCTTAGAAGAAAAGGACAGAGCCACGTGATCCAAGTCTACCCAATCAAAACACAGAATTTCACCTAAGGTACTGGCTTACTACTAAGCCGATCAAAATAATTCCACCCTTCTGACTACAGGGATTGAAAGGATGACTCATCATCCAGTGTGATCCAATCAGAGTAAATCTTGGGACTTGTGTAAACCCTGTTGATAAAAGAATATTTTTTGAAATTATATTGGGCTTGTACAGGTTTACTACTAAAACTTGAAGCTGCTGTATCAAGCCAAACCTGAGATAACAAAGTGGAGAAGTGAGGAGACAGCACCATGGTGCTGCTGCACCTCTGACTGTGGATCGGCTGCATGGGTCCTGGACTGGTTATGCTCAGCTCTGGCTCTAGGAAATCCATGCCATCTCTTGGTAGAGGCAGGGTTGAGCAGATTCAGTACAGGAGACATGAAGACCCTGAATTTTAAAACTGGAAACTGACTTAGTCCATTTGTTTTAGGCAGTAACAAAGAGCCCCAGGCTTCTGATGGCAGAGGCCTCTTGCTCACTTATGCTGGGATCTGGCCCCCAAGCAGGCCTGGCTCTGCAGCTCAGCTGCAGGTGTCCTGCACACTCCAGGGCCTGGGTGGAAATGGGCGCCTGTCTTAGCCCTGTGGCAGGAGCAACAGAGCGGTGTGTGCACCACGTGGCAGTGTGGAGGTCCTACCAAATGGCTGCTCCGCCATGTCTACACACACTCCATTCCATTGACCAAAGCAAGCCCAAGGCCCAGCGTGCTAATGGGAAGCCCAAGAAGCCGCATGGCTTTGTTCAGGGCTGCATATGCCTCTCAAAGGCCCGTGACTAAGTGGGAACAATGTGACCCACTGCCCAGACCTTAGGGGTGATTCAGTGCCAGGGTGTCATCTGATGGGTGGGGAAACTGGGGCCCAGATGAGTTAAGAAACTTGCTCACAGCCACCGGTCCCCAGTGGCAAAGCAGGGGCAAGGATCTGGATGCTGCATCCCAGCGTAGGGCTCTTTTCCTGTCCCTGGGCAGCAGCCCTGCAGCCCCAACCCCAGAAGGACAACATACAGTTGTGCCATATGTCCCCCGGTCCGGCCAGGCAGCGGGCTTTCCGTACAGGCACCGAAAGACAGTGAGGACAGAGCCGCACCTCCAGGATACGAAGTTCATCTGTCCTAAGGCATCCAGTAAGAATGGAAAGCTGGTGACCTACCGACCAAGCTCTTGGAAACAAGTGCAAGAAATGTCAGAACTGCACCAGTCAGAACTGGTGATTTAGATGTGAAACGGGGAGTTTGGGGCTCCATGCCTTCTGATTTGTCACATACTAGCTTTTAATCCAGCAGGGAAGAAAAACAAGGAATGCTTATTAAATATCCAGAAGGAGTCTGTAGACTTCATACATACATCATCTTTCACACAAGAATTTTCCTGGGTAATCAGGAATTTTGAAAAAATAGTACTCAGGTCAGGCATTTCTCTCCACTGTCTGCTCCGCATGCTCAGCCACATCTTCTGCAGAGTGTAGACAGCAAGTGTGCAAACACATCACAGGCACTAGGATCTGAGAGACGTAAAGGTCTGAGAGCCCCCTCACTACTGCACCTGGACCGCCCTTCTGGGTGTGAGCAAGGTCTCCAGGTCAGCAGCTTCCCAGGGCTCCAGGGCTCCCCTGGAGACAGGGCCCTGCTCCCAGACCCAGAGCTCCTTCCCATGAGGCTCCCTGCTGCCCCATGAGGTCAGCGCCCTGCAGGACTCGCCTTGATCTGTCCAGAAGGAGTGTGCAGGTCCAGTCTCCAGGAACATCAAGTGCCGCTGTTACCCGCCAGCCATGGTAATTGTTCTACCTTATTATTAATTAATTTATTACTTATGCTTGTGTGTCTCTTGCTGTATTTAATATGCAACTTAAGAGGACCTAGAAATGGAAAGGAGGAAAAGAAGAGAAAGGAAAAACAAAGCCGTGTTCTGTATGTGCTGCCATTCTCCCAGATGCAAATGATACAGACATGGACCAATAAAAACACATAAATGCTAAACTTCCAGGTGCCTCTGTGCGGGAGAGCGTGCATGCATCTGGGGCGAGTTACTGCCTGCAGTTTCAGGCACCCAGAGAGGGTCAACCTTGAAGTGCTTCTCCCTGGATCCGGAGGACAACGGTAGCTGAAGGAAGGTGGTGGATTCTGCTCTCCTCAAGGGCCTGCATCTTTGCTCAGCTCCTGCCCACCCCCACATTCCCTTTTGCCATGTCCCCTCTTCCCAAATCCCCATGGCCTGCACGGATTTCATCTCTAGCCAGCATGGTAGCCCACACCCCAAGACCATGCTATTCAGTGATGAGTATGATGGTTCCTCCTGTCTGCCAGGGAGCACAGGAAATACATCAGCTGGTCACATCCCCATCCAGCAGGCTCGGGAGCCAGGAGCCTCCACCATCACTCACAAAGGCCACAGGGCTCCACCATCACTATGTCTCACTCAGTACTGAACATAGGTGGCAAACAACACCAAATCCTCTGACACCTCATTAAAAACTCACTCCACAAATCCCAGGCTCCCATCACATGTCTGGAGCCCCCATAATGAACAACCTGTTAGCAAACGCAGGCCAGAACAGAGGAAGGGAGCTGCATTCTCTATCACTTGCCATGCTGGGTTGGGACATGCAGAACCCACGTCTCCGACTCTAATTCTCCCCTGGCTTCACAGCGCCTAGGATGTAGGGCCTGCCTAGAATGAGGAGGCACTGCTCTTCAGGCTGCTCTTTGTGGCTATAGACAAATGTATTGGAGCAGTACCAGGCCAGGATCTATTTCCTCAACAATCCATGTGAGTGAGTGCAGGAGAAAAGAGTCTGTGGCATTCCAGAGAAGCCCAGACATGGCTCTGCAGTCAGTTTCTAAGTGAGTAAAAAGAAAGGTTGCCTCCCTGACAGCAAGGCCCAAGAAAGAGGCAGTGAAACATCCCAAGGACACATGTCTAAAAATAGACACACAATAACACTTGGATCTGCCTTGATTTCACAATTGCTGGCCCAGCACAAAATGCCTGGCTTTGGCCAAGTCAAGACCCAAGAAAAGTCAGCTGGGAAGCTGAACATGACCAAAGCCACAGTTGCACATAAGAGCCATCCTCTGTCCCCAGGGCAGGGACCACGGGAAGGCAGATCCTGCCACATGGGTCTTCGGAGGCCACTTCACTGCAGGCCTGGGCAGAGCCACATGGGGACCTCTGCAAAAATGGGTGAGACCATCCATGACTTCAGATACGACAAAGCAATGCTGCAAGCATGGGGTGTGGGTGGGATGGGGCAGGCACAATTTTAAAGAGAAAATAATTATAAACACATGCCAGGGAGGAAGACATGCTAGAAATGCGTATAAATAAAATGAAAACAAAACCAAAGATTGTGGCTTTGAAATCAGTTTTTAAAGTTGACAATTCTACTTTCCTGGCAAATACCTACCGGTATAATTGACAGGATGTTACTTGTGGGAGGGGACACCTGCTCTACCTTCAAAGGGGTCACCCCAGTACTAACCATGCGTGGGGCAGACACGAGGATGATTTCTATTTTTCAGATGAAGAAAATGCCTGCACCATTCACTGTGAGCTGCCTTTGGCAATCGCCGTAACTGACGATTCTTTACCTGACCTGTGTGTCCTCTAGGAAACCCTCAAAACTACAGATTCTGGGATGCACTCTAGAAGCATCTAGCGTCTGTGCTGGCAGAGCTCCCCCACAGCGCTCTCACACAGCCTCGCTTGGTGGCTGCCTCCCACGCCAGTGACCTCTTAGTTCTCCAAGCCAGAACCTTGAAGCTCAGAACATCTAGCAACAGCAACTGCGGTTGGCAGCCAGCTGGCTGCTGAGGTGGGGTGTAGCACAGCAGTCTGGCTACCCTGCCCCTAGCCCTCATGGGAACCCATGTGGATCAAAGGTGCAGTCTCCTGATCTCTCATCAAATCCCCAAAGTCTCGCTCAAATGCTTCAGGTCCACTCAGTGCCATGAACAAAAGGGAGCTGAACACCCACCAGGAACTGCGCACTGCTCGGACTAGGAATCCCATGGTGAATGTGACTCAGGGGCTTCCTGCCCTCAGAAACCTGAGAGGCAAGTGGGAGAACAGAATGGGACAAATGTAACCAGCTTACTGAGGGACCTGGGATTGACCAAAGTGACTTTCCTGGGTGCCTAAGCTGGATCCCATTGCTATTCTGGCCACTCTCACTCTGAAAAGAAGCCTCAGTTGGGGGATCATTCATAGACCCCAGCAGGGTTTGGAAACTCCGAAGGCCACCTGCAGTCTCATCTAAGGGAAGTGCTGCCTGCCCTGATGTGGGACTGGCTGGGTCAGAAGCTGGGGAAAGGGGGCTGTGTGGGCCCCTGATTCCCTCCTCACTAGACACTCTGTGCCCACTCTCTCTCCCCGCCCTTCCCTGTCTCTCCTCTGCCTGCTGCTGTGCCACTGGAATTAGCCCTTCCTGAGTCTGACACAGCCTGTGCCTCCTCCAGTTTGACCCACTGCTTCCTGTTACTCACCCTGTGTTGGGGGTCACCTGGCCCCTTGACAAAGATTCCCTCCTTGACCATACTTGGTCAGGCTCCTTTGAGCCCCCTTTTCAAGTAGGCCTCAAGCTTGGCTTGAATTCAGCCCATGGTTTGAATATGTCCCCTCAATATTAGGCATGAGGAGGTGGACCTTTGAGACACAGCAGGGCCATGAGGACTCTATCTTCCTTGCTAGGATAAGGCCATAAAAAGGTGAACTTCAGCCTGCTCATGCCTCTTTGTCTTTCCACCTTCTGCCAGATGAAGATGAAGTCTTCCTCCCCTCTCTAGAACATAGCCTTCAAGGCACTATCTTGGAAAGACAATCAGCAAATCAGCCAGAGCCTTAAAATTCAACTGCCCCACCTCTGAAGCTGTCAGCCAGGAAGTATCTGCTCATTATAGATTGCCTAGCCCCTGGCATTCTGTTATAGCCCGGGAAAAGCAGGGGCTGACTTACAAAAACTACAAGCTCTCAGCACAGGTCATTTCAGATGTGCCCTTTCCTTCACCAACATAAAAGGACTGCAGTGAAAATGAAACTAGTTTCTAAAAGCCCAAGGCCAGAATTAGAAACTCCAGGCTGCCCAGGGGGCTTAGAGTAAGAAGGGGAGGCAGGGGTCAGCTCACTTTAGTGGCTCAGGTGAGTTACAGGGGAAAGAAAGCACAGGGCTGTGGAAGGGCATGTAGCCCTGTCCTCCAAACCCCAGGCCTGGGCCGCGTGCAGACCCCAGGCCCTGCAGTGCCAGGCAGGGATTTCCAAATGAGTCTCAGGCCTGCTCCCCAAGCTGGAGGAAAGGGAGGGAAGCTGCCTCTCCTCTGTCCCGTAGGAGGACGGAGACACTCGTGACTCTGACACCGGTCTCAGGGCAGCCACATAATCCCCGTCTTGCCCAATCAGTCACTGCCCTCCCATCTATGTCCTCCACGTGGCTGATGAGTTAAGAAGTTTTTATATATAAATGGATTTCACAAGTCCTAAAATGAACTGTATGAACAGCTCAACTCTTAGGTATTTTGCAAAAATACCAAAAGCAAAATTTAACATCCTGTTACACAAGAAATGACAGATTCTGAAAGCCAAAGGGACACGCAGAAAGATGCGTAGTCCTGCGAGCCTGCCGTGGACCCTGGCTGCCTGTTGGGAGCTCAGCAGAGATGCCTTTGCAGAGGCTTCAAGCGGCTGCCAGCACCACTCTTGACTCAGCCACAGCCTGGCCTCACGGGTGGGCATCCGGCATTGCCAGTGTGCAGCTTCAGCCTGCCTGGTACCTGTCATAAGTCCACAGATGTCACCACAGACAGTAAAGGGATCTGGAGGAAAGGACATGTGAGCTCTCCAGGTTCCAGTGCAGTTTGTCTCCATGAAATGAACATGGAAAGCGGAGTCACAATTAAAGTTCGAGGGGTAGCACTGCCCGTGGCCACTCCACATATGGCTGTGCCATGTGTGGCCCCATATTGAGCCCACGTCCTCAGGAGCTTGTCAGCAGGTGTATGTTGCCAGAGACAGACAGGCCACCGTTGCAGGCCACCGATGTGTTCTTCTGCCTTTTCCCGGGACTGTCTGCCGCCGCGTTCTGATCTATAAGGAAAACCTACAGAATGCATGCTCTGTGTCCATCTAGAAAGAATATAGAAGGTACTGCTGCTGTTTGGGGTGAAGAAAAACCTTTTTTTTAGTCTTGCTTTTTCATTATTCCACGCATGCGCACATAGTGCTCACAGGCTGCGCGCCGGCGGCTCTCCTCCCGCAGCCCTCCCTCCTTCGTCTCCTGCCCTCTTCCCCCGTGAGAAAGAGCTGGCCTCCTGTCTCCTGTTATCCATCTTAAACTTTGCTTTTGTTTACAATTTGGGTTTCCCCCACAAGAGCACCAACGCTTGTGTGTCTGATTTATTTCATTTCTAGTTTAGGTCACCAGGTCTCCATATCCTTCAAACATCTCAAATTCACCTTTCTTTGTGGCACAGTAGTACCCCATGGGTTACGTTTCCTTTATCCAGGCCTCTGCTGATGGACGTGGCGACCCCTGCCGGCGCTTAGCTGCTGTGCACTGTGCTGTTCCCAGCCGGGGTACGTTCGGGTGCCTGCAGTGTGACTCTCTTTGGAAAGATGCCTAGTGAGGAATAAGCAGGTCAAATAGAATTCCTAATTTAGTTTTTTGAGAACTTGCCACACTGATTTCCAAAAATATAACAATTAATTTTAAAAAGAAACTCCGGGCCGAGGAGATGGCTCAGTAGAATAAGTGCTTCTCTGGCAAGTGCAAGGGGCCTGAGTTTAATCCCCATTTCTGCCAAAAATAAATAAATAAATAAATAAATAAATAAATAAATAAATAAATAAATAAATAGAATAAATAGAATAAATAGAATAAAAATAAAAAAAAAGAAACTCTATTTTTTATGACTTATTTCACCCTAAATAAAGTATACATTCATTTAGGTCATGAGCCCATGTGGGTAGATGGACACAGGCAAGCTCCTCTGCAAGGCCATCTACAAGCGCTCCGGGGTGTCAAAGATGACAGTGACGACAGCAGAGGTGGCTTCAGCTCACGATGATCACCGGGCTGGAGCATGAGGAGACAGAGCTAGACCACTGGTCTGTGCCTCCTCTTTCCTGACCACTTACACCAGACCTCAGTTCACAAATCTCTGGCTCCCCAACATTCCAAAGACGCAGGCAATTTGTTGAGCATTGTCTACACACTAGGGGACACCTTGTAGCAGCCCTGCCACCGCTCCCCATCCTGGTGCCCACACCTTTCTGTGGTCCCCTCCTGCACTGACTGGGCTGACCCAATGACACTGTGTACCTGGGAGCACACACTGTGACCCCAGAACTCTGGGAGGCTGAAGCAGGAGGATCAAGAGCTTGAGCCAGACCTTGACAGCTGAGCAAGGCCCTGCTTCAAAATGTAAATACTTAAAAACTGGATACAGACCAGGGAGATAGCTCAGTGGTCTAAGCTCCTACCTGGAAAGAGTGAGAACCTGAGTTTAATCCCTCGTACTGCTGGCCACCAAAAGCCGGCATGGTGGTGCACATCTGTAATCCCAGCAGGAGGGAGGCTGAGACAGGATGATCCCTATGAGTCCAAGCTGCATAGTGAGACCCTGCACCAACTAAATAAATAAATTAAAAGTAGGCTACAAAAGCCCTGGGCTCAACAACTGGCCTTGAAAAGAAGAAGGCATAGAAATAGTAGTGGATATCTTCTGGGACCAGGTTATGAATTCCACTGAGCCTCAAGCAGGAGCTTTTTGGGGCTACTCTGGGCACTGCCATGGATCTCGGTGAGACTCTCACAAGGCATCTTCTCTGATGCCTTTCCCTCTCAGAACTCCCAGGGTATCTGTTATAGTTTTGTGAAAACAAGGAGCCTGGCACAGGACTGTCCCCTGGCACAGCCTTGGCCAGGGACTGATGTGAACGTCACGTGAGACCCACGTGCAACCCTGGGACCTCAGGGACAGGTGGGGTTCAGCAGAAGCACCACTGCCAGCTCTGGGACCAGCCTGTTATCAGGACCTTTGGCAGCTTCTTTGGCCACTTAGGGCTCCAGGGGAGACCCCAGTACTCAGATGAGTGCTACCACGCAACCCCACGCCATGTGCAGTGTCAGGCCCACTAGCCCACCTGCCTGGACCCTGAGAACATGTGTGTAAGTGGTAGCAAAATGCTGTTGCTGTGAGCTGTTCAACGTCGGGATGGCCCATTGTGCCCCATGAGACACATCAGGAACGTCTGGAGACCACACGCCCAAAGTGCTGGGCAGAATCTGAGAGTCTACAAATTCAGAGGATTAAAAGCTACATCTTTATTTTTACTCACCTAAGGCTAAAATTTAGCATTTTCCCCTCATCTAGGGGATACAGGCATCAAAGTGCAGTATATTAACTGAATCTGGGACTGTGATATTAAGAAGGGTTTTATGTACCTTCTCAGGCCGTGAATCAGGCTCATGTCACACACACACACACACACACACACACACACACACACACACACACACACACACACTGGGAGAATGCCGCAGTGGTGTATCCCAGTAACCCCAGTGCTCTGGGAAGCCAAGGCAGGAGGATTGCGAATCTGGGCTCAGCCTGGGCAGCTCAGCAAGACTGCTTCAAACATAAAATGAAAAGGCCAGGGATGTAACCCAGAGCAGACCCCCGCAACTCAATCCCCAAGGGAAAGCACGGACGCCAGAAGAAATGATAGAAAACTATCAAGAGAGTGCCCAGGGCCACTGTCACAGGGCAGTGTGATTCTGAGCGGGGACCTTAATCCTAAAGTGACCTTAACTCAAGCCAAGACTCAGAAATAGGGGTGGGGGACATAGCCAAGGAGCTGCGAGGCTAAAATCAAGGAGGCCCTGCTGTGAGTTGAGTGTGTCCCTAGAATGCATGTCAGAGACATGATCCCTGGAGCCCCAGTGCCAGGAGGACTTGGAGGGGCCCTTAAGCCACATGGGCTATGGGAAGTGGGGACACAGGCAGCCTCTGTCCCTCCCACCTCTTACCCTCTGCTTTCCCCCACCCTCACCTTGCTGCTGACCTCCCAGCCAGTGGCTCTGGGGGAAAAAGTCACATCCTCTCCTAGGACAGGACCAGCAGAGGGGACTTGCAAGTGTCAAAGGCCCTGATACAACATTCAGGTGGGATGGCTCTGGGCTCTGGGAACCCCAGTCTGTCCTGGGGCCATTCGAGACTGGCTGGGCTAACGCACACCTGTAGCTCTGCAAACGAAAGGAGAGACTACCCTGTGCCAGCCCAGTGACATGAGCTGGGATGGCTTGGAAAATGAGGCCTGTGGGTGTGACACGGGTCATCAGGCCCCTTTCCTGGGGACCCTGGGAGGCCCGGAGGCCTTGAGTGGAAGGCAGCAGAACCGGGATTAGAACTTGAGTCTCTGGCTCCAGAGCCCACACTATTCCAACACATGATAATGAAATGATAATAACAGGGTGATTGAATGAATGAATGGGTTTTTATTTTCAGCATTGAAGCCCTGGGCTGGTAGGACAGGAATACAACAATGAAATCGCCCTCCCGAGTAGGTGGTCAGACTTCTTGGCCCTAAAGCCTCTGTTCTCTGGCCACCTCCACCTGTAGGGTCTGCACCCTAGACAGGTCTTGCATGGACACTGCCATCCCAGGAGCCCAGTGACCCAAGGAAGGGGCCAGGTAGGCAGCCTCTGAATTCTGCGCTGAGTTTATTTTCCAAGCCAGGCACAGGCACCTGTGCATGAAGCCCACATGCATGCAGAGCAGACTCAGGATCTCAAGCATGACTTCAATAAAACACTGCAGGGAAGGAGTTAAAGGAAGAGCTGCTCACAGTGCTCCTATTCCTGGATCCCTGGGCAGCTCCCAAGTGGAGACTTCTAGGAGCTGGGGTCACTGGAGACACATGTGGACGCAGTGCCAGGCTCCTTGGTCTTACTGTGTTGCCTTATCACATGGGACCCTGGCAGCCACCTGGTTTCCATCAGCCACTGAGGTCTTGGACACCTCTCTTTCTGCCAGTGTTGTAGTCAGAGACGTCCCTGGAGAGGAAAGGAGCTGAGCAGAGGGGCACTGCAAACAGGGTGCAGACCTATGAGCAGCTAACAGACCCATCCAATGGCTGCCGACCCGAGGGACCAGGTCAAGTAGACATGGTTTATTCCACAGTCTCTTCAATAGCCAGGTCAGATCAGGTGGTGGATACTCCACCCGCAGGGCATTGGGGAAATGGTGCAGTGTACATTTCAGACCCCAGGGTCCCCATGAGGTTCTGCATGGAGCCTCCCACAGGACCAATGCTGCCTCGGGTACCAACACAGGGTTGCCCCAGGCCTGAGCCTACAGAAACCCAAAACAAACTCAGTGCCTGAGTATGGCTGTCCTGCCATCAGATACATGGTTGTGACATAGTAGCTTGACACCCACAGTGCGTGCTGCAGTGAGGCCCTGTGGAAGCTGCCACAGACAGGCACAGGTGCAGGGGTGGTACCCCCAGCTCCACATGGCTCCCATCCTGAGCCTCCTCCAGCACTCTCCCATCTGCATCTGCACCTGGCCCTCTGCCTGAGGCCTGGCCACATACCCTGGGCTGGCATGCAAGGCCCTGTCAGGCCTGACAACACGTTGCTTCACCCTGTACCTCTCTGCGGGCCCCACAGGATGGTGACACACCAGCCTGCCAGAAGGGAAGGAGTCATTCTGGGCCCAGGGAAGATACCTGAGCCAGGGACAGAGGCAGACCAGGGCAGAGCTTAGAAGGCAGGGACTTGTCATCTTCAGATCTCGTGCGGCCCACCTCTCTCTGTCCTCCAGGACTTAGAGGCCACTTCGCCAACACCCTTTACTCACTCAGCTGGCTTCCCCAGTCACAGGCATCACAAGTGGGGCTTGAAATCAGATGCAGGTGCTGTGCCAACAACACAGGGAGGCTAAACAACACACTCTGAACATCAAGGATCACAGAGGAGTGGGGAGCTCCCAGAGTCACCAGCAGTGGAGACGCACACAGCACAGCAGAGCCTGCAGACATGATGACACACCAAAGTCTGCAGACACGAGGACACAGCAGAGCCTGCAGACACAACCAACGTGTCCAAGAAGAAAGCTAGAGCTAAAGCTAAAGGAAGTGTCCTCTGCAGAAGCTGCAGTGGGGCTGCATGGTACCACCCTGCTAGTCACCTCCTCAGCCCAAGGTCTGGTCGTGGGTGGCAAAGGGGCCTGGGGAACTTGAGAGAGCTCATGGTGATTTTTCTTGCCTTTTTTTATGTCATCTGGTGGAGAGACAGGAGGAGACATTCAACCCAGGGCCTCCAATAAGCCACGCCTCAGCCTTTTTTATTATTTTATTTTGAGACAGGGTCTCACTAAATTGCCCATGTTGGGCTCGAACTTGCCATCCTCCTGCCTCAGCCTCATAAAGTTCTGGGATGACAGGCATGCACCACCACACCCTCTAAGTTCAAGATTTGCAAATGAGTACTAAGAGGGATGGTGAGGCTGGGGTCTGCAAAGGGTAAGAAAAGGAGACCCAGAGGTGAAAGCCAGCACCTGAGGGGATAGAAGAGGCTGAGTACCAGCTTTGATGGAGGCAAGGGGTCGGGGACACCTCCAGGACTAGAGCAGACAGGGGTCACAGTCCACCTGTGGGGAGACAGGCCTGCCCACACCAGAAATGAAGCCTGGGACTCCGCCTCCCGAGACGGTTGGAGCACAGGCAACACAGTCTTGGGCCCTGGGTACAGGCCGTGAGTGACAGTGGCCAAGGAAAATTCAAAGCCATGCCTACGTCCCTTGTGTCTGTGCCTCGGCAGCTCAGAGTGTCTCAGGGGAGTGGCTCAGCTGGTGGCCCAGTTGCCCAGGGGCCAGATGTGAGCGTGTGGCCTGTTACCCTAGTGTTCCCGCCCTTCGTTAGGCACAGCAATGAAGGGTCACAGCTTCCGAGAGAGCCAGAGCTGGGATTAGGTCAGGGCACTTGAGGTCCCCCAACCACCACTCATGACACCCTCCTCCTCAGTCAGAAGCAAAGCTGCACGACCAGACCCGGCTTGGCAGGCATTGGGCATCCCCAAGAATTCTGCCTCCAGCATGAAAAGTCCCAAGGAAAAAATAGTTCCTTCCTTCCAGCCATCGCCCTGTGTTATTGTTGGTTTCTTGGGTTTTTCTTTTTTCCTCCATAAACAGAATTTGCCTGGGAGAAAATTCCCAGGGGAAAGTATGAAAGAAATTATTTTCCAGGAACCTCTCTCTGTTTCAGCTGGAATCTGCCAAACTCCAGATTTTTCCAAGGGAAGCACCATCTGCATCCTGCCATGCAGCAGGCTCTCACCTGGCACCAGGGGTGTCATTTGTGGTTGCCTAGCAGTGTGCCTGCTCCCCACACCCACAAAGCTTAGGCTGGTGGGACAGAGCCAGAGACAGGTGCTAGCTGGACCCACCTGCTGGGACCTTCTCAGGGCAGTTGAGCCCTGTTAAAATCCAAGCTGTCAAAGGGCAGATGGTGGAAAGAAGCCACGAGGCAGGAGCCTGGGGTGTAGGACAAGAAGGTGAGTGAAGAGGAGCCGGAGGGAAGCAAAGGCAGAGGTGGCTGGGAGGGAGAAAGCTTCCAAGCTGGGCTCCACATCCTGGTGTTTGGAATGCACAGATGGGAAAAAGACCCCATGCATACACACACACACACACACACACGCATGCACACACGCACGCACACATGCACACACACATGCACATACACACACACACATGCACACACAGCAGTGTTGGAAGCTCACTTCAATTCAGGTCCCCCTTTGGGGAGACACTGAGCACAGGAAAGGAAGAAGGCAGGCAGAGTCCCTGGGGCTGGATGGGCAGGTGCTGGTCTAAGGCAGACAGGTGGGAGCTGCCCATGCTCCCTCTACTGTCCCCTGCAGGGAAGGATCTCAAGGCAGTGGTGGTCCAGAGGGCAGAAGCCCCAGGTCCAGGGGAGCCTCTGACAGCCCCCCCCCCGTGCCTCTGGAGCAGGCTCACCAGGCTACTCAGCCCAGGGTTGCCGAGCTCTGTTGAGTCACAGTGCCTGGCTCTCACCAGGGAAAGACCCTGGAAGAGAGGCTCAGCACAGTGACACCCGTGGCCAGGGACCTCAGGCGAGAAGAGCCCACGCCTGTGGTGCCCCATCCAGGCCTGATCTTGCTGCTCCTTTTTTACTTAAGCAATTACTTTTTACAGAGTTCAGGTAAGGATTTTTACCCACACAGTTTGCTTTTTGGGAGCTCTTTGTTTCTTTACACAGATCTAACATTCCCAGCGCTGTTTTCCTTTTGCTTCAAGGACTTTCCTTAATATTTCCCACCATGGGAGCTGGCAGTGATGAGTTCTTTCTAATTTATTTATTTATTTATTTATTTATTTATTTATTTATTTATTTATTTGTCTTTTTGAGACAGGGTCTCACTATGCAGTTCAGGCTGGCCTCGAGCTCACTTTGTAGCTCAGGCTGGTCTCCAACTCACAATTCTCCTGCCTCAGCCTCCCGAGTGCTGGGATCACAGGCATGCGCCACCACGCCCGGCTCTTTCTAATTTATTTTTCTTCCTTCTCGATGGAGATCTTCACGCGTTGAGGGTGGTTTCTCTCACTGTGTGAAGCTTGTGGCCCAACTGTTCTCTGCCTTGCGTAGTTTCCAGCAGGAAATCTGCTGTCTTTGGCATCTTCAGAATGAATGTTTCTCATCTCCGGTTGAATTTTAGGATTTTCTCTTTGCCCTGTGCTCAGTCAAGTGTCTTAGTGCAGCAGCTTCCTGTCTCCTGGGGCTCATCGCACACCTTGGATCTTATGTTCATATCTTTCATCAAATCTGAAAATTATTCTCTGTTATCTGTCCAAATATCTTCCTGTCCCCTCTTTTCCTCAGAGGACATGTAGGCTAGGCCATGAAGAGCTTCCCTTGGGCCACCAGTGCTCTGCTTATTTGGCTAGGGACAGTGGGGTGACCAGACCCAGCTCTCAGAGGACCCCGAACACTGTGAGGCTCCAAGAGAAGGGGTAGTGTCATCTGCCCTACCTGGCTAGCAGTGTCTGGATCTGCACAAGGCCTTCAGGAATGAGGACACTGGTATGGGGACAATTAGGACAGTCTAGGCAGAGGAGGGAGATTTAGGCTGTGGAGACCTCAGAGTGTGCTCAACTGATTCTGCCAATGGGACTTGGGGCTGCAAGGAGCCCAGGATCAAGCCCCAAGTACAGTCAAGAATGAGGAGGAGCCAGGGGTTGTGGCACACTCCTGTAACCCCAGCACTTGGAAGGCTGAGACAGGAGGATTGCCGTGAGCCTGATGTCAGTCTGGACTATATACTGAGTTCAAGACCTGCCTGGACTGTAATTCCATGAGGCCCTGTCTCAAAATAAATGAATGAAAGAGTCCTTGTAGATCCCAAAGGGAATGGAAGAGGAAGGGAGACAGAAGCCAGGAGCAGAAGGGACTTGAACACAAGAGTGGGAGCAGGAACCTGCTACAGTAGATCAGGGACAGGGAGGTCACAGGAAGCTGGCATCTGGGAAACCCTTGGTGGGGCCGGGGAGGTGGCTCAGTAGAATAAGCACTTCCCTGTCAATCGCAAGGGTCTGAGTTCAATCCCCGGTTCTGCAAAAAAAAAAAAAAAGAAAGAAAGAAAGAAACCCTTGGTGACCTGCATGAGCTGTTTTGGTAGCACCACAGGAAGCTCAGAGCAGAACAAACAAAGGGGTCTCCCATGAGAAGTTCGTGGGGAGGCACTAGGACACAAGGTGGACAGGGCCCCGGGAGGTTGCTTTTCTTTTCTTTTTGTTGTTGTTGTTTTGTTTTGGTTTTTTTGGCGGAACCATGGATTGAACTCAGACCCTTGCACTTGCCAGGCAAGCGCTTATTCTACCGAGCTGTCTCCCCAGCCCGGTTTCTTTGTTTTTCCTGAAGAGGAACTCAGAGATGGATGGGCGGGAGAGGAGGTAAAGGACAGAGAAGCAGGATCAGGTCCGCATAGGCACCAACACCCGGGGGTGTGGACACCTGGCGCAGCAAGACTGTTCAGAACAGGACTTCCGAAAGTGGTTCACACCTCCTGAGCCCCGATTCCTCCTCTGTGAGTGGGACACAGTGGACCCCACCTCCCAAAGGGCTGTGAGGAATAAACCAGTCAGGACTGGAAAAGAGCAGCCACACTGGCGTCTCAAAAGCGCTTCTTCCCGTCACTCCCATCACTCAGAGGCCCCAGACACGGTGGATCCGCCCCCAGCGCCTCCTTGCTTGGAAACAGGTGGAGACCACAGCCCTTTATGTCATTTCTTTTTGTTTCTCTGTCCACATAAATCTCTGTGATACACTCAAGTGCATGTACATATCATAAAGCTTTTTAAAGTTCATTTTATGAAATAGATAATCCGTTTGTTACACGTTTTTCGTTTTGGTCATTTTTAATTTCTCCCCCACACCCTCTCCCCTTCCCACCTCCTGAAGTCGGCCTCCCTCTCCTACTCTATCACTCCTTCAGTCACTTAGCCCCCTAAGTTATTTACATTTTGGGGCTTTCGTGTAAGAGAAACCCCGCAACGCCTAGCCTTCTGTGTGCAACAGTCGCTCCCTTCCTCCCACAACATCCTTCACTTGGGCTGTCATACAGCTCTGCAGTAGAGCACTTGCCTAAGCTCCTGAGGCCCTGGTTCAGTTCCTGGCACTAAAAGAATTATCAGATTTTTAAGGATTTAGTCCTCCGAACTTCGCTAGGCAGTGGACATACTGCAACCACGCCCACTCACAGGTGCCAAGCCAGAGAATAAGGAGTTGAATTGTGCCAAGCCAGCACCCAGGTAGCCTGCACTGCCCACCAGACCATCCTGTCCTCAGCCACAAGAGCAAGTCCTCAGGTAACGACAGGATGAGCACAGCACGAGGGTCCAGAGCCCACAGCACCCAACACAGCCTGCAATTTGCTGCTGGCTCCCAGGGTTAGGTGAGCCGGACAGAACGAAGAAGCTGGCAGAGAAGCAGGTGTCTGAAGACTGGAAAAACCTGCTAGAAGCTGGGCATGGGTGAGCACACCTGCAGCGTCAGCTACTGGGGAGGCTGAAGCAGGAGGATCCCACTGGAAGTCCTTGTTGTAAGCTGGCTTAACCTACTCCATTCTATAACAAGATTCATAACCTCCTTGTCTTGTAAAGCCTTGATCTTTTCTGTAAACCCACACCCATGCCAGACCATAAATTATAACTCTTCACCCTAATTAAAAGATATTCCTCGGCTTCCTGATAAATAGATTAGACTGTGACCAGATTCCTTTCCTGAGTATGGGGAGTGATAACTAAACCTTAAAAAAAAAACCCTTTTCTCCCCCAACCCTACAGTTTTTCACCTTAAAGGTTGTGCTTTGTTTCAACTCAGCACACATTCTCCTTAGCTTGTCAGAGGGAGTGTTGCCGCTGAGCTCAGCTACTAAAGAGCTCCAAATTCTTCCTTTGGTTTTGGTGTCTATTGTGTCGTGGTATGCCACATTTGGGGGATCATCCAGGATCCCTGTAATGGGACTTCCTAGGCTCTGAACCAACCCCTAGACCCTTATCTCTCAGAACCATTGGCTACTTATCTGAGAGACTTGGTAACCTGGACCGGTCCATCTGCAGCAGCGCCACAAGGTAATTGTAATTTGTATTGGGCACACTCTTTGTATTTGGTCCCTGTGAGGTGTCGGATGCGACTTAAGCCTCCTTGGACTTGGTATTTGTATTTGTATTTGTACCAGGAGCTTCCTGGATATCGAATTTGTGTTCATTGTTCTTGTCTTGGTCTGTCTTTGTCTCAGTCTACTGAGTTTTGTGTGAAAATGGGTCAGTCTGCTTCTGCTTCTTTGTCACCATTGCAACTTATTCTTGACCACTTTAAGGATTCAAGACTCACACACCTGGCTTTAGAGACCCAGTTTATCCAGGAAAACTCTAAACTCTCTCGGTGTCTCCTGGCCTCTGGAAGTCACTTTTAATCTTTCAGTCTCTCACCAGGTCTGGAGAGTCATCTCCGGAAATCTGGGACCCCCTGACCAGGTCCCTTACGTTCAGGCTTGAATTGATCTTGTCCATGGCCCTCTGAGTGGCTCAAGGTTTGCTGTTCCGGACGCTGTTCCTGGATGACCGGCCAGTCCCACATGGTCGCACTGGCAGTCCCAACTGATAAGCAGCAGCTGTGACCCCGACCACGCCCCTCAGAGCCTGCTCTTTCCACCTGCCACCTGGTACACAGATAAATTCATTATGTAGTTGTTTAAAATGTTGGCCAAAATGTGTTGGTGAATGTAAGTTAAAACAAAAATGTTATAAGGTTATGATATCTCTCTAATAGGACATTTTATGACTATTTTATACTTGTATATGTTGCATTTGAACTAGATGCAAAATGTACTGATATTCCTTGCTTAAAGAGAGTAACATTAGCAAGCCTCCTAGTAGATTTTATGTAAACTTCTATAAAATGGGACCTTTAAATCTAGCTCAGACTTAAAATATTTACATGCCTGTATGTAAAACACAGGACTACTTTTGCCAGCTAAATGACATTAGGTCGGCAACTGTTCTTAAAGACTTGGAGGACAGGTTTCACTGGGATAGACTAGTTCTGCTCCCCCTCTACATGCTAGAGGGAATGTCAGGCCTGCTCTGTTTCAGTTTCCTTTCTTTGACCTTATTCCTAATTTTCCCACCTTTTTGTACTTTCCTTTTTAGAGACATGTAAAATTAGGAAAACTTTATAGACTGTTCCAACTAAGGGAAGCCTTTAGAAAATGAGCATTTGTTAACACCGAAGACAGGGAAGTCATTTTAAAAAGGACACATACTCTGTCTCTGGGTCAGATGAGAAGAAGAGAAATTATGCCCGTCCAAGAGGACACATATAAAAGCCATGTCCGGGCTTAGTGCTCTGGGCAGGTCTCCTTCGGGAGGCTAAACCTGAGACACAGTGGAGAGAACCAACTTCTGGGTGACCCCAGAAGGAGCTATCTCCAAAAGCAGCACCCTTATGGGACCAAAACACATTTAGTGTGAGAAAAAAATTCAACCTTTTCTCCTAAGTTTAGTTATCATTTAGATGGGTAAGATATGAGTGTTAGTTTTATAAAGCCTTTACTGTAAAGTGCTTGTGTAATCTTGTTCAAGCTTTTTAACTATCCCTTATAGAACTTGGACAAACAGTGGTAGCTCTGCCAGCTAGTAAATGTTCTTAGAGCAGCTGCCACTCTAAAGCAGAGGACAGGTTTCCCCAGCCATTCTTTGGTGAATCTCCATTGAAGCCAATGGCTGATGGAGTGTTGACCAGAGAAACTGCTGGATTCCTTTCTGAAGACATCTCTGGTTGTGTGAGCCAATAGAAACTCAGAACCCCTGAGGGGTCATGGCCAGGGCTCCTCTCCAGTGGACACCTAAAGGTGCTTGGTGAAAACTGGCTTTTGACCACTGAAAGATCTCCACTTACCTATTGTACTTTTTTCTCTTTCTACTAGTAACTAGGAATTCTAGCTGAGCTTTTCAGTAGAGCAACTTAATGAGTCACTCCTTCAGAAATTAGGCTTAGGCAACTTGCAATAGTTTACATTCTGCAGCAGCTGTCAAAAAAATGATTTACATCTGTGTGTTATACATTAAGAATAAAAAAGATTTCTGTCAGCCTTAAAGTAATGTGTTTTTACCAATATGTAAAATTTGATTGCTAGATGATAAATTTAAGTTTTACCTATGAGCTTCAAGTTTAAATCCTGTCCAGTTGCTAGAAATGTTTACCTAGGTGATTAGATAAAAAAAAACACAAGTGCCTGAAGGCTTAGTCCACAGGGTCAATTCCCTCCAGTCAATTGTTCTATCTCTAAAAGTGATCTTTATAGCCTGAGAATTGCTCCCTTCCAACCGACCTTTTATGACACAGTGATGTTTCCTTCTGTACACATTCCTATTGCCGCCAGCAATACTTGAGAAAAGTATCAACTATGATGCTATTTTATAACTAGAAAGATGATATAAAAATGATAAAAAATCTCTTATGTTCAGATGTGGTTTGCATTAAGAAGGTTTTTGTTATTTAAGTTTTAAAATATCGATGTAAACAACAGAAGTTGTTCAGCCAGGCAGTTTGGCCTCACCTACCCTTCCTAAAAGTAAGGTTTCCCCTATTTGCATTTCAAAAGGGTGGGCTTCTAGAACAGCTGTAATCTAAGCCCTTATAAGGCTATACCCATCCTCAGCTGAGTTTATGCAAGCTTTTCAAGGGTAATATCTTTGAAAAAAGTGAAAAGACCATTTGGAACTTCCAGAGTTTGTGTCTTTTTCTCTGTGACCTAAAACAGATAATGTCAGATTTTAAAAAGTCTTTAGATGACCCTGATAAGTACATTGATGTCTTTAGAGGATTTATGCAGATTTATAAACTAGATTAAAAAGGTATGATGATGCTAACCTGAAACCAAGCTTTTACTTCTGTGAAAAGACAGGTAACGTGACAAGTTGATGTTGCATTTGGAGATAAACGTCAGACAGTTAATTTCAAACAACCAGAAGATAGACAGCCAGTCTATCTTGGTTTGGCTGTAACAGGAAAGCTCCAGGGCTCCCCCTGGAGCCCAAGCAGTCAGACCCCTGCCACCCTAATAGCCAGGCAGGAGATTATAATAAAAAAATATTTTCTAATAGGTATTCTTAAAGGTCTAAAAAGAACTAAAACCAAGCCTTCAGTTATTAAATTTCAGCTATTTACCAGGAAAAAAGATACACATCCCTCTGATTTCGTAAAATGTTTAATAAGAAACTGGTAAAGCATATTTTCTGAAATGCTAATTCAGTAGAGGGACAGATTACTCTTACAGATAAGTCATTACTCAGTCAGCTCCAGATATTAGAAAAGAGCTATAAAAGACAGCTCTTTTGCTTGAGACAACTCACTTGATACTTTGTAGGGCACTAAGAAAACAATGTCCTATAATCAGAACTGGGAGAAAACCAGGAAGAAAAAGCAAAGAGATCAAAAATCGTTGCCTTTGTTGCAGCCTTAAAACAGACCCTCAGTCTGATTCTCTTGACTCCAAGAAGAGCCCAGTGATGATGAGGTTCATCTGCGACTGCTGTCAGAAGCCAGGCCAGCATGAGAGGGACTGCCTGAAGAGACCCATAAGCCATGCCTGCTAAGGCGACACTGCAAGGGAGACTGCGCTCTGAGGCTGAGGCCCCAGAGCTCACACTCAGCTTCCCACATGGTCCAGTAGGACCAAAGGGCCCTGGGCCTGCCTCCTCCCTCTGGTGGGAGTGTTATCTCTACCTGTCATCTCCACAGAGGAGCCCTGAGTAATCATGACTAAAGGAAAAACCCAGCCTATTGCTGGATATTGGCACAGGTCTCTTCGTCTTTCCCCAACCCTGACCTTCCTTCCAGGTATCATATCTCAATAGAAACAGACTTTAGACGATACATTGCTTCAGCTATAACTGAGATACTGTTATTCATATGTAAGACTTAAAAGTCTTTAGTTCACTAGTTAAAACAAGTTCCCAAGGACAGATAATATCCTGTCAGCTTAAAAATGTTCTAAAATCCCTGGCTACACAGTATCCAATAGCTTTGGGCCTACAGATAAAGCCAGGTCTTATATCTGTGACATAAAACTCAGAGCCACAATGTTAAAAGGAGAAATCCCTCAGCAGTGCCCCTTGTTTACAATAGGGGCTATATCTAAAACACTGAATGAGACATTCGTTTAATCTGACTAAATACTATGTATTTCATGATAAGTGTATTAAATTAGCCTGGTTGATTTCTGATGTAACTCAGGTATTTCATGCTGATATTAAATGCAGGAATAACTAGGAAAATATGCCAAACTGTGCTTAACTTACTGAAAAACATTGACAGTAAAAATAAGGTATTAATCTGGTTGTTATATGTTCTCAAAAGTTAGAGATAATTATAGGTATAGCTACAGAGACTTATAGCAAACTGTCAGATTCGATAAATAAAGGAGTCTAAAAGCTAGTGGGTTATGATTGCTAGCGTCAAAAAGTTTATAAATGTACCTGTGAGCTCAAATGTTCATGCTTTGATTATATGTGCTCTAATTTCTCAGAAAATTTGTTCTTTCCTAGGAGTTACCAGAGCCTATGTAGTCATGGAGGACCAAAAGGTTATACCTTGCTCAGTGGGCCCCAGGGATCTGACACAAGCTACAGAAGTAAGAAGAGTTTATGGGAATGAATTGGTCTGAGGTGAGGTGTCTCATAGTAAAAAGGATACAAAATAGAATTATAGACGGAAAATGAGAATGGTGATACTAGCAGCCTGCAGGAACGAAGGTCAGTCAAAAAATGGAAAAAAGTTATACTTTCCTGGATCCAGTCAGAGAAAAGGGACATTTCAAGCAAAAATGTCCAAAGCTACAGAAGGAAAAGAAAGTGCTCATGATGGAGTCAGAGGAATTTTCGGATCAAAGTGATCATGGATCTCCCCTCTCAGCCTGAGGGAACCCACGTTAACTGCCAATATAAGAAAAAGGCCTATAAAACTTTTGATAAAAGCTCATGCAGATTTGACAGTAGTTACCCAGCCAGTGGCCCCCCTTGAAAACTGGAGAGTACCTGGTGTTTTCTCCTATTTCTGGCAATTCATGTACCCATAGTAATAATAAAATTGGAGAGACTAAGAATAGGCCAGTTATTTGAGACAATACCCAATGGCCATTAAAGATAAATGGGATTAAATCCCACATTTAAGAAATATCTGCTAATAGACCTACAAAATGTTCTGACTAGTGCTTTTATAATTACAAACTTTAAAAGGTTATTACATTCAAGATCTGCTAAGTGATTACTGTATCCTGTTGATGTTATTATTTGTTTAATTGTTTCTCTGGCTTTGCCTCCTTCAGATTTAAAGCTATTCTGCCTACCCAACGTAAAAATGCCTGATGTCTATTGAAGGCCTGTAGACAAAACCTCTGGAGAGTATCTGCGACTGCCAGTCAACAACTGTGACCCCTTTCAGCCTGAAGAAGCCAGAGTGGTCATTGCCCAACTTCCCTCAAGGCAGTTCAGGTTACTTCTTCAGAGAAAAAAAATGTTACAGGCAGCCAAATTAGATAAAAATATTATAGACAACAGATAGGACTAGGTCCTCAAGGAAACAAAATTAAAGACAAGGTGACTACAGCTTGAAAAAAAGAGATGCTCCCCACTGAGGGCCAGACCTCAAAAAACAAAAAATAAACAACAACAAAAAAAAAACCTATCTAGTTGAGGTTACAGCTCAAGAGGTGGCACAAAAAAACCAGTGGAGACACAAGAGATATTGCCTCTTCTAGAGTTCTAAAAACCCACCTAGTCAGACTTTGTTGTTATCTAATGTTCCTTGCTGTTTGAGTAAATTAACAATGGTGATCCCATGTCAAAATAATTTTATATAACATCTCCACAAAGGGCCATGAGTACATAAGAGATTTAAACATGTGCTATGATACTTAGTTTTGTTAAAAATCTCTTCTTTGGCAAAATAGCATAACACCAACCCTAACATCATCATTAATTGTTGGCTATGTTTAGACCCTAGCCCCTCCCTTTTATATGGGATTCCCTACACACGCCTCCCTAGGCACCAATCAGACCATTAACATAGTCAATTCTATTGGGAGTTAAAGACAGCTCAACCTGTTGGAGGGGCCAACAACCAGGTCTCACCCTAGGAAACATCCAAAGAACAGATGGAATTTACTTTCACTCTGCTAACTATAATTAACAAAAAGCCCATATCTAGAGTTTTGCTCAAATGCTTTCATCTTTTACATCTGGCCCTCTCAATAGGGCCCTACATTATTAAATGGCTGTTAAACCATATCCAGACAAAGTTCTAGGTTGCAAAAATTTTAATTTTAAAAACAAAAAGATTCAAACAACTGCCATTACATGAATACGACCCCAAAGAGCCAAGGATTTGACTCTGTTACAAAAACCAGTGAGGAATGTTATAAGCTGGCTTAAGCTATTCCACTCTAACAAGATTCATAACCTCCTTGTCTTGTAAGGCCTTGATCTTTTCTGTAAACCCACACCCACGCCAGACCATAAATTATAATATTCATCCTAATTAAAATATGTTTCTCAGCTTCCCAAGAAATAGATTAGACTGTAACCAGATTCCTTTCTTGAGTAAGGGAGCGGTAACTAAACCTTAAAAAAATCCCTTTTCCTCCCCCAACCCTACAGTTTTTCACCTTCAAGGTTGTGCTTTGTCTCAACTTAGCATGCATTCTCCCTAGCTTATCAGAGGGAGTGTTGCCGCTGAGCTCAGCTAATAAAGGGCTGTAAATTCTTCCTTTGGTTTTGGTGTCTATTGTGTCATGGCACGCCACACTTGTCCCAAAATATAAACATCGGAAGGGCTAAGATGGAGCTCTGTGGTAGCTTCCTTGCCTAGTACAGCCGAGGCCCTGGGGTCCATTCCCAGCACACAAACTAACACGGTCTCAGTCGCGATCTTATTGACTTTGGACTCCTGGGGACACCTCCCAAGTGATCCAGGAAGGCTCCGCCGATGGCCTCACTGTCTCTGCTTCTAGCTCGTGCCTTAGCTGATGGGCACACTTGACTTTGCAGAGAACGCAGCGCTCTCCTGTCCGGGATGACGGGCTTTGGAGCTCAAAGGAGCCATTGGGGAAGGCCTGAGAGGGGCGGGACATCCACAGGGCACAGACAGGACACGGAGCGCATTCACATCCACCTCAGGCCGGGTTGCAGGTAGCCTGGCCGCTGCGCAGCGCTGTCCTCCGCTGGCAGCACAGGGAATGATCGGGTGGGAGGCCCGACCCCTCCCTGGCAGAGTTGCTGCCCCAGAGGGGCTCTGGGCGCTCGGGCAGGGCTCACACCTCCTGCACCTCTCCTGCCTTCTGGGGGCCCCGGCTCCTGGTCAGTGGGCAATGATTTCCACTGAGCCAGGCGCTGCACTGAGCATCTTAGATGGGGTCCCCTCCAGAACCCACAAGCATCGCCCCATTTACAAGTGGGGTAACTGAGGCAGGGGGCACTCAAGGAGAGCGCAGGAGCCCGGCTCCAGAACCCTGCTGGTAACCCAGCACCATAGGCTCGGTACAGGGACCAGACTTGTATTCCAAGATGCCTGGGAAGTGGATTTCGTCACCATGGGGAAGAGGGCCGGACTTAGCACACAAACCTGGCAGAAGAGAAAGGCGGACTGTCCCGGGCTCTGAGACTGAGGCAGGAGGATGGAGAGCAAAGGGTAGGAGAACTTAGCTTCTCAGTGAGAAGCTGTTTCCCTGAGGGCCCTGTAACTCGGTGTGAAGGCCCCGGGGAGTCCCCGCACTTCTACCAACAAAGGCGGAAACCAGAATCGGCGCCTGCTCTTGGGCAGGACCTGTGACTCAGCCTTCTCCAGACTCACGTTAGCCGCGCCATTTGTTGTCACCTAAGCTTTTAGAAAGAAGTGATTTGGGGGTCACGATGGTGCACAAGTGTGTGCAAGCACAGGCGCCTTTTAACCCCTGGTTTTTCCCGTGCGTTGGTCCCCACAAGGAAGCCTCGGTCTGCGATCCCAAACACCGACGCCAGGGGGCGCCACATTCCCGCGCAATCGCACCTGGTCCCGAAGGCCTCCCTGCGCGGGCTTTGGGCGCTCCCAGACGTATGCTCCAGGAGCAAGCAGCAGATTCCAGACAGGGTCCCCGGGCTGGGGGCGTCCTCGGATGAGAGAGAGCCACCCCCTACACCAGGGCTCTGTCTGCCGCTCTGCCACCACAGAGAGGAGTGTGAGGAAAGAGGCAGAGGCTGAGGCACAGGGGTACAGCGGTGGCCACCCTCCTTATTTTTTAACACAGGGTCTTCCTATGCAGTTCAGGTGGCCTGGAGCACACTCTGCAGCCCAGGCCAGCCCAAGTCGGCCTCGAGCTCACAAGTACCCTTCTGCCTCAGCCTTCCGAGTGCTGGGATTACAGGCATGCGCCATCGCACCCGGCCAATAACAAATTCCTGGCCCAGGGCCCGCCCTCTCCACTTAAACAGGTGGACCCCAGGACACCAAAGGGGGAGAGAAGACCTCGTTTGTATTTCTCAGACTGCAGGAGACCATACTCCAGGAAGCCACCCCGTGTTGGCAATGCGGGGTTGAACAGAGCATGCCCGGGTCAGCACAGAGGCCTGGCGCTCCTCCTGCCAGCAAGCCTGTGGCCCGCAGGTCCAGGAGCTGGGGCGCAGCCTGCTCTCGGGGCCCAGATACCCATCTGTAAAGACAGAACTGATCAGGACCAGTAGCCTGCGCCAGTCCTGCTGCTCCACCTTTAAGAATTGGGGCTCTTCCCTCCCTGGCCCTTCCACTCACAAAAGCCTGTGAAGTACAAGGATCCCCAAGCCATAACCAAGGGGCGGAGCCACAGATGCGGGCGTGGTCTCGAACAGACAGTTGCTTCCATCCTCGCTATTTGTCTGATTTTCACTATAAAATACTGAGAGGGGAAAAAGGTCAAAGAAATGGACCCTCGCTCAGCTAGGACATCAAAACGCCTGAATTTGGATTCTGTATCCTACATATATTTTGGTGAGCCCTTTCACTACAAAGTACAGATACTCCTCAATTTCTGATGGGCTCTGTCCTGATCAACCCATCGAAAATTGAGAATATCATGAGGTGCAAAATGTGCAGCAGCGCCTCTGACCTACAGGCACCCAGCACCTCTAATCCACAGGCACTCAGCACCCCAACCTTCTAAACAACCTAGCTCAGCCTCACCTGCCTGAAACTGGCTTGGAGCTCAGTGCAGCCTGCAGTAGGGTGAAGTCACCCCTTAAGAAGCCTATTCTATAAGGTGCTGAAAACCTCATGGGACTCTGGGAGCCCTGTCGCAGAACTGTAAAAGCCTGTCCTTGTACTCCGGGGCTGTCTGCACAGTACCACTTCACACGGTGCAGCTTTTGAGCTTTTTTTTTCCTGTCATGCTCTTGTCTTCTCCTGTCTCCCTGCCTCCTTGGCATTGTAGCTCCATGATTCACCTGCACTGCTAGGCCCAGCTCAGTCATTTTCTGGCTGCCTTGAGTGTGGTGGGTGTTTTAGGTGTCAGAGCTGGTGGGACCTAGGTCGGCCCTATCTGCTTGATGCCTGGAGAAGGAAGAGGGGACATGGCAGCTGGCACCTGGTGTGAGCTCTGTCTCTGGGAACCTGCCCCTCTCCTTTCCTTCTGCACTGGCAGACCTGGCTGGCAGAGGCAGGAGCCCAGTCCAGAAGTTTTACAGCTGGGTCCCTGGGCCCAACGCAGTGCTTGGCCCAACATGAGACACTGGTCTCTTGCTGCTCCTGGCCTGGTCCTCAGTCTCTTACCTGGGAGGGAGCAACAGTGGGAGAGCAAGGCCAGGTCCCAAAAGGGAAAGTGTGGATGGCAATGGCCTCGATCCCTGGACCCCTGGGTCCCTGCACCGGGCACAGCAGAAAGCAGCAGAGTAGCAGGGTCTGCATTCCACCCCCGAGCGCCCAGCCAGCAGGGTAAGTGCACTGCAGAGGCATCAGCAGGTCAAACAGCTGCCACATGCCACATCTCTCTAGTGACAAGAAAGATTGAACTGGCGTGTCAGCCCCCTGTGAGCAGGCAGACACCTGTGCCATCAGCAGGGATGGCTCCACAGTGTGATGTTCATCTCAGTGAAGTTGCTTGATTTGGTTTGGGTTTGTTTTGTAAAATAAGATTTTAAAAGGAGCACAGGGCTAACCTGAGGGCTGGTTAGGTCCCTGAAGAGGACAGAGGGCCTCTCTAACCAGCAGAGCAGGTCCTTGACTCCTGAGGAGACTGTGGACTCTCAGGAATTGGCACATTCAGATGTGTGGGGCTGGGCAGGGAGGTATACGCTAAGAAGGGCTCAGGGCCCTGCAGCCCAGGGTGTTGGGGATTCGGGGTGTTAAAGCAGTTGTTACTGAGGGGGCCCTGCCAACTGTGCCTTGGAATTTGTGAGTTAGCCCCTAGCTTTCTTCTTTCTCTCCTTAGTGGCTTGGCAAGACCAGTCTCAAAATAAAAAACACAAGAGGGCTGGGGGTGTAGTTCAGCACAAAGGTCCTGGGTTTAATGGTCAGGATCACCAGGAGGGGGCATGCAGTGGGAGGCATGCAGAGGGGGGCCAGCACCCAGGCACCCCTGGAAACCAGGCCAGCAATGTGGCCTGCGCAGGGATCAGGCAATGCCGACCCGGGGCACAGACAAGAGAAAGTCCCGGCCAGGGCTCTCATTCCAGCCCAGAAAGTCATTTGAAGTCTACATCCACGCAGATCCCCACTGCAGGCGTGCTAAGTAAAACTTCGCTTCTCCTCAGGCTTTCTGCCCCAGACGGCCTGCCCTCACCTTCTGCCCAGGTAGATATGGATGCCCTGGGCCACGGGGTTCCGACTCCAGCCTTGGGAGTGCCCCCACCCCAGCAGTTCTCAAGCTGCTACCCCAGGAGCCACAGCACATTGGCCTGTGCTCCTCAGAAACACAAATTCTTTGGCTGCCATCAAATCACATAACAAGTGCTGGTGAGGTTGTGGGGTAAAAATGAGCCTTCCTCGGGGTCAGTGGGGACACAATGAGATCTGTGTGGGGAGCCCTTGGAAAAGTAAACTAGAAATTCCAGTCAGCCCAGGAAGATCCTTTCAATGTGTCTGCCCAAGAGAGTTAAAGGCCCCTGCACACCCTTGTCTAAAGCAGAACAACCTATCACAGCCAAAACTTGGAAGTGGCCATGTGCCCACCAACACGTGGGTGGGTAAAGCACCTGTGGTACTTATACACGACAGAGTACTACTGGGCCTTAAAGAAGGATAAACCCATCATCTGTAGCAAAATGGATTACCTGGAGACCATGATGCTAAGTGAAATAAACCAGACACACAAATATCATCTTTTCTCTCATATGAGAAATCCAAAGTATAAATAAAGTGAAAAGAAAAAAAAAAAAAAGACAGATAATGGGATGCAGGGAGGCAGACCTTTTGAAAATGGGAGAGACCAAGAGGCGGGGGAAAGGCATAATAGACCAGAGAAGAGCTAGGTTCCCAGCCCCACTCCACGACTTTAACCAACTTCCAGGTGTCTCTCAGAGTCAAGTGCTGAGGTATGAACGACCCCCCCTCTTTCGCAAATGAGGAAATGAGATGCAGAGAGCTTGAGCGAAGGCCCAGCTGGACACCAAGCCCTGGCCACCAAGGCATCTGACCTGGACCTCTAAGGAGACCGCAGGTGGGGCCACACAGGAGGTGACCAAAACCGCTGCTGTCACCCAAGTCACTGATTTCTGCTTCACTTTGTGTTTGTTTTAGGAACTGCCACCTGTGCTGACCACATTCTGGGGAGCTGGGCACACATAACTCCTCAGGCCTCCCTCCTTTCCTCTTTCCTCCACCTCTTGAGTGTCTGCTCCAGGCTGGGCTCCTTGCCACCGCAGGAAACCACAGGATCAGCACATAGGATCAGCACATTTTTTTCCAAAATGCTTTTCCAGTCGACAACCTTGTGTATGAGCTAGAATCCTGTCAGGAATTTGATTAGGTCAATGGGGATGTGAAGGATTGTTACCTAGTGAAAGGTGACAACTATGAAAACCACACTGCTGAAAGCCAGGTGAGCTGGCACACACCTGCAATGCTGGATGACATGTGAAGCTGGCACACACCTACAATGCTGGATGCCAGGTGAGCTGGTATACACCCACAAAGCTGGAAGCCAGGTGTGCTGGCACACACCCACAATACTAGAAGCCAGGTGAGTTGGTACACACCTGCGATGCTGGAAGCCAGCTGAGCTGGCACACCTGCAATGCCAGCGCGGGGAGGCCGAGGCAGGAGTGTGCCTAAGGCCAGCCCCAGCTACAGCAAGTCCTTGTTTCAATAAAACAAAATAGAAATGGACTGCTGAGTCTGAGCATGGCCCACTCCCTGCCCACTTAAACCTTGTCAGGGTCCCGCAGCTGCAGAATGAGGTCCTCTGCTGTGCCTGCTGGCAGGACGGGCTTGGTGCCTGCTCCACCTCCGCCCTCAGAACCAGCACCCTGGCTAAGGCGTCGGTGGCATAGCGGTTAGCATAGCTGCCTTCCTCAGAACCAGCACCCCACCTGCCGGCCCCTCGCACCCTTGGGACTGTGAACAAACAAGCCTCTTGACCTATCCCTCCCTTGCCACATCCTTGTCCCAAGGTGGGAGAAATAAAAAAACAGGCAGAAAGAAGTCATGGAAATCAGAAACTGCAGACTGGGCACATAAAAGCTACACAAGCTCTTTCCTGTCCAAGAAACTCTTTCCAATAAAATTCCTCAAGATCTTGGATGCAATAGGCTGAACCCAGACTTGGGCATGTTTCCCTCCCTTGAGGGAGCAGCAGCGTTGAGGGCACAGAGCCCAGCTCTGGGCTCCTGCAGACGGTTTACGGCCTACGAAGTCCCCAGCTGGCCTCATGACAGGCAGTGTCAGCATGGCAGATCAACAGTCCTGGAGACACCCAAAGGCCCACGAATACCCCCCCCACACACAGATCCATCTTGCCTCTCCGAACACCTGCACTCTACTCCTGACTGCAGACTTTCACCTCTGCTAACACCTACCCCGGCCCCTTGCTGGTGCGTCCTGGAGATTCCTTTTCTGTGACAAGAGTCAGTGAACCCACAAACATTCTGATAAGGGTGAGTTAAGTTCTCAGCTTCAGGGATCTCAGTCCTAGTCTGGTGACATCTCAACCCTCACAAACATGCTGTGTATTCCTGCTATTATAACAATCACCATCTTTACCACCACCATCCCCATCCCATCCATCTCCAACTCTACCATCCCCATCACCATTTCCATCATTGCCCTCTCTATCACTGCCACCTCCATCTCCACCACCACCATCACCCCTATCATCTCCATCACCACCATCTCCACCACTGTCCCCATCACCCCAGATCCCATGGTAAGTGGTGGTGCAGCCTCACCATGTACTCAGTTCTGCCTCAGGGATTTCTCTCCTGTTGCTGGGTCCATAGTTCAACTCATGACCACCCTTTGTCCAAAGGGCAAGACCTGTGGACACTTCCTGAGTTCCCACCACTCATGGTAGCACTGCACGGCACTCCCCACAGGCCTTTGCAACCTATCACAGCACTTCTACTCAACCCTGGCACAACTGGCCTCTACTGCCCCACCAATCAATATTGCAGGCTATGGAACTTGTAGTTTTCTTTTTTTTTTTTTTAATTGTTATCTTCGAAGCATTTATTCATAGATGTTGACATGATATCTCATCTAAACACCCTGTGGTTTCTTGACACCTGCCAATTTACAAAACTGTCACAACTGGACCACAGGACCTAGCAGGACAGGATTCTGCCCCATCTATCTCTAACTCTGCTACTTAGCAGAATGCCAGAGCCCAGCACAGTAGTGCACATCTATAATCAGGAGGCTGAGTCAGGAGAATCAACGCCTTCCAGGCCAGCCTGGGCTACACAGAGTGTTCATGACCAAGCTTGAATACAGTGAGATCCTGCCTCAAAAAAAAAAAAAAAAAAGAATAAGTAGATACATAAACAAGACAGAACTGTTAACTGTTACTTTGGGTTATATGAATCTTAACCTTCCTATCACTAGGAATATGTAAATTTAGAAAACATTTATTTTCAGCATTCTTATCTATGATCATTTATCTGACACATGTACACTTCCAACGTATTAAATGACAACCTATCAAGTCACTCCAGAGAGAATCCACCCAGTAGACCAAGTGGCCTGAGAAGGCACCGGGAGAACCTTCTCTACACACGACGCTTATGCCTTGGGAGCAAGAGAGGGAAGCACATGTATGTACCCGCCACTGGCCCTCAGGGTGACCAGAGACCCCTCCCATGGCCCCTGGACCTCAGGATGACCAGGGTCCCCTTCTGGCCAAAGACCCCTCCCGAGGCCTCTGGACCTCAGGGTGACCAGAGACCCCTCTCTTGCAATTTCCCACTAGATATTACAGCACACTGGGTGTTGGGGAAGGGGTACAGACAGTAGTACAGCAGGGATGCAGTGACCAGTTGCTCAAAAGGCTCCAAGACAGCCAGAACCTCTCATTTAGTGATTGAGGCGGGGTTATCAGGTGACTCCAAGGGCAGGGATCTTAAACTAAAGAGGCTCTTGCCCTGGAGCATCTAGTCATAAACTTTGACAGGAAACTTTTTATTTAGGGTGACACCAACAATCCCATGCCTCCACTCAGCCCCTAGGGAAGCAGGTGAAGGTAGCCATTGTGAATCTGGGGCATTCAACACAAAATGATTGAAAATCCAAACAATTCTGAAGAAAAAAAATTAAATGACTATGAAGGGCTTGCCCTAGATTTACAGAGAACACCACATGCCAGTGAGCTGTGAGCCCCGGCAATGCTGCCTGAGGCTCTGGAACCAGACAGAAATGCCACCAGGAAGAAGGCCCTACTCCCAACGGGCAGAGAGGAACCTGCCTCCACCTGAGCACAGGAGCTGTGTTCAAGTCTCACTTCTTCCTGACACCTGGCCGGAAGGTCGGCCTACTGTCCCTCCATGGGGCACAGCGAGGGGCAGACAGCCCTGACTGCACAGCTCAGCCTGGTTACCACCAGGTGGGGTGGACAGCAGCCGAGGATGGCAAGGGAGACTGGCTGTGTGCTCTGGGCAGGGGAACCAGGGTGGCCTCAGGACAGCTCACTGTGCACTGAAGACAGGGCCCAGGTGTCCCCTTCCCATTCCTGGAAGATGCCAACAGGAGGCCAGGTCGGGACATCTATGGAAGCTGTGAGTCAGAAACAAGCAACAGCTATGAACAAACCTAGCAGCCAGCAAAACACAGCCCAGGCCCAGGGGCAAGGATGGATGGCTTTAGGACTGGAAATTTAAAACTGAAAACCAGCCTCTTCCCCACTCTTGAATGCTGTATGCTGCTGAAACGCATCGTGACTAGGAAATGCTCAGAACACAGCCACTCTGAAAAAGGCTTAAGAAAGCTCAAGAGTTTATTAAGAATTAAAAATACTGTAAATAAGCCATACCGCTCATTTCACGGTGAACTGAGGAAACTTTTTTCCCTTTCTTTTACTTTTCACTTCTTTTCTTTTTTCTTTTTTTTCCTGGAAGGGCAAAACAGCTATTAAAGAACAACACAGTTCCAAGGGAAGGTGTGCAGGAAAGAGGTACAGAAATGCGGGGTGTGTCTGCATGATGGCAGGGCTCCACCCTAGCGGCAGACCTCCTGACCCACCCCACACTCAAAATGAGGACGACTTGGCCTCCATTGCTTGGGTACTCTGTGGGTAACATTTCAAATCATCTCCTGAAGAAGTGCTCTCTCTTCTGAGAAGCCACACCCAAGCATTCAGTGCCCAGCTCAGGAGCCGGCATGGGCCAGCACTGAGAGCACAAGGGCGCCAGGGACTCTGGGCACTGCACCTCCACATTCCGATGCTTGGCAATTACCTTCGATGTCACTGGAGGACTGAGGAAAGGGAGGGAGGCCCAGGCACAGGGCACCACGGCTGAGACCTCAGGCGGCAGATCTGTATACAATGACGGCGAGCCTGGCTCCCAACTTGGCTGGCAAGTAGGCATTCCAACCACTTTTCAGAGGAAGACAAGGAGCGAGAGAGATGTCACAGGACATTGGCCACAAGTATGAAACTAAACCCAAAAAAGTAAAATTAAGGTTCCTTGAAGACAGTAAGAAAAAAAGTGTGCTTGCTGTCTTTAAAAAAAAAAAAAAAAAAACTTGAACTCTGGCCACCAGACAGGCTCTCTGAGGCTGGCGTTCATCTGCTTCTGTGAATCCATGGCCGCGGTCACTGCCACCTGCCTCACAGTAGACGATGTCCTCCTTGCTACAGCTAGCGCAGTCCCCAGAGGCCAGGTTGCCAACCGCAAGGCAAAGCAGAAGCCGAAGAAGTCAGCACGCATGGCAATCGTTTGGGGTAACCAGGAACAGAACCGTAGTGCCCTGTGCTCTTGGGGGGCCCGAAAGTGGGGGACACCCACACGGGAAGAGACAACACACTTTTTGGTCATGAGAAACCAGCCTAGAAATCCTCACCCTGCACACACAACCACTTAGAACTTTTCGTAAATCCTTTCAACTTCCACAAACAACCTGTCCAGGTCTTTCCTCAGGCCATCTAGGTTGGCATAGGCACCCTTCAGGTCCCTCTCATTACTCTCAATCTTGACTGAGTAAGTGACCAAGCTGTCCACAGCAGTCCTAAGCATCTTCAAGTCTGACTCCACCTGGCTCACAGAGGCCTTGAGGTTGTCCAGTGAGGACAGCCTGTCCAGCAGGTCCGAGGCGGGCGGCTGGGCAGCCGGGTCCTCCCTGAGCAGTGAGTGCACCTGCTCACGCACCCGCTGCAGGGACTCCACAGTGCCAGGCAGCTCACCCATGCTCCTCTTCAGCTCCTCCACATCACCGTAGAGCGCCAACTGAGCCTCACCCAGGCTCTGCACGGTGCTGGCCAGCCCATTCCTGTCCATCTCGGGCCCCGGGCCCTGCAGGCGGCCATGCAGTGCGGACAAGCGCTCCTCGTGGTCCTGGCTGCTAGACACCAGGGACTGCAGGCTCTCGGCCTGGAGCGCAGAGGCCTCCTGTAGGGCCTGCATGCCTGACTCCACCCCCTGCAGCCTAGAGTCCAGGGCTTGACCCCTCTGTAGCAGCACATCTAGGCTGTCTGAACATCCAGAGTCACTGTCCTCCCCAAGCTGGGAGGCCTCAGCCCTAAGCTGGCTCATCTCCTCCTGCAGCCTCCTGATCTCATCCCGGAAGTGTGTGGTGGCCTCATCCGAGCGCTGCAGCTTCTCGGTGAGGGCCTGCAGGGCCAGGTGCTCGGCCTCCACTGCCTCCTTGAAGGTCTTCTGCTCCCGCTTGAGGCTCACCAGCTCCCGCACCTCGCTATAGACCTCAGCCTCCAGGGCCTGCAGGGAGTGGCGCACAGCCACCAGCTCCTCGTTCTGGGACTTGGCCGAGCTCTGCACTTCCTGTACTGTGGCCTTCAGAGCCTTTAGGGTCTGCCGGTCCTCCCCAGCTTCCTCCAGCATGGCCACCTTTGCCTTCACCTCATTGAGCTCCTCCTGGCCCCGCTTCTGCATGTCCGTGAAGACAGCAATGTTGTCATTGATGGACCGGGTGAGCTCCGTCAGCCTTTCCTCCACCGTGTGCTCCAGGGACGTGAAGTCGCGCTCGCGGGCATCCTTCACCACGTGGATGCCGTCCGACAGGTCCTTGAGGATCTCATTCTGAAGTTTCTGCAGCACCTCACCAATGCGGCCGATCTCGCTCTCCCCTTGCCTCACAGCTTTGTCCGTGAGGTCCTGCTTGTGCTGGGAGCTCCGCAGCATGGACTCCAGTGTCCCAAACGTGGCCTGTAGCGACTGCACCTGTAACGAGAGCCAGCGTCAGCTGCCAGAATCACTGGAAAGTTCACATAACATGGTTTCTTTGCTTCCCATCTGCCCAGCCTCCAGGCCCCCACTCTGCCAGAACACAAGACAACTTCTTTTAGGGAACTTTCCTTACACACACACAGGCCACAAGGCTGTGGGGAGCAACTGTAGGACCCCACCGAGCACTGTGCCTGCACACAGCCTAAGGCAGCTCAGCTGGCAACCCAGCATTTCTGCTAAAGCTCCGGGGAAGTGAGCGGGTCCAGACGCACACACGTAAGCCCAGCACCTAGGAGGATCCTGTGAGTTCCAGGCCAGCCAGAGCTATTAAGGAATTCAAGGGCAGCCTGAACCAAAAACAAAACAAAATTTTTAAAAACCTACAAGAGTCACACTGCTTCTACCCAGTACCGCACACCTGTTCTAAGCAAGGCTTGACCTGAGAACTACCAGGGAGCTGGGCACGGCACTCAGCACTGCGAAGTTTGAGGGTCTGTAACTGGGCCCTGGCTGAGGCGCCATGCAGGGCTGAGCTACCAAAAAGCAGTGGGAAGGGCTGGCCAAATAGTTCAGTGGACTAAAGCACCTGCAAACAGGTGCCAGGGCCTGGGAGTGCCAGCCCCACCCTCAGGGCGTGCTGAGACCAAAATGAAACTGGGTGCGGTACACACCTATAATCCCAGTACTTAGGAGGCTGTGAATAGGCAGATCACTAGGAGTCCAATCGAATAGTAAGACCCTGAGCACCCTGTAGACCCTTCTCTACAACACACACACACACACAAAAGCAGTGGGAGCTGAGCCTATCTAGTCCTAGTCCAGCCACTGATTACAGAACAGCAGACACGCTGAGCACCCCCAGCCAGCCCACGCTGCATAAAATTCTGCAAGATAAATGGCCTGGTCATCTGTATTCACTAACTACAAGGCACTGAAGAAGGCACAAAGACAGGAAACTACTGCTCAAAGGTTGGGCGTGGTGGTGTATGCCTATAATCCCAGCACTCAGGAGGCTGAGACAGGAGGATCACTGTGAGTTCAAGGTCATCCTGAAATATACAGTGAAACAAACAAAAAAGAAAAAGAATAAAAAGAACCCCTCCCCCCAAGAAAAAGGTTTGGGAGATATTTATAATCAAGTATAATATGCAGATCTTGGAGACTGGCTATTTTCCAACATGCAATAATATCTGAGAAGAACCAGGGGGCTGGAGAAGGCACTCAGGTTCTAGCGCTTGTGTAGCATGAGGCCCTACTATGAGTGAGTGACTGAATAAATCACTATGGGGCCTACAGGAAGAACTCAAACCCTCCTTCTGATGCTTCCCAGCTGTGTTCAGCAGTTCACAGCACCACACTCAGCCCCACACAGAAGCACCAACTCATTGGGTGTCAGGAAGTCATGGCCACACTCGTCTCGAGTCCTCGGTGGCTCCAGCGTGACTTTATGAGACGAGTGTGCAGTTCTGGAAGCTCCAGAACACCAGACAATGTCCCTGCCTGACCGGGCAGCCTGAGTCGTGGGACAACAGCCTGGTGGTCACCACTAGCCTGAAGTAGCTCTTACAAAGGGGATTAGATTGGTTATTATGGACAGAGCCCTATACTATAAAGACCAATGTCCCAGTCCCTGTCCTGAGAGGACAGTGAGTTCTCCACCTTACAGACAGACAACACACACTGGATTTGTCTGTCCTCCCCACATCTGTAAAATGCCACTGTATGCCAGATGAGGGGACACTGTCAGAGGCAAAATAAAGGCTGGGCAGGATGCCTCCCTCCAGGAGCCCCTTGAGGCACAGCAGGCAAGGTGGGGCAGGGTGGAAGAACTGGGTGCTGTAGCTGGCTGTCACAGACCCTGTTATAAACAAGGACACTCACTATCAGAATGTCATGATAGTGTCAAGCACCAAAAGCTCTGCACCCCGAGCTCTGAGCCACTGTGGGGCAGCTGAGGCAGAAATGCATTTGCAGTACACTGGGTGCCTGGCAAAGATGCCGTTGACACCCAGAGTCCTGACACCCAGCTCTGGGCACAGAGGAGTGAGATCAGGGCCAGATCATGCCTCTGGGCACACCAGCCTCAGCACCCCTGCCGTCACTTCCTGCTGCCCTGCCAGGGGGCCATGCGGCCTGAGTGAGCTTGAAACTTTTTCCCAAGTACCAGACTCCCTCATGCCCAACTGCTGACATGACCTGGGCCGGTCTCCCACACGGAGAACACCGGGAAACAGCAGAACTCTGGTGGCACCAGCTCCTACTCCAATCTCAGCTCCACCTCTTGGGAGTCCTGACTCAGCTTCCCCATCCAGTCAACGGAGCTGTCCAGGGGTAGCTACCTCAGGATGACCCCGAGAACCAAAGCCTGGCCCCAGAGAGAGCTACTTCTGAGTCCCCGCTGCTGTAGATGGGTCTCCCTGCTAAGAACTGAGCCTCACCCTCACCCATGCTCAGCCCTGCCCAGGCGCCCAAGCAAGGCCATCAGAGAACCAGCCATGGCCGCTTCCTCAGTGTCAAACTCCCTACTGGCTACCTCCGAGAGGCAGGTAGCACAGCCACAGGCCAAGATCAGCTGGGCTCTGCTGGTCCTGCTGGGTTCCAGGTCAATGGAGCAAATTTACCGAGGACCCAGGATGCTCCAGGAAGACATGGAGACCAACAGCCACGTGGTTAGGACACTTCCAGGAGTTAAAGTGCAATGGAGACCACTATGAAGCAGCTTCAAGCAGGATTTAAATTGACCACCGGCTTTCCATGTTTACCCATAAGACTGTCCCAGGCCAAGGAGCCTTGTCTGGCGGGGCAACAGACTCACAGTAACTTAACCTCTGTGAATTACTGGTCCCACTGCAGCCTGTAGTGGCCTGTGAAGCTCTGAAGCCTCAAAGCACAAGATCACAGCTAAGGACTTGTGGCTCCTGCCCAAATTAACAAAGATAGAGTGTGTAGCTGCTGGCATCTCACTTCTTGGTAGAGGCTTTGCTGGAGATAATAGTTTTCCTAAATTAACATAAGGTCTTACTTGGAAAGTCCTTGAGTAGACTTCCAAGGTCCTTGAAGGGTCCTGCTCAGTTCCCGACTCCCCCTCCTTTCGTGACTAAGTAAGTACAGGCCACCCAGGAAGATCTTTGCTTTAGCTCCTACAGAATCTCAATCATGTTAGAGGGTTTTGATCCTCCTAGAGCCCTAAAATCTTACCACTTGACTTTTAATTAAACCTTTGAGGTCTACGCCTTTGCAGAATTGCAGGTTTGGTCAGTCCACAGTAACAAAGCAATAATATGCACACACTGAAAGTGCATTTTGCACCCTGGCCCAGCGGTTCCCTAATGTGCCACACAGGGGCAGCAGGATTAACGGTGCACTTACCCCTTGGGGCTGGGTTTAGGGCCAGAGATGCACAGTGCCTGGCACACAGGAAGTGCAGAATGCAAACAGCTGGGTCATAACACAGTGCCCAAAGACAGATGGCCACTATTTCCCCAGCTGTTATACTTCTGGATGGAGCCATCTCTTGCTGAGAGGAAAGCAGTCAGCACCCAGCAGCACCAAAGGGACTAGGGCTGAGAAAAGAAGGGCACACAGGGCCACCTTCCTGATCTCTTCGATCTGGATTCAAGATGCCCTCCACGGGGCCTCAACTTCCCATGTACCCTCTGCCACTTCCCAGATGGGACTTGGCTAGTGCTGGTGTGCTGACTGTGGTCTGCATTCCCCCTCCTGTGTCACCATCAGGTGGGTGGCCCTGCCCCAGCTACCCACATGCAGGTGAGTTCCACATCCTTCTTCCCAACCTGCACAGGAATCACCCCAAAATCACATATGTGCACCCACTAACACCACTGTGGCTCTAGCTCCTCCCCACCCTCCATGGGCCTCCAAGCAACCATACGCGCCTATCAGGCTTCAATAAATATAATGACAGATCTGCAGGGAGGGTGGAAGAAAGGCAGGAAGCAGGCTGATGGTTGGCTGCAGCAGGAGGGCAGAGTTTTAGGGATGGTCTGATTCTTCCCTCCCCAAAGTCTCCTCCCTTGGCCTGAGGCCTTCTGAAGGCTGACTCATGCTGGTCCCGGAGAGGAAATTCCCGTTCCTGCACACCCGACAGAGTAGAGAGACTTGGCAGGCCAGGAAGCCTGCTGGGAGAAGGCGGCAGCAGGAAAGTTCCGGGATCAGAAGTGGCGGGATTTTTTGTTTCTGTCTTGCAACCAACTTTCATTGTGCAATGACACCCATGCAGGGAGGAAGGGCGGGCGGAGTGGGATGCAAGAGGCTGTTCTTAGGTCTGGAAAAACCACAGAAGGTGGAGGCTGAGCAGCAAAGGGCAGGTCCAGCATCCAGAGGTGAGGCAGGCCCCAGGACCTTCCTCTGGACAGTGGCCTTTGACTGTTCACGACTCACCACTCCCAGGCGCTGGGCTGTCAGTTCAATTGCTCTTCTTTAAGCCTGTTTTCTGGTCTGGAATATGGTGTCAAGCCCATCCATCCCCTCCACCCTTCCTCCCAGGGCGGCTCTGTGGACTGACCCACAATATAGTCTGAAGTAATGTCTCCTTAACCTCACCTTGCCTCCCGCACAGTGAAATGAGCTCACTCCTCTGCTGGCTGAGGAAGGGAAAGGCCCGAACACCATCAAGAACTTCGTCTGATTTTTGCACAGGACCTCAGATCGTTTCTCCCTCCCTGGGCTCAGGCTGAGAGTTTCCGCAAGCAGAGAGGCCTACTCCGACTCTCAGGGACGCCGGGCTTCCCTTCCACCCCCTACCGGTTCAACATAGAAGGGGGTTCCCGGGAGAGCGGGCGTCCTCGCAGGTTACGCTCAGCCTGCAACAGGCCTGGGTCCCCTCCCCGCCGGCCTGGCCAACCTGGGCCCCTCCTGCACGATCATGAACAAAGGGGGAGAGGGACGGAGGACAGAGATGGGGACGGGGACGGGCGATGGGCACCTACCTTCTGCTCCATGCTGCGCAGGCCCCGGCTCAGCTCATCGCGCTGGCCAGCCAGGTCCTGGTGGCCACGCTGCAGCTGCTGCACCTCTTGCAGGAGGTGGTGCGAGCCCCAACCGGCGAGCGCGGCGGCGGCCACGAGCGCCAGCCAGCACAGCGCGCCGAACACACGGCCGAGCACGCGGGGGCAGCCGGCGGAGCTTGGGGCAGGGGGTGCGGGCCGGCCGCCCCCGCGGGGACCCCGGCCCGGCGCTGGGCTCTGGCTCTGTGGGCGCGCGGGGGGCGGCGCGGGCGGCTGCGGGGCGGGCGGCGGCTTCCGTGCCACGTCGTCGGCGGCTGGCGGGTGGGCGCCCCGGTCGCGGTCTGCGGGGGTCGCGTTGCCGTGGCCGCCCTTGGAGCCCCTTTGTTTGGCCGAGGGCATATTGGCGTCCGGGACTTGGGTCTGCGCGGGGCAAGGAGAGGAGGCGGAGAAGGCCGAAGGACCTGGGGCAGCGGAGAGCCGAGCAACAGAGAGGCAAGAGGGGAGGAGGGAAGAGAGAGAGGACCGCCCCGCCGCGCCGACCCCGCCCCGGGAGGGCCTGCCACGCACGCGGGAGGCGGGAGGGGGCGGGGCGGGGTCTAAGGGGCGTGGCCTCGGAGACCCTCCGGGACGCAGGATGGTGCAGCCGGCTCACTAAGATGCAGCGAGTGGACAGGGTGGGGGGAGGGGCCTCGAGTCTCCGCCCCGAACGACTACCCCCCTCCCCTCGGCCTCCACGGAGGAAGTGGGCGGGGCCTGCAAGCCCCGCCCCCAGGGCTGACCGCCGGAACCGTCCCCCCTCTTTCCTTCCACTGCCAGGTGTTCCTGCCCCCTGCCCAGAGTGGCTTCCTTCCCTGCAGTCTGGCAGGAAAACGTGAGCTTCCAGGCTTCTCAGAAAGCCCCCTGGACTCTGACCCTGTTAGAGTCACACGGTCTGTCCGCAGAAAGCCAAGGGGGCAGATGGCATCTGAGCCCTACTTCAACCGGAGGAATTACAGGGTGCCAGGCACTGAGCTGAGCAACTGTGTATGTTCCCAAACCTCAGGCTACCTTCTCTTGCCCATTGTACAGCGAGGAAACTGAGTCTAGTCCCACCCACCCAACAAACAGGCTCTTGGTCATAGAGAGCCAGGGCTTGAGCCTAGCTCCGCTCCTTCTGAGCCTAGCTCTGCTCCTTCTGAGCCTGTGACCTACTCACCTAGGGATGGAGATACGAAGGCCCACCCAATCTTGTGCCAGTTTAAGAAAATAAAATCCCTTTTTTAAAGCAGAGTACCAGTGCCATCACATCCCTATGTACCTGTCAGTCTCCACTTTGTACCTATTGGCCCCGGGAGCCAGGGCCTCTGGGTGCTCTTTTGTGATCTACCTGTCTCTCCTGGAGCCTGGGAAGCAGCTATCAGCGGCACTACAAAATGGACTTTAAAAGTTAGACCTACTCATTTGGAATCCCGTGGCAGCAAACTTCATCAGGCCCCAGGCATCGCTGGCTTGTCTCCCCTACCCAGAGGACATGCAGACCGTGGCAGCAGAGTCCAGGACCAAGTTCGAGCTTTTAGGCAAGGGAGGGAGAGTTCTGGATTTGGGAAGATCCAGAACTAGCTCAAAAATGTCCACTGCCCTATTGCGTCTGCTGCACACTGTTCTGTCTTAGAAAAAATTCCAACACACCTCACAGTGAGGTGATGATTTGGGGCCTTCTGGGAAGCTCCTCTATGAGTCCTCAGAGCTAACTTCAAATAAAGCTTTTTTCCTTTTGATCCAAATAACTGCCCTCCTTTAGTCTGGTCAGCAGCGAGCCAATAACCTGAGCTCATGAACCTATAGTATAGGCAGCAGGAGCAGGGGACAGCAGGAGTGGTCGGGCTGTGAGCTCCCTGGAGGTGGAAACCCCATTCCCAAGCTCTGGAGAAGAGCTTTTCCTGGAGAAGTCCTTTTTCCTTTTCCTTTTCCTTTTTTTTTAAGTCAGGCTGTCCTTGAACTCACTGTGTAGCTCAGGCTAGATTCAAATAATTCTCAGTAATCCTCCTGCCTCAGCCTCCTGAGTGCTGGAATTATAGGTGTGCACCACCACGCCTGGTATCATTTTCAGTGTTAGCTACTTGCCGTCCTGCTCTGGGAGGCAGAGACTAGAATGATTACAACATAGGATTACTGGGCATGGTGCACTGGTTTATAGTCCCAACTCTGAGGAGGCTGAAGCAGAAGGGCCACTTGCCTCAAGGCCAGACTGGGCAACATAAGAAGATGCTGTCTCAACATCACATCCACCCTCCAAAAAGGCATAGGCTGACTTGTTGCAATTTAGCAAGCTCCTGCAGCGTCGCCTTCAGGACAGAGGAGTAACTAGAACTGCCTCCCACAGTGGTTGTGGACAAGATGAGAACCCTGTGTGAGTGGCACTGGCCCCTGAAAGGCTCCATGAAGAAGGGACACAAACATAATTCAGAGTCACTGTTTGCAAGCCAAAGTGCAGCTTCACAGACTCCGGTATCCAGGCTGCAGCAGCTTCCTTCCTTTGTTTCTTGGAGATCGGCACCATGTGTGGCTTGCAGACCATGGCCCCCGCTGTGCATGGCCTAAAACAGCAGTGTCCCCTCCAAAGCCAGCTCCGCCACAGCCACAGCATCTGGTCACCCCCAGAGGAGGCAGCCAACATCTTGGAAACACATCTTCCAGAAGGAGCTAGACCTCGGCTCTTTTTGGACCTTGTAACCCCCTGGGCCCCCATCTCTGAGCTGACACTGTGCACTTAAGAGAATTTCCCTTCTCCTCCTCCTCCCAACCTCACTCCTCCTCCGTTATCCTGTTCTTTCTCCTGAAAGTGAGCTGGGTGATCAGCATAGAGGGACAGGAGAAGCCAGACTTGGCTCACGGGCTGGCAGCAAGGATGCAAGCAAGGTAGCAGGTCAGGCTTTGTGAGCCTGACGGCCTAGCCCGGAGGATTGGTATGGCCTTCTCTCATCTCTGGTCTTGGGGAGCTGGGACTGCCCTGCCATCTGCCTCCCCTCCCCAGCAGTGTGCTAGCAAATCCCCCTGGCTTTACCTTGGGATTAGAGTCAGACCCAGCAGTCTCCCTCCACCCCATGGGGTGACACAACTGCAGCTTACCCTCAGTCCACAGAGTGAGTTCCACATGAGCCTCCTGATTACAGACTGCCACCCTGCAGTTTTGAACACAAAAACCAGGATGTGTCCCCTTAAAACGTAAGTCAGAGCCAGGCATGGTGGTGCTCACCTGTCATCCGGGCACTCTGGAGGCTGATGCAGAAGGATTGCTGTGAGTTCAAAGACAGCCTAGGTTAACAGGGAGACTCTGACTCAAAAATAAATAAATAAATAAAGCTGGCATCACACCTCTCTCCAAATCCCTTTGGTGGCTTCCAAGACAGGGTAAAGCCAGAATCAGCACACCAATGTCCCCATCAATTGCACACAGGGTCCCTGCCCAGCCTGGCTCCTTTACTACCTCACTGACCCCTTGCTGCTCCTCACCACGCTGGCTAGTCCCTACCTCAGGGCCTTTGCCACCATCCCGATACCCACTGGCAGTCTCCTCCACTGCCTCAGTTCCAATGCAACCTTACCTGTCCTATAGAAAGCAGTGCTATGCCCCAGAAACTGCCCGTTCTGCCTGCACGCTGCTCGTGCTCTAGGCTGTTTTCCTCTGACAGGGGACATACTTATTTGTGCAGTTATTAAAGGAGGGTCCATGGTGGGAACCTGATTCTGCTATGTTTTTTGTCCCAGCGTCTTAGACGATGCCTGGCATATTGTAGGGGTTGTTATCAAATCCCTCTGTGTGGGGCCTTCCCTTTCATAACAATGGTCTCACATGGTCCACACTCCCACATCCAGAGCTTTCCTCTCTGTGAGACCTATGCAAGAGAGGAGAGAATAGTGAAAGGACTCAGTGACCTTTATTTCTTGAAGATAGGAATATGGATGATGGAGGTGATAGTGGTGGTGGTGATGATGGTGATGGTGATGAAGATGATGGTGGTGATGGTGGTGGAAGTGGTGGTGGTGGTGGAGGTGATGGAGATGATGGTGGTGATGGTGGTGGAAGTGGTGGTGGTGGTGGAGGTGATGGTGGTGATGGTGGTGGTGATGATGATGGAAATGATGGTGACGGTGGTAGTGATGCTGGTGATGCTGGTGATGCTGGTGGTCATAGTGATGGTGGTAATGGCAGTGGTGGTGTTGGTGATGGTGGTGGTGATGGTGGTGATAGTGTGGTAGTGATGTGGTGGCAATGGTAGGAATACTAATGGCAATGAGAATGAAAACGACGATCATGAGGATGAAAATGACAATGTTGGCAGCAGCAATAAGGTTGAAGCAATGGCAGATAATGGTAATGAGGTACTAATAATAGGCATGATAAATAGGACAGTGAGAAGATGACAGCACATGTCATTGGGCTACAAGGGAACTGCACTAACCATGACCTTTAGTAATTACTAATGGCTGGCTATCAGCTCTCCACTCTACCACTTGTTTAGCTGAGCACTCGCTATGTGTCAGGCTCTGACTCCTTCCATCCCCTGTGATCCCTGAGGCAGCCACACAGCAGTGCTGCTCTAGTTGCTCACGCAGGGGATACCTGATCCACAGTGATGCAGCTTGACAACTGCAGGGACAGTCTACGTGTCCCAAAATGCAGAGAATGGGGTCTAAACCTCACATTCCCAACTTGCACACAAACATTACAGACAGATAAGAAAAAGCCTACTGTGTAGGTAACCAACTAGCCCAAGGCCATTGAGCTTTTTGTTTGTTTATTTGTTTTTCAGGAATCAAACATGGGACCTTATGCTTGCCAGGCAGGTGCTTATGCCACTGAACTATCTTCCCAGCCCAGGCCTATTTTGTTTTGTTTTATATTGCTTTCTTGTGGTTTTCTGAGACAGGTTGTCTCTAGGCAACTCAGGCTGGCCTCAGATTTACAGCAGTCCTCCTGCCTCCATCTCCTGAGTACCAGGACCACAGGTGTGTGCCACCGTGCCAGCCGACTAAGCTTCATAAGCACCTACAGAGCGTATTACCAAAGCTTGCTAGGATGAGGCTGTCCATGATCTAGTCGCATTAGCAGGCCGGTCACCGGACTGGTCCTTGCACCTGGAGATGTCACCACTGTTCAGAGTCTTGGTTTTGGCCAACTGCACCTGTTCCCTAATCCAGGGTGGACTCAAATGCTCCAATCTGGAGCAGGATACAAGGAGAGAGCTGCAGTCTCAGGGCTTCCAGGTCAGCCTTGCAGTGCTGCTTTCTCTCTGCATGGCTCAGGAGCAGGTGACAGCATTAGTGGAAGTGGCCCTGACCTCCAGGAGTATTGCAGTTGCTTTGCAGGGAGGAGGTTTTGCTTCTGGCCCCATCCTCCCAAAGTGGTGTCCACTTCCCACTTCTATCACAGACTCAACAGTGAGTGACTCACCTTGGGGTAGGAGACCCTGGGGGCTTCCCCAGCTTGTCTCATTGCTGACTTCTGGGAATCTGGGGAACTGGTTGCTGAGGTGCTGGGGTCAGTCTGGTGGAGTATATGCTCTCTGTCTGTCCACTCAACTTCCTCTCTGTCCATCCATCCATCTGTCCATCCTGTTGGAATCTGTTGATGTCTCAGTGTACCTGGGGAAAATGGTGGTAGAAATGAGCAGAACAAGAAGAGCTGGGTCAAGTGGAGGCTCATTGCTTGATTGGCAAACAACCACCAGAAAAACAGTAGGGCTAATTATTTATACCTTCACAAAGTTAGTATCAGTCACAAGATTGCCTAGTAACTAACAGCTAACACTAAGAGGAAGGATGCTTTTCTCAGGACTGAAGTAGCTTGACTGCTTTACGCACAAGGCCTAATCCTATTCTCACACATTTGACTAATTCCAAACTTTAGCAGCTCCTAACACATCCATCTGTCCATCCATCCATCTATCCATCTATGTGTCCATCTGTCTGTCCATCTAACCATCCATCTATCTGTTCACTGATCCATCTGTACGTCTGTCCATCCATCCATCCTTCATCTATTTGTCCATCCATCCATTGATACATCCATCTGTCCATTTTGATCCATCCATCTGTCCATCTGTCCATCCAACATCCATCTGTCCATCCATGCATCTGTCCATTGATCCATCAATCTATTCATCTATTTATCCCATTCATCTGTCCATTTATCTGTCTATCCATCCATCCATCTGTTCCATTTGTCCATCTATCCATCTATTGGTCCAGCCATCCACCCATCCTTCCATCCATCCATGGCACAGACATCTGCAGACACCACAGGGAAGTTCACTGCTCAGTGTCTGGAGAGCCAGCTGCCCTCCCTCCCTCTCCTTCCAGCATGGTCTGAATTCCTGTCCACAGCAGTGCAGTTTCAGCACCACAGCCAACTCAAAATGTCTCAGCCCACAGACAAAGCTCTGCCCCTACATGGCCTCAAGGGTGGCTGATCCCCAGGACCATTGCTGGAGAAAACATCCTGCAGGGGCAGGTCTAGGAACAGAGGCCTCAGCCATGGGTGGGTGGAGCATGGAGCAAAAGATCCCGACAGAAACTGCCTTTGGCTCTGTGCCCAGCAAGATGCCAAGAAAGAAGGAGAGTGAAGGAGTTACCCAGGTCCTCAGGGCCACACCCGCATGCCTGAGTGAGCTGGTCCTGCAGGCTGCAGGTGGGCGAGGTGGGTAGGGACAAACACTGAGCCACCAGGGAAGACAGCCCTCTGGTTAATCTCTTCTCCATCCTCCTATTTATCTTGGGGAACAGGCAAGAGAAGGGGAAGGGAAGCCCCACCTCCACATATGTAATTATTTTGACAAGCCAAGGTGAGATGGATGGATGGTGAGATCCCAGCCCTCAGGAGGCTGAGGCAGGAGGATCACTGCAAGTTTGCGATCAGCTGGGCTACAGAGTGAGTTCAAGACCAGCCTGGAATACAGTGAAATCCTGCCTGCCCCTCAAAAAAGAATTATTTTGGCAAAAAGGGGTCTATGTAAATGTTCTACTTCAGTCATTTCATTTCTGTGAATGATTTTTAAAGAAATAACAGAAAAAAAGGAAAAGGTTTATCTACAGATTTATTTATTATCGAGCTATGTACAATAGGAAAAAACCCTAAAATCCGCTGAAAAGTCTCACAGCAGGAGAATGACCAAGTAAATTCCCATACACCAGCTCAACTTAATGCATTGAGGCCATTAAAACATTTTGAAGGATTATAATCAGTCAGGACATCTCTCTCTCTCTCTCTCTCTCTCTCTCTCTCTCTCTCTCTCTCTCTCTCTCGACTCACTTTGTAGCCCAACCTTGCCTTTAACTATCAGCAATCCTCCTGCTTCAGCCTCCCAAGTGCTATAATTATAGGCATGCACCACTACACCAGGCTAAATTCATCTCTGAACTAACTGAAAATTAGGATTTCAATTTTGTATTCAGAATGTAGGCAGTACAAAAAGGGGTCAAAAAGCCCAGCAAGATAAACTGTGTACTGACAGAAAACCAGAAAGATAATGTTCCACAATGTTAACCACGGATTTCTTCTTTGTGTAGTGAAACTGCTAGTGGGTTTTAGTTCCGCTTTGCTGTGTTTCCCAAGCTGGGTCACTGCGTCGACATAAAATATGGCTAGGGATCTGCTCTGTGCCAGCTGCACCCAGCCCCGCGTAGGCCATTCCACGTTTGGCTCTAGCACCCCAGGGGTGCAGAGTTCCACTCCCCAGTTGCTGATGAAGATGTGAGGCTCTTGTAAAGTCTAGACCCTCACAGGTAAAGCACAGGGGAGCCAGGATACGAGGCCCAGTCTGTTTGATTCTGGAGCCAAACCCACTCTCCCCAGAAAGGGAAAGAATCAGAGAACTCATTTCTACTAAACGCTACACAGAGCAATAAAAGAGTGACGTTTTGGTTTTTGGTGCTTTTCTGAGCGAGAGTCTCACTGTGTAGTCCCCACTGGCCTTGAGCTCACTGTGTGGCCCAGGCTAGCCTTGCATGCATGGTGATCCTCCCTCCCCAGCCTCCCCAGTGCAGGGTGGGGTCACGGTTGTGTGCCACCACTCCTGGCTCAGCTTGTCGCTTTACATATGCTTTCTTGTGGCCACTTCTTTCTCTGACCACCAACTCCATGGATCTGGCCTCTGCAGAAGGCCTCACTCCCCCAACTCAGACCCTAGTGGAAGCTTCAGCCACCCTTGATGTCTAGAAAACCTGTGAGTGCAGACTGCACTGGAGGTACTGGAAAGCTCAGGACAGGATTCCACTGATGCCCCAAGCATGTCAACCCTAACTTGGATCCCCAAGTTAAAATGAAAATAAAACCAGATGCACATAGTGGTGTGCGCCTGTCATTTCAGCATTCTGGGAGGCCGAGGCAGGAGGATCTCAAGTGCAAGCCCAGCCTAGGTTGCTTATTTTGAGACCCTGCTCCAAAATGTAAAATGAAAGAAATAAGAAATTTAAGAAGGTGAGGGCTGTGGCTCAGCAAGAGGGTCCTGGGCTTAATCCCCAGTGCTACAACAAAATAAAACAAAACAACAAGAGCCCACACACTGAAGCCTTGGCTTGGGAATCCCACTCCTCACACAGTGCCCATGCAGCTCCTGGTCCTGGCATCTAGGGCTCTGCTGGACATTAGGTATGTCAGCAGTGATCACATCCCTCAGCTGTGGTCCTCAGCCTCATAGGCTAAGGCTGCCAGGTGCTAATCCTGTCCCTAGCACCCAGCCTGGACTTGTGGGGGCTTCAGGGGCTCCAGGGTGTCCCCAGCGCTCAACCTGCAACACCCAACTCTGGAGACACACAGACCTGAAGAACATGGGGCAGCAGCCCCTGAAACACTGTCCTTCAGGCCCTTCAGAGCTAAGGTTTATGGACCAGCCATGAATCCCAGTGCCAAGGTGCTGAGAACAGGGGCTCCTGGTCACCAGCATCCTTCCATCACCCTTACATGGGCTGCTGCTACCCCTCCTGCAGGGTCCCTGAGCATCCAAGGAGCCATCAGGTGACTGAGTCACAGGGGAATAAGCTAAGGAAGCCGCCTCCACCTACTGTTTCTGTTCCTCTTCTGCCCCTTGTGACACCAAATGCAAAACCAAAGGCCTCTCCACAGATTCTCAGGAGAGGTGGGGGGGCGAGCTGGCACCCACTGCAGGGGACGTAGCCTGCAGGCCGGGCTGTACCTGGCTCACCGCAGCCCACTCTGCATTGCCTTATTTAGCTTGAGCTTGGGTCTGAGCAGAAACACAGGTCATCAGGTATTGTGGTGACTGGTTGTGTGTACTGGATTCAAGCCTCAAAATAAGCTATAAAATACTTGGTGTGGCAGATTTCTGAAAAAAAAAAAAAAGAAGAAGAAAATTGTAACAGAATTTTTCCAAGAACAAAAGATTGAGGAGCAGGATTTTGAAGCCAGATTTATTTGAATCTAAAGTCATGGTTTCTTTTAAATGCACTTAACTCTTTTGTTTGTTTTCTTCTTGTTTCTTGAGCCAGGGTCTTGCTCTGTAGCTCAGGCTGGCTTTGAACTCATGATACGGCCCCACCTGCCTCAGACTCTGGTGATCCTCCTGCCTTGGCCTTCCAAGTGTTGGGGTCACAGATGTGCTCCACCACACCTGGTTGGATTGAGATCATTTTAAATGATCTTTATTATAAAAGATACTCCTGTAAATTTTTTTAATTTACAATTTAGTACATCTTTACAGGACATAATTACATTCATGGTAGGGGATTGCAACATCTCAATTCCTTTTTTTTTTTTTTTCTCTCCTTTTCCAAGCCTTCCTTTCTTTCTTTTTTGCCAGCATTAGATTTTTTTTGTCCTGCAAATTGAACTCCAGACCATGTGCTTGCCAGGCAAGTACTGTGCCACTAAGCTATATCCCCAGATCTCATTTATTTTTAATTTTTTTTAAAATTTTATTTATTTATTTATTTTTATTGAGAAAAGGTCTTGCTTTCTAGTCCAGGCCAGCTTTGAACTCACTCCGTCACCCAGGTTGGCCTCATACTCTAAGCAATCCTCTTGCCTCAGCCTCCTGAGTATTGGAATTATCATTTTTACAAGTCCTTATAAAGTTAATTATCATGCATATAGATTAATAGCCAGCCCAACAAGTAGAAAACACATAAGACAATCATAGTAGATCAAGGAACTATCAAATTTTATGAAAGTGTGAAGCGGGAGACATGTCAATGGGCCAGCTATGGTGAGCAGCTGAGTGACCAAGCGTGAGCTGCGTCAGCGCTGCTGAGCAGTGGTGCTGCATGGCCTCACACCCTGCGCCCTGCCCCCCGCCCCGCGCCCCCGCCCCGCGCCCGGCATGAGCCTACTGAGCCTACCAGAGTCAGGAAAACCGAGCTTTCAAGCGGGATGCAGCCCAGGGCTGCTGGCCTGAGGCGGGGACAGAAAAGACAGAGGTGAGGGGCCGCCTTGTCTGCTCAGGCGGTGATGGCTCCTCAGATAAGGAAACACTGTAAGCACACCACAGCAAACTGCACTTCCAATGCATCCAGAAGGTTGAAAGCTGTGACACTGTCACCATTCTGTGCCCACACGCACACACCAGGACTAATGCATCCAACCCGCTCAGCATCTGGGAGACGAGTCCTGACCCCGGTGATGGAAGAGGAGGCCAGGTCCTGGGAGCCTCTGGGCAGGGCAGGGCCTGCGGGAGCTCACTGGGAGCCCCACCCTGGCTGCAGGCAGAGCAGCCGTTTAGGACTGCCACACTCATGCACCAGTTCACACTCACAAACACCTGTACACACTCACACACGCACAGGTACACACTCATGTACCCATCTGCACACACATGCCTGCACATACACATCTGCACACACCCACACACTGGCACACATGCGCACATTCATGCATCTGTGCACATGCTTCTGCACACTCATGTACAGTGTGCACACACAGTGTCACACACTCATGTACCTGTGTACACTCATGCATCTGCACACACAAATATACACCTGCACTTGTGCACTCACACCCACACAGTGGCCTTCTTGCACACACACACACACACACACACACATACGTATGCATCTGCACATGCTCACATGCCTGCACACTCCTACCACATGGCCCACAGACTTCACCCAGAGAAATGACACAGCCTAAGCTGCCGTGCTCATTCAAGGAGCTACACCCACCCTCCCTGGGGCCAGCTGTCCAGGCCCACGTGTGCTACCCAGCAGGAGCCCCCAGAGCTGCTGAGCTGTCCCACCATCTTGTCTGGCTTGGGTCACCTTGGCTCAACAGACTTCTCTCAGGTTGGCCTTGACGCAGGGGCTCTGTGCTCCTCCTAAACACATGGAGCTGCTTCCTCTCCTTTTTTTTTTTTTTTTTTCCTTTTTTTTTTTTTTTATTAAAATACAAATGTCAATCAGACAGTTTCAAGACACCTTAACCATACAGAGTCGATGAATTAATACATTGCAAACTGTTTTCATAACGTTTTGGTACTGTACAAGGTGCATACATGAAATTATATTTACAGGTTTTTTTACAGCTGAATTATATCAAAGATTCAATAATTATTTACCTAGTGGATGACCATAG
>PVKA01000480.1:126695-200745 GCA_004027165.1 Ctenomys sociabilis | reverse complement strand
GAAACACTGAGGCTGACTTTGTAGAGGTTGGAAAGGACTCTGGGAGTGGGGGATGGGCAAAAGGGGAGGGGAAGGAAGATGATTGCACTGTGAAAGGTATGCATATACCAATTCCATGAGATGGACGGAAGTATTATGTATTATAAATGCATACTAAATTAAAAACGTAGAAAATAAAGACTAAATGACCATATTCCAACTAAACTGTGGGAAGGGCATTGGAGAATAGAGGGGAGTGTCTAGGATTTTGTGGAGAGCAGGAGCCAAGGAGAGCACCACAGAGATGGGAATAAGTTATTCTGACTCTCCCACAACATCCCTTTGCTAATTAGAAACAAACAAACAAAAAGTCTTAGTAACTTTAGTTGACTGAATTCTAACAGTCAACTGTTACATAAGTGGTTTGCAGTGGTCCAAGTGGTTCTCAAGTACAATTCACAGTACCTGAAAACACAGAAGGGCAGAAAAAATTGTGTTTTATGCCCTTTGTTAGAAATTTAGCATCCCCTCCCTCATTGTGGTAGCACTCCAGTAATGCACTTGGTACTGCTGCCTGCCTTAATGATAGCAGTCACAACATTTCCTAATCGTATTACAATGTTTGTATAGATCTCAAAATGGCATTAAACAATGATCTTTCCAAGAGCTCTATCATAATTGGTGCAATCCTCTTAATAATCTAAAATTCATAAACCCAAGTACCTTCTACCTTAGAAGAGATAGGAGGATTCCATGGGTCGTGCTACCCTCAGAATTATTGAATGAAATTTTAATATCTGTTTTATTTTGCTTCAGAAAATAGGAGCATTATATTGCCGGGCATGGTAGCGCATGCCTGTAATCCTAGCACTAGGGAGGCTGAGGCAGGAGGATTGTTGTGAGTTTGAGACCAGCCTGAACTACAAAGTGAGCTTAAGGCCAGCCTGAACTGCACAGTGAGACCCTGTCTCAAAAGGACAAAAAAAAAAAAAAAAAAGGAAAAGAAAAGAAAAGAAAATAGGAGCATTACAAATGGTGTGAGACAGCTTTTAGCTCACTGTACTAATGAACTGCCTAGTAACCCAAATGACCGATGGTCAGCCTTGGTTGCTCCGAAGTGACAAGAATCTCCTCCCTGACTGTGTTTAAATAGGAATAAATTGCTATGCACTGTGGATGTGGTAAGAGGACAGCTTACCCAGTGAGGAGGCTGCCCTTTGGTCCCCATGGGTCACCTTCATCCACAAGGCTCTAAGATCCTCCACAGCTTCACGAACAAAGTCTGAACATAAACAATACAGCAGGCTGTCAGGCTCCACAAATGTTTTTCCTCTGCTTCTGAGGACCATAGTCATCATTTAAATAAACAGGTCATTAACTTGAGAATACAATTCTCATCCTCTTGTTAAAAGGGACATACTATTGGCCAGGGAATATTTATATTTCAAACAAATACAATGGCAGTCATCACTACAAGATTCCAAAATGAGCTTTTAAAGTTCACTTTTGTAATAATTAACGACCACATAAAATAGCTGAAATGATAATAAAATGTACATGGGTATGTTATAATCGAGGGAATAATTAACTAGGCTGTTACTTCAGAGAATTATGAGATGTTCAGTTCCAAACAATACCAGTAAGGCTCCTTGAGGGAAAGGCCCATGTCCAAAAACAACCTAGTACCAGGTTAAGCATTTCTATTTTAAATGGCAGCAAAGGAATCGTAAACATTTTCTCGCCAGACATACTTTCCAGATGTAAGGACAATCGATATTCGAACAAATAAAAAGCAGAACAGCTGGACGTCAGTCAATATGTGAGTTAATTATTAGTCCTAGTAATTACTCAGATACATAAGCTATTCATCATGCATTATATAGTTAATCAGAAGAACATTTTCTCATTCTATTCTCACTATCTCCTTCCTCTCTTTCTCTTTTTTTCTCCCTTTGGCTTCACTGTCCTTTCTCTCCCGCAAAGAGGGCCCCTGAGCTGCTTGCAAACTCAGAGGTTTCCTCAGGTGTCTGCATTTTAAATTGCATTGCCTCTCTTTCCTCCAATGCATTTCCGTTATCCAAAATCTATTCTTCAAAAATAGAAACAACGTTTTCCAAAGGAAAAAAAAATGCCCTGATAGAATCACAATCTCAATAAAAAGAACAAAACTCATAGTGTTAGATGCATGCAAAATGTATGATTATTTCGTATTTACACAGATACTGAAAAAACTATAAGGAAGATGTTTTAATAAATATACCAGCATCTAAATAATTTCCACATACAATGCTTTTTCATTAAATTTTAGTCTCATATAAGGTTTTGTGTTTATTTTAATTATCGTAGCCAGTAACTGATATCCTTCCTATAATGGATAGTGTGCTACAGTTCGAAATCTCTTATCCTCACACCAGCGAACCAGCATCCACGTTGATGTCACTACCAGTGCTCCAGAAGAGACACATTGCCGTCAACCCCACCCCACATTGAGATACCCAATTCTTAGTTTGAGGGTTCCACCGAGGGTGAATCTCCCACTCTGAAAATGGTCCAATGACATGACCCCTCCATAGCACTAATCTAAAACTTACTCTCTGGAGAACAAACTCATGGCTGCCAACTCCCACAGAAAGAAACATGGCCGGTATCCCAATTTTCAAAGGAGCAATGAGCAGTGTAAGTGCTAACACCACCAGCTCATTGTGACTGCAGCAGTGTACCAGGAAGGCTGTCTAGGAGAAAAGCAGGCTGTCCAGTGGGTCGGCAGGCTGCCAGTGCTGGGCTTATTATTGTCCTGGACAGCCCCGTTCCCAGCACCAGTGAGAGCTGGACAGACCACTGAAAGCCTTTTCCATAACAGACCAATATTCTCGTCATTATTTTTTATATTTAAAATGAAGTTTGGGGACCTGCGGATTAGCTCAGTTCTTTAAGTGCCTGTTTATGCAAACGCAGTCAGGCACACGATACTGTGAATCGATTCCCAGATCCTCATGCCTTACAAGACTTGCCCTTAAGGCATCCTGAGCCAGCCAAAAGAAAAAGACAGTTATATGAAATTTATTCTTTTTTCTTTATATCTACTTTATTTTAAACTCAATTTTATTGGTGAATTTTAGATATAAGTAATGGTAATATTCATCAGATGTAATTTGCACTGATATATATCTTGATTCTTCTTTTTTTCCCTTCCCTCCTTTTAACCACTCTTCTTCCTTATTTACAAAAGCTTTGTTTTGACATTTTCTATTTTCTTTTTATCCTTGTCCCTTTCTTCCTTTTTTCCACCCTATTCCCTTCCCATTTGAATATTTTATTCCCATTTCATAATATTCATTACATATTATGGGTCCTTATTTACACTTTTGGTTCCTTATATCAGAAAAAAAAATATGATTGATCCAGCGTAAGTCCAGACCTGGTGAGTGTGTGGGAGAGCTTCTGTGCTTCTCTGCACCCGCTGGACATCTCCAGACCAGCTACGACCCCTCATGTGAGAACTTCCAACACGCTCTAGGGACTCCTCCAGATCCAGCCCAAGTCCAGGCCCAGCAAGTGTGTGGGAGAGTTTCTGCACTCCCCTATGCCTGCTGGACCCCACTAGACCCAGCCCAAGCCCACTTGTGAGTGAGTCCTGCTGTCATGCTCTCTGGACCCCTCCAGACCCAGGGCTGGAGTAAAACTGCAGCTGGAGTCCCTGCAGAGAGGCTAGGGACCAGAAACAGCCAACTAATCTTGCCAGAGTGACACAACAGGTTCACTTCCAAGGGCTACAGCAGGAAGAAACTGAACACAGACCCTAAACTGGTACAACTGGATTCAAACTTCATAGATCTCTGTACCCAAATTTCAATAGGTGCAAAGGTTATAAGTTTATCAAAGCTCTACACCAAAGGTCAGAGCAGGATGTTATACAAAATGACAAAAAGAAGGAGCAAAATGCAATCTCAGACCTTGAGCCCACCCAGAACAAGTATAGAAGGCACTAGCACAGAAGAAATTGGAAATCACACAGCTGAAAGGTCTGAAATAATAGCATCTGAAGTAAAGAAACAACTGCAGAAAAGTATAAAGGAACTCAGATCAGAAATAACCTCTGAAATAGAGAAAGAAATCTCTGAATTAATAGCACCTGAAATAAAAAATCAAGCCCAGAAACATACAGAGGAAATCAGATCAGAAAAATTGCTCCACATCACTAGACATCCATGAAATGCAAATTAAAACAATACAGATACCATCTCACCTCAGACAGAATGGCTATCATAAAGAAATCAACCAACAACGAATGTTGGAGAGGCTGTGGGGAAAAAGGAACCCTTCTCCACTGTGGGTGGGAATGTAAACTGGTGCAACCATTATGGAATCAGTGTGGAGACTCCTTAAGAAACTAGGACTGGAAATCCCATTCAAACCAGCTATCTCCCTACTCAGAATTTTCCCAGAACTGAAAACATCACATCATAGTGATATATGTGAACCTATGTTTATAGCAGCACAATTTGTCATAGCTAAATCTTGGAAACAACAAAGATGCCTGTCACCTGAGGAATGGCTTAAAAAGTTGTGATATTTTTATACAATAGAGCATTGGTCAGGTACACAGAATGATAAACTCTGTCTTTTTATTTAAGTGGATAGCACGTGAAGATATACTCATAAGTGAAATAAACCCAACCCAAATATATAAATATCACATTGTCTCCCTAGTATAAGAACTCAAAAGAAGAAATAAAAATAGAAAGGTATAATACAATTAACAGGACTGAGAATTTAAGGATTACACGATGAAGAGAGGGCAAGGAGAAAAGCTAGAAAACAAGACAAGGGCAAAGCCATACATTTATATGTACAAGATGGTTAAGGCAATGATCCTGAGAACCTCCATCAGGTTTTTGAAACTAGCTGTCAATTAGTAGTATTCTCTCCCTGGCTAACTGTATATGCTGATAACTGTTAACTAAGCAACTGCAGTGGAGATAGCAATGTGTAATAGTAGGGTCATGGTTGGATTGTGTGTCATTCTGGTCTTCTACATACATACTGCTCGTCATGACGTACCAATTAGTGCCATACTCTGTATCAAGTAAATGTTTGTTTTAAGCAAATGGGTAATAAATGAAAACAAGAGACAAGAAAAAAAAATTTCATAGGACTGTCCTGCTACAAGGCTGTATATGGTTAAATTTATAAATTTCTGTATAAAAATATGTAATTGTTTATTCCTATTTTTTTAAATATTTTTTTTTATTTTTTTCTTCACATTCTGTAGAGATTTAAAGTTTAACATATCAATACTTGATGAAAAATACATGTTCCATGCTATGCCCAAGATGTTTGATATTCAGACAAATAATGAGATTAAGCTCAAATGCATATGTCATAGGGTAATAATAACATTAAGCTTCTCTTCTGACAGTTAACAAGCTGAATTTGCAGAGCAAAAATTAGAGAAAAAGAAGTGCTGCAAGGACAGCCAACATTTTGGTCCTCACATTTGAAGGTCAGTGAGGACTCAGGATGTAGGAGAACCTGTACTGTAGCATCCTGCAACTCTGTGGTATCCCAGATTTACTGATCAAGGAGATTATGGGGTCACAGAGGAAAGTGATCAATGATGTGGAGTGTGCCTAAGGAGAGTCACTTGAAGAGAACACATTCTCTTAGGCTTGCACAGGAACAAATTTGTCAAACAATGGCTGTGACTCATCCAAATGGCTGACGCTGACAAAGGATCTACAGAGTGTGGTACAGGGTTTCAAGGTAAATCCTGAGGGGATCTGACTGACCTTGGCAGATACAAAAGTTACATTTTTGTTATGTAGGCCTTGTTTTATCTTGGTCTTAATCATCCAGAAGAAAAGTATAAAAACAAAGTGTAAAAAGTAAAGCCATATTAATATGTTGAGATATAAAAGGCTCAAGAAAACAATTTCTGACATTGCCAGTCCTATGGATAACCCACTACTGTTATGGACTACTGGACTATATTGGATTATTTTGCTGAATTCACACACTTACAATATTTAAATGGCAATGGTATACTCATCTCTATGAAACTAAACAAAAAAGGGGGATATTTTATATCTGTATATAGAAAATAGGATAGACATACAGCTACTTTCTCTTAATTCAATGAGAAGAAAGATTTGTATGAATAGTGTTTGGACAGGATATCATGTCTGCATCTTGTACTATGAATAACCACTAAGAAGACAACAAGATGCAATGTATTAATTATTGAAAATGTCCTACTAATCTGTTCTGAAACTGTCTCATTGCTATTTGTTTCTCAATAAAATCAATTTTAAAATGTGATATTGAACCTGTGATTTATATGAATATGGTCTCAAGGTGCATCCATTTACCTACATGTGTCTCAAGTTTCATTGTTTCATGTCGGAGTAGCACTCTTTTGTATAAGATAAAATCACATCTCCTTATCTGTTCGACACTTGATGGGCATTTAGGCTGTTTCTAAGGTTTAGCTGTGCTGCTATAAATATGGGTGGCTTAAATATGGGTGCATTGCTATGGTATGATGTTTTTTTCATTCTTTCAAGCAGATATCAAACAATAGTATGGTTGGGCTGAATGGACCCTCTAGTTTTAACATTTTCTTGTGGAATCTCCACACTGATTTTCACAAAGATTACACCAGTCTACATTCCCACAAACAATGGAGAAAGGTTCCTGTTTCTCCTCACCCTATCCAGCATTTGTTATTGGTTGATTTCTTGATAGTAAACTTTCTTTCTGGCATGAGACGGAATCTCAGTGTTGTTTTAGTTGGCGTCTCTCAAATAATCACTGATGTTGCACACTTTTTCATATATTTATTTGCCATTTCTACTTCTTCATCTGAGAAATGCCTATTTATTTCAGATGCCCTATATTTTCCTGTAGATTTGTAAGCATTTTCAAAATAAATTGTCAAATATTGATGCTCTGGGCATAGCTAGGGCTTTGAAGATGATTTCCATTGCTCTTCCTGGCAGACTGGGGGGCTTTCTCTCCCAAATGTAAATGTAAAGCGTGCACACATATTGGTAAAGTGAGATGTAGCAAAGAAGATTTGTATGTAAACGTTCAAAAAAGTGATGCATTTGCAAGCTGCTCTCCACGGAGGGCAAGACTGGCTCCTACTGACACCATATGCCTTTTGTGTGAGGACTGATCAAATTATTGAGTCTCTCAGATCCTCCATTGATCATCTATAAAGTAAGAACATCTGCCTTCTGGGTTATCTCGTCACTTAATTGTCTGAGTGATGCAAAGAGTGTTTTATAGACAAAGGGGAATCTCAGAACCTTCCTTACTTGATTTCTTGTCTATCATTACTCATGCCTCTCCTCCAAGATAAACTGCGCATGATTTACCATTGTATCATTAACAACAGAAGTGATTGAATGTGGGACTCACATGTGCCTGCCCGTATCTGCACACCCGCGTGCCTCTCGCTGGTGGTAAGCGTCAGCACAGTCCTTCCGTGGTTCTCACTGCCTTGCAAGGCACTACCCCCTCACAGCTTTGCATTCTCTGTCTGTCCTGTGAGAATTTACACTTGATGACACATACTTTAATTTCATTATTTCTTGCGGCACTTTTTGTCCTAATATTTCAACTTCTTGAGAATGAAGATTTTGCTTCTAATTCTTTTAAACTGGCCTCAGTCACCTGTTATTCTGAGACCCCGGCCCTAACAAATGCTGCTGTGGCATTAATTTTTTGTTGCCTGTCTAGCTAATGAGAAATTATTTTAGCACTACTGCAAGAAGGAAGTCTACAGAGGAGCTATTAGATGTATGAAAGCTGCAGAATAAAGAGAGGAATAAAAGAAGGGGAGGAAATTACTTACCTTTCTCCTCCAAACAGTAAATGATTTATTTGTTTCATCTCACTGGGAACACAGGTACCTTCCTTGTGGCTATATTCTGCAATAGTGGTAGCAGAGAAAATCAGAAATATAAGTCTCAAAGCAAAGACACCAGAAACTCCTGAAGGAAAAAAGAGGCACAATAAACCAACAAGTATTTAAGCTTACAAAGAAATTAGGGGACACAGATGCAAACACATTTTTCAAGTGTGTTATGATGCCAGCTTTTTTCTCTTTGGGTTGTTATAGATGAACCTAGAGGCTGTAAGCTGCTAGGCAAGTGCCTTACCTTTGAGCTATGTACTCCCTACCCTTGTCAGTATTTTAAAATGTGTTCTAAAAAACATGTTTAAAAAAATAGATGCCTACAGTAGCTTATATAATTCAATATGTGTACATAGGCAATCAAGGTAATTAAAGCTATCCATAACTTCTAGTGAATTCCCTGTGAACAGAAGATAAAACAATTTCAGAATGGATATAAGGGGAAGTTCTTCACTGATTAAAACTAGATTAAAGGAGAAGGAACAAGGGGCTTGAAAGACAATTATTGTTTCTGTTTTTCTGTCCCATAAAAATCCTCAAAAAGCGTATCTGCTTCCAACATCCAGGAAAGTGCTTCTATGAAGATAGTGGAACTGTATTTTTGTTACAAGAGAATCATACCCAGGCATCAGTGTTTAAAATCTAGAGAGATTTGGAGGTGAATTAGTAAATAAGATGCAAATCAGAGCAAAGTTAAATCACCAGAGACAAATGAGAAAAGAAATTCCATTTGGATATATAGTAGTCAGGTTTTTACTAACAGTAAAAATGGGAAACAATTTCAAGATTTAAAATGCATTTAAATCCAGCTCCATTAAAACTTTGTAACTCTAAGTATATGCAATAAATTTGGTATTGCATAACACATATAGCATTTTGATTAATATGACAGATGAGAAAGCATTTTCTCTTTAAAAATACTTTAGAATGATTATAAAAATTACCACTTCAATGATAGACACTGAAATTCTTTTAAAATGTTATATTGTGATAAGAAAATATCTGCTTGAAAATTACTTATTTAATTTTTCAATGCTTTCTCGAAACCATCCTGGCAAACCTTTCTTATTAGTACTGAAGTGTGTTCATGTCGATGTGTTGAAACTTTTAAAGGACTTCAGGACACTCTGATACAATTCTTGGCACTTTGGAGGCATGAAACATAGATAGCAAATCTTTTATCTGGAGGAAGATTGAATACCCTTCAACTAAGAGAAATTTGAAGTAAAATGAAAAAAAAAAAGAGAATTCTGCAGCATGACAAACTCTATATACTTACAGCATATTTAAAGCAGAGGAAGTCCTTGGACGGGCAAAATGTTCTCTAGCTACTGTTTGCAGTTACTAAAACACAAATTTCAGTCAAAACTTAAAAGAAGGAAAGGCAGATGGACAGGAAAGGATGGCACAGGATCTGAGAGCTTTGAAATAAGCTCTGTAGGGATAAAGTAGGTCAGAGAGATTGCTGCCTGAGGAATACACTGAGACTTCTGTGCTGATACACGTAAATGAAGAAATTTTGATGAAAAGTTACTGAACAACACTACATGCCAGGAAAAAAGGAGAGAGAGAATGTTGTGTGCGTGTGTGTGCTAAAGTGATAAGAGGCAAGATGAATATAGTTGAATTCTATTCTTTTCCTCTTAACTAGACATAAGATCTAAAATATGGGTGATCCCACTAGTTTGGATCTATCAAGAACTCATAAAAGGCCACAGACTCATATTCTCATGGATATAAGAAGAAGGAAAGACGTTAACAAAGGCTAAATTACTGAGGAATAATAAAAGAAGGCATTAGGAAAATGGCAAATACACTGTCATTCCTAGGGTTATTACTACTATATTATTATGACCAGGATTCTTAACTGTGAGTGTGGGATGGGGAGGAGAACAGGAGATATCTAGATACAGAGAAAAGAAGGCAGCTAATGGGGAAATCCATTGCCTCTTATATTTTTCCCACAACCTCTCATGTGAAAACTAGTCCATCCCAGTTCTATTGATTGGTCATAGGTTAAATCTTCTGGGGACTTGTAGAGAGACTTTGAAATTGAGGGTCCCTGGCATCTAAGAGAGCCAGTTAAATGTCACCTTTTCGCTAAACCTTTAAAATACTCGATTAAAATTCATGAAAACTTTATTCTACTTTCTCTGATCACTTATTAAAAAGGTTTTCTAGTTTAGGAATAGAACTCAGGTCCCACAAGGGTGAGTGAAGAGACTAAGAGCAAAACTTGGTCACCCTCGATCCTTGGGATCATTATGATAGACCACGGTGGTAGTGACGTCATTACATTATCATCTCACTATCAGATCATTTATTTTTATTTTTATTTACTTATTTTTTATGTATTTGGTGCAGGGTCTCACTATAGCACTCAGATCCATAGTGTTCTTGCTGTTTCAGCCTCCCTGGTGGTGGGATTACAGGTGTGCACCACCAGGCCTGGTCTCGGTGGCTGGCTCAGCATGCCCAGGAGCAAGGCCAGCATGGCATGTGGTATGGGGGATCAAACCCCAGTTGCTATGCTTGCCTAGGTGAGCACTTAGTCCACTGAACTATCTCATCAGCCAAGATCATGCATTCTTTGCACTGCCCAAACATTCCTTAGCAAAGTTACTTTCAAACCAATAGGATTTTAGGATTTCTACCAAGTCTCTAATGACTACAATATTATGACAGCACATGATCTCTAAGATATACCAGGCAACAACTTTAAAAGTTCTGTAACCCCATGGTCACATGTTCTCTATCATTATTAAAAGAATTTCTTCTCCACCCACTTCTCTTAAGCAATATCAATTTTCTGATTCTGTTTATTGCACATCATGAAAATTCAACAAGCCAATGGCAACGAAAGCCATATTCTTTCCGTACTTTTCATATAAAAGGAGTCCAAAAGGAGAGTGTCTAAGGCAGGGATAGCAGTTTACATTTCAATAAAGTAGCCATCCTCTCTTTCTCTCTTGTCTTTAATCATCCAGACTTGGCTGCATCTTCAAGATCAGCAGCAGCGTGTATAAAATGCTTGCAAAAACCATGCTCATAACATATTCTACATAACAATGAAAAGAAAGGAGGAAGAAAACCCTTCCTTTTTAAGAAAATATATCAAAACTATTGTACACCAATCTTACTTAATTTTCATTTGGCATCTCCCAATCATATAGACACACGCATGTATAAAGGAGTCAGAGAAATGTCTCCTTTTAGCTGAGGAGCATTGCAACCAGCTCAAGGCATCAGGATTTTTATTAAAGATAAACAAAAATAAATAGTATGTGACATTTCTCAGAGATGTTGGGGAAGCTTCTTAATTTTATGCCCACATTTAGAAATATATTTAAATATGAATGACTTATTTTTATTTTTCTTATGCTTCCCATGAATTGTATTTACAATGGAAAAACATCTGACACTTGGAGAGATCTTGAAGATTGTTGAAAAAAAATTGTATATCTGTATATAAATTCACAGTTACATATGATTGACAAGAAACATAATAAATATTTATTACATAAATAATCTACCATGTCAAGAAACTTGTTGCCATAATTTAGTGTATAAAATAACATTTCATTGTTAGCTATGATTTACCAATTAATAGAAATTATTTGCAACTAATGGCACAGAAATTATCCCTAAAACTATATTCCTGAGATGAATCTTTAATCAGAACTTTCACTGAAGCAAATTTATGACTGCAAAAAATTTATGTTACTTTCTCCATACATATAAACTTCTTGAGTTCAGTTATTTGCGCTTACTTCTTGTAAACACATTACAAGAAAAGCTGTTTGTTTTGGTGTTTACCATCCCCAAAGTACTGGATATCTCCCAGGAAATTCCAGTCCTAGGAGGTTTCCAACAAACATGAAGAACTGAGTGGTTCAGACTAAAAGACAGATGGGAATTAGAATGCGGACTTTATATCCAGCCCAACTGGGTCTGACGTTTGCAGTTTATCCCTCATTCATACAGGCTCTGGCAGCAAGATATTTATAAACAAAACATAGACATAAAACAAAGTTGATGGGTCAATATGTATTCTTTATTGCTAGCAGAATAAAAATCAAAATGTTACACTTTACATAAACAAAAGTGGTACTTTCAATTTTCACAGTTTCATTCTGTGATAGTAGTTACATAGTTTTTAAACACTAACCCATAGTATACAAAGATATATGCAGAAATGCTTAATATCTAGTGATATAATTTTATTAAGATCATACCAAATATGCACTTATATTCATAAAACTACTTGCTCTTCTATATATTTATAATAGGATTTTGGTAATTACTGCTGTATTATTTAGTAAAGTATTCATAGGGATCTACAATAAGTGGATTTATTTAATGCAGTATTTATGGCTGTCAAATCAAGTGAAATGTTTTAAAGCATATTTTAGCAAATTATTTCTATAATATAAAGTTCATTATTTATATGAAAGAGAACCCTTCCTCTTTTCTTAACTCTATGCCCTTAGACCTCCTATTTCTTTGTCTTTAAAATATCCTGTAAATGGAAGGTATTCAATAAATGAGGTTAAGTAATAGGTAGGTCAACAGTAATATTAGAATTACCTTTATACAAAGAGATGCATTAAGAGGCAATGTAGGTCAGTCCAGCAAAGCCTGACTAACTGGTTCTGACATTGGAAAATTGTTTTCTTTGACTAAGCCTAAAGATTGCTTATTACTAACACATGCAATTTTCATTTACCAGGATCGATATCAGGCAAAACAAAAAAGAGAAAATGATTTAGTCAGTGTTGCTGCACTTCAGTCACTGTGTAGAGACATAACATTTGAAGATCGTAGAAGTTACAAAGCGTCTCTGTAGCCAACAGTTATAATAACCTGCTATCAATAAAAGCTACCAACACATCAGTATCACATTACTGTTATCTAAGGGAGCGAGAAAGATTTACTGGATTTACTGATTGAATTTGACAATTTACACACATGATCCTGAAGAATCTGTGATATCATAAGAAAAATGAACTTGAACCCATCAACTGCTAGTTCATTTAGTTTTTCAGTACATAATGCAAATATTGACCTTCTCAATATTTTCTTCTAATCCAGGAAGTTATATTTTCCTTGTCCTTTATATTTGCTAGATACATTTTCATTTTCAATATTCAATGGACTGAAAGAAAATAGAAGAAATGAACACAAAGGAAAAAAATCATAAAGGCCTATATTTCTATTATAATAGAAAGCAGTGAGATAGCTCAGCAGACTAAGTGCCTGCCTACGCACCACATGCCGAGCTGCCCCCACCCCCAGGAGCAATGAGCTGGACACCAAGACCAGCCTGGTGGTACACGCCTGTAATCCCAGTACTGGGGAGGCTGATAACAGAAGGATCACTGTGAGTTTAAGCTGTGTAGTGAGACCCTATACAAATACAATTTTAAAAAAGAAAAATCCTATATACAGTAAATAGATATTTACTTCTTGAGGTTTGTCATGCTTTCTAAAATTTTAAATAATTTGTCTAAAATGATGAATATAAAATGAAGTGAATGAAATCCTTCTGATAGCTCTGTTCTTACTTTCTGAATGACCTTGAACAAACCAGTTATTTTCCTGAAAGGTCATTTTTTTCTAACTGTAACATGGAATAATGTTGAATATGTTATGTCAATGGCATTGTTGGAAGAATCATATAACACAATTTGTACCAAACACTTTTAAAGCATAAAGAATTACATAGTGAAATCTTAGGTTTATTAAAAACCAATCTAAGATATGAATGCAACATTCTTCAAAGTGATAGATTAGGCCTTTAAGACCTTATTATTGACATTCCAAAATGATTATTTGCTTTATAAACAAATTTACTGTGGGGTTGCTATTTTTACTTAAGGGAGAGCACAAAGCAGAAGAAAGGAAAATACAGAAACTCTGGATACCGCACAGGAGAAGTTATTAATCAGTGTCTTGATACCTAGCATCAAGTGTCTTGGCTCCTACTTTAGTAGAAGATTTTCTTTGAAGTGTTCATATTATAATGGAAAGTAGTTTTATTTTACTGTCTACATGAATTTCATACCATATGTCCAGCCGCAAACTCATTTGAAGAGCTTCTCTCTGCAGTCTTTGTCCTTTCAGCTGGACAGTTCCAGAAGCTTCTTTGAATGGCTCTCCACAGAAATGGGGGAGTTCTGTTCTGCCAACCCGAGGAGCCACCCAGGGCAGTCCTGAGTGGGACAGCGGGCCATTTCCAAAAGTTGGCTATACACAGTATGCATAAATGTACAACCAATCCTGACTCCTAAATTAGGAAAATGAAGCATTTCCACTCCTTAGACTTATGTCCTGACACTCCCTTGAATAAAAGAACAGATAAGGAATAGCTACTATAAAAAGTAAGCATTGCAGTTTTTTTTTTTTTTTTTTTTTTTTGCACCAACTGTAATAACTGGGTTTTGTAAATTTTTACATTCATGTCACATTCCAATGATTTTAAGCTCCCTGTCAAACTAAGAATAAATTTTCACCAGCTATCAACTTTCAATACTTAAAACATCAGTGACTCTGGAGTACATGGAAATATTGCAGTATAAGTGTTTTTTCTTTTTGTTTTGCTTTGTTTTTTGCTTTTTTGCAGAACTGGAAATTGAACTCTGGCCCTTATGCTTTCCAGGGAAGTGTTTATTCAACTGAGCCATTTCTCCAGCCCCTTAGTGTATGTTTTAAATATGTCTTACATATATGTTTTATAATCACAGACTTAGAGGCTGGGGAGATAGCTCAGTAGAATAAGTGCTTTCCTGGCAAGCACAAAGGCCAGAGATCAATCCCTGATTCCACCAAAAAAAAAAAAAAAAAATCACAAACTTGTAGCACTACTAATTTTTTGCTGGCTAGAATTAAGAAACAATAGTCACTTAAAAACATAGTACCATTGTTTTCTTTTCTTTTCTTTCTTTCTTCTTTTTTTTTGTACCAGGAATCAAACTCAAGATCTTGCTCTTGCCAAGTAGGCAGTGTGCCACTGACGTTAGCAAAGTAAAATGAAATGCTAACCAAATTTAGAATTTAGATTTTCTGAAGAACCTATAAATACTTTTATTTGTTTGTTTTTATGGTGTAGCATTAGGTTCCCTTGTTTATTCTACCCTTTAGCATAGTATCATTTAACCAAACACTTGTAGCCCTCCCCCCTATAGTCTCAACCCCCAGTTTCCACGTCGTACAGACTTCACTTTCCTGGGAGAAGATCAAGAATGTTAGCTGGTGAGAGAGCCTCGTACTTCTTAGACAGGGATACTTGTGTGTGTGCAGTCCTGATTCTTATTCAGGCCGACACACACACACACACACACACACACACACACACAAAGAGGCATTGAATTCCTAAGGAGATCACTCAACATAAAAATCATTCTTCTGGAAACTATAAATCTTTAGAGAAAATGAGCAAAATATGTAGACAGTTCTTAGCCATATTCTCTCTCTTTTTTTGTTTTTCTTTCTTCTTTATCTTTTTTCTTTCTGTTCTATTTTTCCCCTGGAGAGGTTTCTGAAGTTCAACAGTGATTTCTTTAATTAAGAGAGAAAGGTTAAAAAAATTTAAAAAAACTAGAGAACAAGAAGAAATAGTAAACAGTTCCCTTCACTGCCTAAGGGGTTAGGTACAAAATAAACATTTCCTGGACTGGGCCACATCTCCTATAATGAGACAGCTCGGGCTAGGGAGACTGCAGCTGAAGTTCCCCCATTAAGAGCATCCACTTGGAAAAATTAAGTGACCCATTTGTGTTGGCTGAAACGATCCTCACAGAGGCTTCTCTGCAACCACCTACAGCATTTCTGACAACCCTCGTCATATTTGCCACTGCCTTTGCTGAAAGCCTTTTCTTCAGCATTTTGTTTTAATGGTTCAGCCTTCTTGCTAGTGGTTCAAAGTCTAAGCTTTTCCTATTAAGCTTCTGTAGAAAATCAAATCCGTTAACCTAGAGTGCTCAGTTTGATTTTGGGTGGAATGTACAGAGACAGGAAATTACTGTTACTTTTTTTCCTTGTCAAAACCGAAATACACTGACAAAAGAAGATTGTTCGTGTTTGCAAAATTTGCCTTGAGCTGCTCAGACAGAAGATGCCCTATAAAACCTAAAAATAACTAATGATCAGAACGCCTTAGAACAAAAACAGAGCATTCTAGCAATAACCTGAGAGATGTTATTATCAGTCCAAGACACAAAGGAAAAGTCACACCACGATATTATCTATAATAGTGACGTCAAAAAAATCATGACCTATCAAAATTAGCACATAACTTCAAAAGTGATTTAAAAAAACACCTTACTAATGAACATAAAATGCACTTTCTAATACAGCAGTGAAAACATGAGTAAAAAGTGAGTCTGACCAAAGTTATTGGAAAAATAACTTGAGTTTTAGCTCCATGTTTCTAAGCAAGAAAAACTCAACAAGGGTCAAATTACATAACACTACAGATGAAGCAAGACAAAAATCAAGCCATTCATTTATGTGTCTTTCAAACTACAATGAAGGCCTATTAATTTATAAAGGTGTGTATCCGCTGGTCAGCCAGCACAGTAACATAGACTGAGACCTGTAATTCATTTCTAGGTCTCTGTCTCTAGATCAATTTCTTTGATTCAATCACAAGTGTGTTTTTCTTCTATGCTCTAGAACTGATTTATTCTTTGGGTTTTGTCATTACATTACAAACTTAAAAATATATAAATACATTGGATTCTACAAAATATGCAAATGTACATTCTTAATTGTCACTGTAAAAAAACAAAGTTTTATCAATGGACCTAGACAGTTGATTAAGAAAGAGAAAACATCAAGTATCGTAGTTTACTCCAAGGGCTGAGTTTTCACCGTTGTCCATTTACACCAACTTGCTACAGCTGTGTGGCTCTCTTCAGCTTTGTTATCTCCCTGGCCTCTTTCATCTGTCCAGACAAATCCAGATTTCACAACCCTGCACAAGTGGCACTTTTTTTTTTTTTTTTTTTGTTCCCTTCCAACAAGCTTTCAAACAGCTCTAAATTATCCCCACTTCCTGAACCTTTCATGCAAAATCAGAAAATTTCACATTGTCTTTAATGGGCTTGATTATTTTCTTGTGTGCATGCTAGCTTTGTCACTTATACACCACAATTATGCACCAAGCACCTACTGTGTGCCAGGAGAGGAGAGCACCAGCTGCTGAGTGGATCAGCAAACCAAACAGACAAAAAATAATCCATCTGCTCTAGCGAGAGCTTACAATGTATCTGTTGTTTCAACTAACACACAAAAAATAAGACAAAATGCCAGGCAGTGATCATGTAAGAAGAAAAACTAAAGCTGAGATAGGTGATTAGAAACCATGTAATGAAGATAAATGTGTATAGTGGTGCACATGTGTAAATAGGGTTTTTATTTATCTCACTTTACTGAAGACTACTGAAAATTTCCTTATGCATTACAACAAGAAAACACTGCTGTGTAGCTTGTGACACAAGGATGGACACTGCGTAGGCATCAGGCACACTCAATAATTAATTATTTTAGTTCTCCACTGCTTTGCTGTACAATTATAAATCAGTTATTTTACCTCTGACTCCCGCCCCTTCATGAGGAAGAAAGTAAAAGATCTTCACTCTGCACTTTGAAAACTACAAAAGTGCTTTGGAGTCTGAAGTCTTGAATTGCGAATTCACCTGTACGATTGCTGAACTGAGCGACCGTGGCCAAATCAAATTTTTCTCCAAATCATTTTTAAATCAATAATTATAGCTGCATCACAGAATAAAGACTGATGGATTTAGGAGTGTGACTGTGTTTGTTTTCTACTCTGAACTATACCGCTATTCTACTTTATCGGTCAGAAGCTCAGAGGAACATTTTTATGAGATGTCCCATTAGCAGGGAAGGGTATGAAAGGAATCTCAGGCTGTGGAAAGTTAAGACAGTAGAGATTCTGGAACATATTCAGAACCTTTCACAAGGAAATACTTTAAGCTTGACCAAGGGCTTCAACTTATAAAAGCTACAGTTGCCACCGGCCAGATGGAATAAATGTCCAAAGGCCGTACTCTGCCTTCCTAGTAGTTTATCCTCAAATGGAGAAAACCAATTCCAGGCACACAGAAATATCAACTCAATCAGCCCTGCGGTTATTACCAGGAACTTGAGTCAAGCCACATGCCTTTGTCTCAGGAACTGAACACAGGCTCACTGGGTCTCCTCCTTGATACTTTTATGGCTCGTCGTTAATTCTTCTGGGTAAAGGTCCCACTACTTCCTTGACCTCGCCTCTGACAACATTGTAAAATGGCTCCACCCCAGCCCATCCCCATTCTTGTGTTGACTGCAAACACGCTTTGCATTCTACTTCAGCGCTGGAGAAACAGTGTGTCCCCAGAAGCTTCGGAAAAGATCCAGAGTGCCTGTGGCCATTGACCAGTTGTCTGTTTATTCTAGCAGCTCAGCTCATTGTTTATTATCTAAAAGAAGAACATAAAAGTGCAGCAGTGGGGCACAGGCCTCCACAAAGTGTACTTGAACCACTCAACCATCTTGAAAAGAAACACAGGGTTGAATTCTTTGGATTCCATTCAGAGGCATACAGTGAAATAAGAATTTGAAACAGAATATGGATTAAAAAGTTATTCAAGGGAACAGTCACAGAAAAACATTGTGTTTGCAGTGAGCTCTAAAGGAAGGTTCTCTCTGTGGGTTTTCTCAAGCATTAGGGAATCCACCTCTCTCTGCAGCACAATTCGAGCAGACCAGCTGTGGAGTCCCAGGCTACTGCCATCACGATCCTATTTGGTATTCTCAGTGATAACTATGCTGAGTTAGATTCTTTTTCCTAATGCCGTCTCTTTTCAAACCAAATCATTCTTAAGAGAACCACTAGATGAGTGAGTGTTCTGTGAACCCCCATGCCACAGGATAAGCATTCCAGATGTTGGGAAGCAGAGGTTAAACAAGGTTTTGTTTGCATTACTAACAGCCACCTTTCTGCTTAAATCAAAAAGACCCAAGGGTCTGCAGGAAGTGACACACAACCTCAGAGGTGTTTGCTGTCCACAGTCTGTAACAGCGTATCACTCCACATGCCCTTGTGACTGCAGAGACAATCTTGGACATGTGTTCCCAGCCTTAAGTAATCTCCATAAATTCAGCCATAAATCTAACTCGGGCTAAACGTGAGAGTTTCTGTTTTGTTATTGTATATCTTAATCCTCTTTGTGGAGCATCACTCATTCCACATGAAAAAGGAGAAGAAAGGCTTTGAACAATAAAATCAGCAATGTGTCTTCGCAAACCATGAACGAGTTAAGAATGAGTTCCACTCAAAATAAATACAACCAGAAATGAATCAAGGCTTTCTGAAGGCTGTTATAAAACTATGTTTTGGTGAGGCTGCCTCTCTGTAGTAGGTAAATCCTTGCTGGTAAAATGTTGTAAATGCATATCCTTAGAAGCCAGAGCTAGTTACCTGCAGACAAGTAAGAGACATAATGATGAAAGTACCCTTCAACTCTTTCCAGAACCACAAATTGTATTTTTATTTGTAATGCTGTAAACCCATGAGATGACAGACCCACGAGCAACTTTTTAATCTAGTAATAGAATGAAAAATTATTACAGTAATAGAAAATTATAATTCTCAACCATATTGACTTTCTTTCTTAAGTCAAAAAAAAAAGAAAAACAGAAACAAAATTACTGACTAACACTAGTGTCAATAGTAGATTTTATCTTTAGGGCTGCCCTTGGTGTATATAGATATGGGTTAAATCAAAACAAGAGTTCCAGAAAACCATGTATGATTACACATTTATTGTTCATCATGTATTTCTTTCAAAATCAGCAATAAATCTGTTTTGGTAGAAATATAGTATTACAGAAGAAATATAATATTTAAGAGATTAATGCAGAGAAGAAGAGAGAAAGCAACAGTGTTCTTAGAAAGGAAACAAACAAACAAAAGGATGGACAAATAGCTCAGCAGATTAAAGTGCCTAATAGCAGGCTCAGGGGTCAGGGGTTTGATCCCCGGGCCTGCCGTGAGGGCCCTGCCCTCGGGGTGGGTGCTCTGAGACTGCAATTGAGACTGGGCGTGGTGGCTCACGCTTGTAATCCCAGCTCTTAGGAGGCTGTGAGCAGGAGAATCACAACAAGTCTGATCTAGTAGTGAGGCCTTGAAGCCCTGTAGACCCTTCCCTAAAATAAAGGAAAAAAAAAAGGACACAAGAGAGCAGAAGGGACTCATAAACGCAAACAGCAGAAATCCAGGACATTTTGAGGAAATCCTAAAGGCCGGCTGCTGTACACTGGGTCCTAGGAGGCCGTAAACAGAGCTACCAATTACCTGTGACAGTAAAGTTTACTGCTAAAAGTCTAGAAATATTTGTTAAAACTTCGTTCAAGAAATTGACACCTTTGCTGGTGAGAATTTAAATTGTTCAAATGATAATGGAAGTCGGGATAGAAATTCCTTACAAAACTAAAACGAAAAAACTCCTATGACTCAGTTAAAGCTCTCCTGACAGATCCCCTCAAAGAGTTAAAGATATCGCGCTATAATGATACACACAAGTCCATGTTTATAGCAGAGAAAGTCCCATTAGTTAAACTAGAGAAATCACCTAAACACCTCCCAAGTGAATGGATAAAGGCAATGTGGTATAGGTAGGCAATGGCATATTATTCAGCCATAAAGAAGAACTAAATCACATATTTTTCAGAAAACTGGACCACATGTTAAATAAATCAATTCCAAATGACAAAGCTAAGCATCACATGCTTTCTCTTATATTTAAAAAAATCCCTAAAATATAAAGACTGAACTGAGGAAGAGATGACAGAAAACTAAAAATCAGACTGTATAGGTGGAAAAGGATGTTGGGAGAGAAAGGGGAGGTGATACAGGAATTTTAAATGATCAATATTTGATATGTACATGCTCCAACTCCCCAAAACAAATGGAACTTACATTAAACAATACAAGTTTTCATTAATAAAAGAAAGATCTGTATGCTCACTGTCCAGAGGCAGCTCCCTCCTTCCTCCTGATATTGACTAGAACTTTTCTTTTTAAGAAGTGAGTTACAGAAACCCTGAATCCAAAACTAGACTCAAACGCAGGTTGTGGTTTTTGTTTTGTTGTTGTGGTTCCTGAGCTGCTGTTGTTTTTCTATGTAAAGGATTAAACTCAGGGCCTCACATACTTGAGGTAAGGACTCTATATATGAATTACACAGCAGCTGGATACATTTCTTAAGACAAAAAGATGAACAGAAATCCTATATTCTGTACATTACCTCATTGTCCTTGATGGACAAATTTTGAGAAGCTGTGGGTCTTGGGATTACATCTGCTAACTGGAAGATGGGAGAATCACTCTGCAAAGAAAAGTGCCAACACCACTGCCATTCAGGAAAATTTTAACACTAACTCTTTGGAGAGTCTAGTCTTTTTGCAAGTTGCATCCAAGAATGTAGAACTTACAGTCAAGTTCCTAGTGCTTTGTAATAAATATGCAGCAAACATAAATTATTTAAAGATACTGGGCTGGCCAGATTGCTCAGTGGATTAAAGTGCCTGCTTAAGGAGATGTAGGGACCGGGGTTCAATTCCCAGAGTGTTGTACTGACCTTACCTCCAGTACCCTCCGAGAAAGTGATTGAGACTGGGCATGGTGGTATATGCCTGTAATCCCAGTGATTGGGAGGCTGAAAACAGGAGGATCACTCTTAATCTAATCTGTGTAGTGAGACCCTGTAAACCCTGTACTAAATATAGTTTAAAAAGAGATATATTTTATGAAGTATATAAATAAGTAAATATATACCGAAAAGAAACTTGACAGAGGTGAATGAAATTAGGATAGCAATACATTCATCAAATCTATCATTATTATAGCTGTAGTGAAAATATTATATGAATGCAATAAGAAGACAATGCTTTATGAAAGAAAACAAAAAGAACTAAAGTGAAAAACAAATGCTGTAAGAAATAAAAAGAGTTAAAGAAAAAAGATGCCATAAGACATAAAAATTTACCAGTGGGGCTGGGGGGATATCTCAGAGGCATAAACACCTCCCTGGCAAGCACAAGGACCCGAGTTCAATCCCAGGACCTGTATGCTGTGCCAATCCTGGAGCCGCTGGCATGCCCTGCTGGCCGTGGAACCTGGTGTAGTGGTGAGTGCCTATAATCCCAGCACTCAGGAAGACGAGATGAGAGGATTGCTGGGAGTTCAAGAACAGCCTGGGGGCTACAGAAGTGAGCACAAGGCCAGCCCAAACTCCATAGCAACTACAAAATAGGTAGCATAGATATACAACTACTTTCTCTTGGTTTAATGAAAAGAAAGTTCTGATGTAATAGTGTTTAGACAAGATATCACATCTGCACTTATAGTATAAATAACTACTAATATGCAATGTATTAATTATTGTAACTGTCCTACTAACCCTTTTTGAAATTGACTCATTGCTACTTCTTCCTCAATAAAACTATTAAAAAGCAAATTAACTAATTAAATAAATAAATTTATAGTATTTTTTAATCTTAAAAAAACTCCATAGTAAGACCCTGTCTCAAAAAAAAAATACCCCAAATGTTGAAAGAGGCTGTATAAATTAGAAAAGAGAGAACACATTATAAAAGATAATAAAAATAATCAAAATCTGATTAAAAGGAGTTTTTGAAGAGAATAATCTAGAAAATGGAAAAGAAAAATTTAAATAGAATTTTTATTATTTATGTCATGAGTTTTGAGACTGAAAGATCCCACCTATGACCTGACATAATAAAGAAAATTAAAGACCTATAACCAGGCAAATTCTTGTGAAATTTGGTTCACCAGAGATTAGTAAAATGTCTTAAAATGTCCATATTTAAAGAACATCACTTAATTTTAACAATTAGAAACAAATTATATATGGCAAAGATTCAGTAAATGATTCTGCTTTCAAAGATGCACCATTGGAAGATAATATTTCTTCAAAATTTGGAATGAAAATTATTTCATAAAAAGAAATCTATATTCAGAAAACTCTCATCTAAGTGTCAGACTAGAAATAAAGTATTTTAATATGGAAAAGTTTCAAAAATCTAGTCATAGTATAGTTCACTTACAAATAGTAATTAGCATAATCAACACATTGTAAATATTGAAGATTAATACAATTTTTTGTTTTAATTGGAAGGATGTGGAAAACTTCAGAGGGAGGACATTACTAAGGGGAAGTGTTGTAATAGACATCAAATTTGCATCATCCAGAATAGGAAGCTAAGGGCTGGGGAGATAGCTCAGCAGCATAAGCACCTGCCTGGCAAGCATAAGGTTCTAAGGGTTCTGAGTTCTATCCCCAGTACAAAAACATAAAATAAAATAAGGATAGGAAGCTAAGATCTAAATTATTTTAAATAAATAAATAAATAATACCTCTAGCATCTCTTCTAGAAATATAGAGATAACAAGAAGCTGAAAGTGGCAGCTTCAGAGAAGTAGGAATTGAATATACAGAGTAATAAATTAAAGCAGAGAACTTTTGTTTATCCTTGTAGAACCAGTTGACATTGAAAATCTTGTATTATGTAAAACTGGCAAAAATAAATTCTGACTTTAATCGAAATGAAAAAATAAGAGTAAAATTTAAGTGTTATATGTGTTCACAAGGCCAGGGAGATGGCTCAGTGAAATTAGTGCTTCCCTGGCAAGCGCAAGGGCCTGAGTTCAATCCCCCGTGCCCCCCATCAAAAAAAAAGAGTTTACAGTCGCATGATTTCCAGCCACTAACCCTGAAAGATTTAAACTGAAGATCAAGTAAGAGTAGTTACTAGAAGAAATGATTCTTCAGACAAGGTCCATGCTATACAAAACATAGACAGGAAAGGGCAGCATGCATTCAGGAACCATGAGAAGATTCTAAAGGCTAGATCACATTTAGACAAAACAGTATTATTATCTGCAAAATGGGAATGATAATAGAGTATATATCATGTAATTACTGAGCATAAAAGCCAAAGCACATAATTATTTTTAACCTAATAAAGAATTGTATAATGTTAGTAGTTAAAAAGCCTTTGTTCAAGTTTGCTGTTCCCATACCTCTACATTAACCATTTCCACTTAGTGCTCCTATACTGAGAAAAATATATGATTTATTCATAAATTATAATTTCATATACTTGTATATCTGTGATAATCTCATCTTTCTGAAAAGAAAATGTCCCATTTCAACAGAATCAAATGGTTCTGAAAACCAGGAGTAGCTTTTGGATTCCTTACATTGATAATCAGTAATCTTTATCTGCTCAAATATATACTGACCCTTTGAATTAAAGCCCTTTACAAATTTCTCTCCATTACTACTATGCAAAACTAAAATATATCTTCCTTTCCCTACCTAGAATGAGGGAAGATTCAGGCACAAAGACTGGGGTGAGTTTTGGGTAATAATCGTGTGCATTTGTGGGTTGGATTAATAACATTTAAGTATACGAAATCTGTCGGAGACAAAAACACAAAGGTCTTATCTTTGATATGCTCAGAGGTTTCGCAGGTTTTCTCTTTATTATTTCTGTTTCAGTGTGGCACACATTGTCTGAGGGGAGGAGGAGGGGCTGGGCTGGCAGCTCCATTATCTCCTCTTCATTGTTAGCCTGGGGAGAAGATATCATTTACTCTGCCACCTCTGTGTCTCCTGGAGAATCAGATAACCTACTTATGCTTTCTAACCAGTTGAGCGATCTGGACCCTCCAAACAAGCTGTAACTTCTTGGCACTGATTTCTCATTGTAAACTGTTCAGTCTTTGAAAGTGCATACTAACTACTTCACAGAAATCCTGAGGGCAAGTGTTTCCATGAAACAAGGCTTGCCATTATCTATGGGGACGGCTACGTTGGTATTTCTAGGACTTCGTCAGTCACAGAGATCTTCTATCTTAATTTTCCCCCATGATCATACTATGGGCATTGTTCCTGTGGATATCTGAAGCACAGAGACAGGGAAGTACCTGATACCACACGGTGGTCAGGGGGGTAGCACTTGGCGGCTGGAACTCTTTATTGCCAGAATGCTCTTGAGGATTCATTTGTATTGTTGGTGCTAATCCCAGGCTAGCATGATCTGATGAAACCAAAAAGTGAGTGTGCATTTTATATAATTGGAAGGGTGAGTGGTGAACTCAGAATTCTGAGAAAGTGGGAAGAGAACAGAGTCACAGCTTTCTCAGATGCTTTCTTAGGGGAAATAAATGAAAAGCTGCAGTGTGCTCACACCTCTGCCGGAAGTAGTCAAAACCAAGGACACATCATCAAGATTAACAGTCATATTATTACAAGTAGAACTGCATCATTTATTGGTTTTTATTGTATCGTGACTGTACTGCTATGCTTAATTATTCATTACTATTTTTCTTCATTATTGCTATTATTGATGATGTTCTTTTTTTTTTTAACTCTGTAACAAAGCTACTTCTCATAATCATTCACCGTTTGTTTTCTGTACTCTGTTTCCATGGTGCAAGGCACATACTGTTTTCATTTTTAGCACACAGGAAGGACAGAGAGGGAAAGCACCCATAAAGGCAGGCACTCTCATGCTTTGTGTATTGTATGTGACAAAGCTGTTCTGGGAGACACTGTACTTCCATCCAGTTCAGCACACTCACTGGGGCATGTGTGCCAGGGCAGCAGCTCTTAACCTCCAGGAAAAGCTAATCCAGAAGGACCATTAAACTGTTAGAAATCCTAAAAATGTCTATGCCCACTAGTCAGCCATAAATCATATAAGATAAAGTTAAATGGATGTTATTTGCCTGGAAAAAATTTCCTCTCTGTTGAAACTTAGTCTTACTATCATGTGAGCTTGTTTATATAATAACTACCTTTGAAGTCTGTTGACACTCTAAAAATAGAACAATCATGTGGTTCAAAGTCCTTGTTTTACAGATGGAAGTATGAAAGCTTGGATAAATCACATGACCCATTCAAGCTCACACAGCAAATAATGGGCAGGTTTTCGAACAGGAAATAATGACTATCAGATCCCAGTTAAATTCTCTTTCTCTCCCCTAACATACAGTGTCCTTCAGTACAATTTTCTGAAACCAGCAATGTTTTTTTAAGACGCTGAAATGACTTATAAACTATTAGTAAAGTCAATGCTTGCAAGCACTGGCTTTTAAAAAAAAAGCAAAAGAAAAAAAAAAAACTGGAATTGGCATTTCTCCCCCAAAAATCTGATCTCCAAATAGAATTTATGTATACTGGATGCCTCATTGTTTTAATTTACTACCAGTAAGTTACATTAATCTTCATGCTAACTGTGGTAAATCAGAGATTTATGTTATTCTTATTCACATCCTACTGTACACTGAAAGCCAACTATGTATGAAATATTGTGCTAGATGCCCTGGGGTGCAAAAGAAGCCTCCCCGTAGAGCTCAAAGTCAGTGAGACTTCTCCAGACACCATTTCACAACTCCTAAGCCAAGTGCACCTGCTTCCTGTGCTTTGGAAGAATTCAACCCCATTTCTTGTTTGTGTCCTCTCTATCGGAGTCCATCATTCTATCTGAAATCCCATATGCATCTGCAGCAGTATAGATGGTGTTCGGGTTTGAGGCAAGTAATTAGCACTTCACAATCCAGTCCACTGAAAGAGAAGTTGAATTGTGTTTTCAGGAAAATACAGCGAAGGTAAGCACTTTTGTGTCTTGTCCTTTGCTATGCAAAATTCACCTCTTAATGATAAAGAGAGTGAGAGAAAAGAATGGAAAGCAAATGGAAACAGGACAATAAGAAACCACAATGAATATGAGATTCTTGTTCAATTAGCAGTGAGTTCACTCTCTCATTATTGTGGGGCAAGTGTAGTAGGTCAGATTAGCCATCCCAAATCTTCACTCTTTTTGTGTCCTTTTTGCTTTTCGGTAACCTTATAGTCCTCTGAAAAAAAACATGCAAACAACAGTGAACCAATTTCAGACACTCATCACAAAAGATTTCTTGTGTCTCTGCTTGCTTCCTTGAACTGATGTTATACGTGAGGACAGCTTTCTCTGAGTTACCTGTCAACCATTCAGTCTGGACCTCAGGGTGGACACAGGCATACCTACCAGAGGCCAGGACATAGCAAAAAACCCAGACAAGTGAGCTCAGCCAGCCCCAAGCCAACCTACAACTATGTAAGAAATGCTGTTAGTAATGCCAATGGGATTGGTGATTGTTTTTTTTTTAAATTAATTTTATTGAGAAACAGCAATGAGACAGTTTCAAAACTGATGAGTAGGATGCTTTCAACAATTAATACAGTGCATATTGTTGTCTTTGTAGTAGTTATTCATAGTACAAGATCAGACATGATATCCTGTCCAAACACTATTAGTACAAATCTTTCTTCTCATTGAATTAAGAGAAAGTAGCTATATATTTATCCTATCTTGTATATACAGATACAAAATGGTCCTTCATTTAATCACCTTTTTTTCTTTAGTTTTATCAGAGATGAGTATTCTAGTGCCTTTTAAATATTCGAGGTGCATAAATTCAGCCAAATAATCAAATATAGTCCAGTAGTCCATAATAGTAGTGGGTTATGGGATTGGTGATTAAGACAGCAGTAGTGAAATGATAGTGACTGTTTTTGGTGTTGATGGTGATGTTCTTTATTTGATTGGTTGTTTGATTGTTTCATTGGTGGTTGCTTTTTGAAATATACCCCATTAAGGAACTTTATCACTTAATGCTTGCTCTTTTATTTTTTTATTTAAAAAGTTGTAAAATACTCATGATAGTGACACTCTTTTAAATTCTCAATGAAGTGGTGGTGGATCTCATTCTTCATTAAAAAAGAGGATATTTTATTGTTATAGTTAGGGTTTTCTACAAGCAATAAGTAGAGCATTATCTTTCACATGTAACATTCCTAGGCAGAGAAAAGATGGGTATGAACTAAATCATGTACATTTTGTAAGTGTGTAATTGAATCTGCCTTGTGAGAAGTTACATCGTGTAACCACTCCATGAATATTCAATGAAGTCACAGAGTAGAACAGGGGAATTAACAGACTAAGTTGAAAATTTTAGCTTTGATTTTGAGAAGATGAAATCAATAACAGAAATATTAAAAGGAAAAGTAAAAAAAAATTGTCTGAAGAATGACAATCTAGGAAAGAAGGCAATCTAGAAGAAATCTTGAGATGTTGTAATATTTAATGGGTTAGTGGAGAAGGAGCTTCCAAAAGAAATACAGATGGAAGAGCCAAAGAGGTGGCTACAAACAGAAATACTTCAGATGATGAAGAGAAAAGCATACAGCCAAAAGGTTCGTGGCTGTTCAGAGATCCTGAAAGATGAAAGACAAATATGCACTAAGTTTGTTCATACCAAAATGTTTGTGAGGGAATGAATAATCCTCCAACTGCTTCATCTGTTGGAGGGACATGCCTAAAGTAGATCTAACAAGGAGAAAAGATCTGATTGTGGAGAAAAAGGAGTAGATAATTTATTAGTTTTATGAAAGATAGATCATCTGAATAATTTCTCTATTAATCAATACTCATAAGAAAAAGAATGAAGAGATGTAACAGAACACAAATGAAGTCACCAGGGCCTGTTATTCAGTCACATTTTGTGTTCTGGGGAGGAAGAGGCAACCATGTTCTGAAGTGGGTAAAAAATAGTGTCTGAAGAATCCATATAGAGAGGATCTTGCTGTCTTGAGGACTGAGGCATTATTTATCATTTATTGATTTTTTTAGCTGATATTCATGAAATGTTTGCAACAAGGACTAACATGTATTACTATGAATTAAGCAGTTTTTTGTTGTTGTTGTTGTTTTCATTTATGTATTTGGCACAGAGTCTCACTACACTGCTCAGATTCATAGTGATCCTCCTATTTTCACCCTCTACAGCATTGAGATTGCAGGCTTGCACCACCATCCCTGGACACAGTCACCCGGGCTCAGTGCACCCAGGGGTGGGCCCGTGAAGGATCAAACACTGGTCAAAGGGACATACTTGCCAAAGTAGGTGCTTAGTCTGTTGAGCTATCTCATTGTCCTCTTGAGTATGTAGTATGTGTGTTATATAATTAAATTATTGCTAACCTTTCTACACTGTTAGTGATATTATTTCCCTTTTAAAATAAGATTAATGAGAATACAGAAACACGCAGTAATTTGCTGATTCACAAACTCAAAAATAACACATCTGGGATTCAAATCCTTGTGCCAAAAGTTAATAATATTTTCACCATATCATGTTACTTGGCTTAAATGAGGAAGAGAAGCAAAACGAAGCGAGTGAATTTGGAGATTACTGTCAAAGTGTTTGAATTTAATTAATGGGAAAAACTACATTTTGGCTCAGATATGCTCATCTAGTGTCTGGCAAATAGCATTGTTGAAATGTTGGCTAAGAGGTGGAGTGTTACTGTTTAGATCTGAACTGCCCTACAAGTTTATTTTCAGAGGTGGGGATTTTGGAAAATGCTTGGACCATGGTGAGCAAAGGGGAGCTTCAAACCAATTAGGACTTCACAGCTGGAAGGGCTAAATCACTGAGGTGTGCTCTGGAAGGTTTATCTCTTGCTCTGGCTCTTGTTTTCTCTCTGCTTGCTGGTTTCCATAAGACACCAACTTCCCTTCTCCAGGTCCTTCTTCCACGCTAACTCTGCCCTAGAGCCAGCCAGCTGTTGACTGAGTCTTCTGACAATGACAGCCACATGAATCTCTCATCCTTTACTTTATGTTTTAGGTATTTTGTCCCTGTAGTAGGAAAGTAACTAATACTTAAAATGTGTTTTATCAATGAAGCAGGGTTATCACTGTGATGGTACCTGACCATGTCATGGCAGAAACCTTTGAGACTGGTTGATAAAAATGAATTTGGAAAAGTTAGCAGATATAGGTTAAAGAAGGCCTCAAATGTTGTAAGGGGACATGGATGGTTGATTCTAGCAGCAGCTCAGAAGGCCAGAATGCAGAATGGAATGCTGACAAGCATTAGTAACCACACTAATAATGTTTCAAGGGTGGGAATAAAGACTTTTGGAAGTTGGTGTAGAGATCATTTGTGGTATATTCTGGCAAAGCAATTCTTTACACTTTGACCATATCCTGAGACTTCGTGGAAATTTAAATTTAAAGTGGATGACTAAGTAATCCAGCAAGGGAAATTTCAAGGCAGTCCAGTATTCAGGCTGTGGTAGGCATACTCCAAGTAGAAAGCATCTGTAAGTTTGGATAAGAAGTGTGTACTTTCAGAAAAGATTACTGCCTTTAAAAACATGCTAAGCAGTTTTCAAAAATACAATACAAAGATCATTTGAAGGCATCTCAGAAAATGGCCAGAATCTACCCACTATCGACTCCAGGTCAGCAGTGCCAAGCCTTTTTGGTACCAAGGACCTGTTTTTGTAGAAGAGAATTTTTCCATTGCCCAGAAGGAGGTGGGGTGGGGAATTTGGGATGATTCAAGCACAATGTATTTATTGTGCATTTTTTTCTCTTAGTACATTGCAATATATAAAGAAGTGATTATACCCCACGACATAGAAAGCTTTCTTTCTGGCAACTAGACTGTCCAGTCTGGGGGTGATGAGAGATAGTGATACTTAAAGTGTATCATGTCCAGTGTCCTCTATAAATTTGTTTTGGTTTCTGTCACTACAGAAAATTCTGATTTACAAAAATGAGATATTAGAAATTTAAGTGGGCTTTTCAGTGCTTTTCTGGCAATCCCAGTATGTTCTACCTTGTATTTCATCTACAATGTGTACAGAGATTTGAAGTCATCTAAGCTTTACTTTTAAGGCTGCTGTAATTTGTGACCTCAAGCGCTTGATCCTCTTCTACCATGGACAAGAGAATTTATGTGGGTTATTCTCAAATAGGTCACAGAGCCATTGCTTTGCAGTTTGTAAAGTTTTTGTGGTTGGGAAGTAATTCCCAAGCCCTTTCGAAAAATTATGATAGGTGATCTTCCATCAGCTGGAAGATAAAAAGCCCTAACTCAGTCACTCTCAAAATCTCTGTTAATGTTTCCAACATGTCAAAAATCCCAATGCTCATTCATCATGCAGACAATTCCAATTTTTCTTTGAATCCAGCCACTTTGTCTGGCAATTTGAACATACTTGTTGTTTTCCCTTGAAGGGATTGAGTTTAATGAGTAGAGTAAACACACCACTCAAGGAAGCAAGTTTTGCCACCTACATTGCGTCAATGAAATACACTGCCAATAGTGATATTTTTCCTAAAAGAAATCTCTACAGAAGCTCCAGAAAATTGAAAACTCTGCCCAGATAGCTGTCTTTCGAGAGCACCTCCCCACATCCATCTCCATACAGAGATGTACAATATTAAAGGAATGTACAGTAATAACTCAGTACACAAACACTTCTGTTCAGAAGCAATTTGATTCTTAAAGAAAAGTGTTTGAAAAATTTTATTTCCCTTCACATTAGATGACAAATACAACCATGGCTATCTTCCCAACACAAACACAAACATGGCCATCTTCCCCCAAATCATAAAATAAAGTTCCTGAACCAAATTATCACTGTACCTTAGTGTGGGTGGTAATTGTAATGATATCCTGCAAAATGTTGACATGTTTTGTTAGTATTTTGGCTAGGCAGTATTTCTCTGCATGACACACTGTGTACTCATATTCAGAAACACCCTCTTCAAACTAAGTGGTGAAACCAGAAAGCTGCCCAATCACGGCATCGTTTCATCTGTGCACAGACCAACACAAAATGACCAACTCAGTTTTGCTGACATGTAATCATTTCTCACAGTTCTGCAGCTGCGGAGTTTGTTGGCAACAGCAGTGCACATAGCATATCTCCATGAGTGAGCAATGCTTCCCCCAAAAAATATACCACACAAAATCAAACATCACTACCTTTCTAACATGCACAGACTTGTCAAACTGCATTACATACCACAGTGACTCATTATAACAATTGTGCCTCACTATCCCTCACAATTTTATAGATTTCGCTAGTTGTGGTGTTGATAAAAGAGGCAGATTTACCACCTTTTGTACTGCAGCATTTCCCAGAAGTTTAAGACAAAAGTCCTTAGCACCAGACAAGATCAACCTTTCACCAATAGTAAAGGGCTTCTTAACTTTGGAAATGTGGTTTGCCACTAAGAATAACACAGTTGATGTAGATACATTTCAAGAAGTGGCAGTCTTCAATAGTCACTTCCACGCTTTGTGTTCATGATTTCTTTTTTTTTTTTTGAAAACTCCAAAAGTTTAGATTTTTGTTCATTGAAGGTACTTAGCTCCCACATGGAGAAGAAGTTTTGAAGATTTCATGGATTTGCTGGATAATCACTCATGACACATTACACAAAATAGGCTTGGATAATATGAATAAATGTGGCAATGAAACATGACTTCATTAAACATTTAGCATTTTCTTACTTTACCCTTTTTATGAGTATATGTTTGTGATGCATGGTAAATGAATTCACTGTGAAGGATAGATAATACAATATACATACTGCATCTTTATCTTTTTTACTTCCTTTCCTCCCTTCTTCCTCCCATCTCTCCCCAACTACAAATCCCTTTTCTACTTCCAAGGTAGAAAGGTCCAGCTCCAAGTATCCTATCGTGTAACTTTCATTTTGCTCTGTAAATCATTTGTCCTTTAAGATTCTCACATAAGAAAAATCTTGAAATACTTAACCTTTTCTACCTGGTTTGTGTTACTTAGTATTATCTCTTGAATGTAACTTTTTCATGATAGTCTTTAAGTCCTATGCTCTCTCATCGTTGGTTTATTCCTCCTTTTCAAAAAAGTTTAACAAAGGTGCTTGTATTTTACTACTTGGAAAGGGTTAGTTTATAGGCTTATGAAAACTGTCACTGAGATAAGTGCAGTGCAGGAAGAGGTGTGGAGAGAAGTGGTAAATAAGATAAGTTCCAGTCTACTCATAATCTCAAACAAGGGTCAGGTTCTGAATTAAGGTCTACCACTAGATTCTGCTGTACTTTCAAAGTACATCAATTCACCTGCTACTACAAAGTCACCAGATGCAGCTTGCCACTCACTGATAGGGTTTTGATATGAGTCTGCAAGAAGCGGATATATTATGGTCTCTGTGCAGACAAAGCTCTCTGCTGATGTTGATCTCTATTTGTAGCCATTCTCTAGGGCTAACATCACAACCACAGCTCCACCTCATATTATTAGGCATTAGATTCTCACACGAGTGCACATCTAGCTTCTTGCATGTGTAGCTCCCAGTAGAACTGTCTTGAGCATCTAATGTTCTGAATACTCTCACATTGTTCTGAGAATCTAAAAGAGGTAGCCTTCAGGCCATAATATAGGCAATGAAGAGCAGCTGCAAATACAGATGAATCTGCTTGATCAACCTGTGCTGACCTCTGCCGGGTGGCCCAGTTCCTAACAGGCTACTACTATTGCCATTGCTTGGAGTCTACTACTCAAGTGTATTAAAGGACAAACCCCTTTGAAAAACATTGCTTTGGAAAGAGCTATAAAGAACCTTGTTTACTCAGGACCACTGAAGGAGTATATTGCAGCTTACAGCCATCCAGAAACTCAGTTGCCACTGCAGTTATTGTTCACATAACTCACTGTTTCCGCTCAAGCTTGTAGTGATCCTAGAGTTACCTACATATGGAGATGTCATACAGACACTGAATTCAAAAGCTGTAGAGTCATGAAAGCTTCTACCCAGATTTCAAATTAAAGCCTTAGAGGCCAGCCAGTGTTGTATGACAGAATCACAGTGTCCTCCAAAACTCCTTGTGGGTGTGAAGACAAAACTGAGGAGGTGAGAAAGGTTTTAAGAGCGAAGCTAACACTTCCATAAAGTTCCCAGGGAGAGCAGCTTGGGAGTTAGCTTGGTGGTCTAAGTGTCTGCTTGGCAAACACAGGGATCTCAGTCTTAACCACTGCATGCCACTCTGTCCCAGGAACCTCTGGCACATGTGCTAGCCACTGAAACTGGGTGTGGTGGCGCACACCAGTTTCCAGTGTTGTGGAAGCTGAGACAGCAGGATCACTATAAGGCCAAGCTGTGTTGTGAGACCCTGTAGCAAACAGATAAAAGATTGAAGAAAATAAACCTTTAAGACCTCAGGAAGTCAAAGTTGCCAGGAGTGTGGAACATCCATAGAGGAAAATGACAATCAACCAAGCCAGGAGAAAAGCCATAGGGGCTAAAACTGGCAAGGATATAGAGGTGTAGCTACTAAAGCCCTGTGCAGCTCACACCTCTCTGATGTATGACTTGAATTATGAGCATGAAGCTGCATGCTTGTCTTGCTGGCTTTTCATTTTGGTATCGTCCAAATCCTTTTAATCCATCTTTTCACCTCTTTGGAATAGAAATGCTTACCCTGTGCTATTGTATATCAGAGGCATTTAACTCTCATTTTTATTTTTATAGGTGTTCATAACGAAGAATATTCCTTTGAGTCTCAGAGGAAATTTAGACTTTACTTTAGAGCAATGACAGAACTGCTGAGACTCTGGTGACTGCTGGAAATGGACTAAAGGTATTTGTATAATAAGATGGACAGAGAGGCATTTAGGGGCCAGGGATTGAATGTTATGTTTCAGATCTAAAATATCCCCATGAGTTCAGACGTGGGACCTTTGAAACGGTCTTAGATCAGGGGTCTTGTGCTTATCAGTGAATTAATCCATTGACAATAAATTCATAGCTGAAGGTGCTGTTGGCTGGCTGGACCAGATACAGGAGGTATTTTCCGAGGGTGTTCCTCTGGAGAGCACCCCACCCTCCTACTGCCTGCCTGCAATGGGGTAAGAAGCTTCATTCTTCCCAGCCCTTCTGTAATGGCATTTCTACCTTGAACATAACCAGCCTGAGTCCTCTGAAACTCTGAGCCAGGTAGATATCTTCCCTATCTGTGTGTGTCAGGTATTTTGTCCTGACGATGGTAAAGTAGCTGATGCAAGTGGGTTCTGATGAAGTAAAAACCACAAAGAAAAAAAAATGAAAATGAAAAAAATCTCCTTCCTTTAATTTGCTTAAGTAGTAAACATTATTTAAAGCAGCCCTAGGAACAGTAGATTTTACCCTCTTCCTTTTTTCACAGTGTTTTGCAATGTGTCTGCTTAGTTTTGACCCTCACAAACACTCCCTAAATGTGAGCTTTTCGATTAATAAGTGTGGATAAGTCTTAGCAGTCACGTAACTCGCATTCACTTAAGGGTATGCTAGCTGCATGACCTGCAGCTACTGTATCGTACCACAGAGATACATGATGAAATTCAGTAAAACGATCTATGTAACAATACTTTGTAAAACATAAAGAATATACAAATAAAAATAACAAGGTAAAAGTATTAATTATTGAATCTTTGATGTAATTCAGGTATAAATAATAAGATACACAAACAGCTACACTCTCTTAATTTACTGATAAGAGACATATGCTATAATAATGTCTGTAAGTATAATATCATGTATGCACTTTGATATTATACCAAAACATTATGAACAATTTGCAATGTATTAATTTATCAAATCCATCTTGTCAAGGTATCTTAAAACTGTCTCATTGATATTTGTACTTCAATAAAATAAAAATAAAATAAAATAAAATAAAAATAAAAAAGAAAAGAACATACAAATAACAAGCATCGTTTTTCTCCTGTATGTACCTATTCGAAGACTACTCCCTACTCCTCAACTCTGACTTTCTTCTTAGCCTTCTCCAACTCATCTCATCTAAATTTTTCTTTTCCCAGAAGGGAAAGACTTATACTCAGAGGCTAACATGTCACCAAAGGCTAACAATGGCACTTAAAATGGTGTCAGATATAAAATTGATCACCCAAAGTAAAACACTATAGAGATGAATCATTGATTCCAGGGAAACCCAAAAGATATATCCTAGGACCAGTGAGATAGCTCAGCAGACTAAAAGCCTGCTTAGGCAAGTACAGGGACCAGAGCTCAATCCCTGACACCACATGCTGCACCAGACCTGACCCTGCACTGGGAGGCTGAAAACAGGAGAATCACTGAGTCCAAGCTGTGTAGTAAGACCCTGTACCAAATACACAAATAAAAGTTTTTTCAAAAGCTCTATCCTATCTATAATATTAATCTATCACATTTCAATTTTACATGCACTTATTTTTAGATTCTAATATCTTTTTCACCTAGATACATCTGATAGTTTATGTGACATGAAGCTATGATATACCATAGATCAAACTTGATGCCTACCTGCTTTTATACATCTCCAGTCCTAAATTTGTTTTCCATGTTTGGAGAATATTAAAATAATTCAAAAGTAGAGTAGTATTTCTTAATATATAAAAATTGTAATAAAACTCACCTTTCGGTGTTCAAAAGAAATTCTCTACTGAAATACAACCATTCTCATTTGTTTATATATTGTCTTGTGCCTGCTTTCTGTCCTTGTTATTTTCTTTTTCTTGTTTGGTTCTGGGAATTGAACTTACAACCTCATGCTTGCCAGGAGGGTGCTATACCACTGAGCTAAATCCCCAGCCTATGGCTGCTTTCTTGCTACCAAAGCAGCATACAATAATTGTAGCAGGAACTAGATTGACCTTAAGGCCTAGAGCATGTAGCCATTCAAAGAAAACAGGGTCTTGGTCATGCTAGGCAGGTGCTCCACCACTGAGCTACATCTCCAGGCATACTGATTCACATTATAATGTATCTTATTGTAATTTTATCTGTCTTAATGGTCTCATTATACTTCTCCAGAGGAACAAAGATGTCACACACACACATACACACACACACACACACAATTAGGAGGAATTGGCTTATGCATGTGTGGAAAAATATGAAAGACCCAATATCCGTTCTTCTTAAACTGTAGACTCAGGGGGCTGGGGAGATAGCTCAGAAGAATAAGCACTTGCCTGGCAAATGCAAGGGCCTGAATTCAATCCTTGGTTCTGCCAAAAGCAAAATCAAAAATCTGTAGACTCAGGAAGGTTTATGGAATACTGTAGTACAAGTCCAAATGTCTGAGAACCTTGGGTGTCAGTAATATATTTCTCAGTCTGAGGGCAAAAGCCACTCGGGCAGAGTGAATTCACTTTTTCTGTACCTCTCTGCTCTATTCAGTCCCTCAACAGATTAGATGACCGGCTCACACCCAGGAGACAGACAGCTTTACCAATTCAATGTAATTGTTAACCTTACTGAAAATCACCCTGTTGGACCCATTATAATGCTTGGCAAATACCTGGGCATCCTATGATTATATCCACATGAAAGTATCCATTAAATATGAAGGTGACATACTCCACTTTTTATTTTAGGTAGCACATCTTCTCAATACACAGCTCACATTATAACTGTTGTGGTGTCTACAGCACCCATAATTCTCTCCTCATCACCTGCCCATCCACTCCTCCTACTGCTTAGTCCCACCTTGCTCAGAAGGGTTTCAAGCTGTAAAATGGCATGTGGTACTATTGATGATAATCTGTACTTACAGCAGTCAATCTAACGTGGTCAGTTCTCAGGACTAGGACTTCTACTAAAAGTTAATCTTTCTTTTATTCTGAGGATAGCAGTAGACTGCTCATATGAGGAAATTCATAAATGAAAAAATACCTTATGAAACTCAGTCATCAACTCTGTTAAACCTAAATTGTTGTAACAATAATGTCATTTAATTTATCACAATATAGTAGGTTATTTCCTTTGTTCAAATCCTTACGTTCTGCATCCAAATGCATACATATTATATATATTATATATATATATATATATATATATATAATATATATAACAATGGATATATTGACATTCATAATGAGATACAGTATTGAATTCCAGTCTTATCCTTGATAAGCATAGTGACTAACAAATTCACTGTTTGTGAGCTTTACTTTTTGCTCTATAACATGGAAAAATTTCAAAAAGTTGTTCAGAGATGAAATGACACATATTGGCTAATGTAGAGCCAATTGACTATCATAATACCTGTTACTCATTTGATACCCAGCCTACATTTTTTTTTTCTATCTGGATAACCCCAAATTCATTTCTGATGTCTTTGAATTAATTTTTAATGAATTCTTAATATTCCATCCAGTAAGTATGACTAATTTATCCTTGCATTATTAAAAATTTACATTATCAAAAATAATTTGTTAGCAGATCAGAAGAATTCAATACCAGCAAAGAAAGAGATAAACTCCCACAGAAAATCTTTGTGTACTTAACAGAGTCTGTGGTCCAATGCCTAGTAAAAGAAAAAAGGTATCAACAATTTATCCTCCTGGGTACTTCTTGAAATGAACACATTATGTGTGGGTGAAGAATAATCTTCATAAATTCCAAATTAGTAACTGGGAATGAAACACACATACTGAATTTTCTCAGATTTTTTATTTCTACCTGATGACAGTGGGTCCTGGAGGAAAAAAAAGATTTTTTTTTAATAAATTAATTTCTGATAGGGGCCCTGGAATGTAGAGAAGCCTGAAAATTATGAATTTAATGTATGAATTAAACTGTACTAACCCAGGATACCTTACCTACTTAAGCAAAGCAATTTTAACATTTGCTTGTTAAATGAGGACCCCAGCGTTCCTTCTACTAATCACAGCAGACGTCACTCTCTGATCACAGCAGGACAATGGGAGGCATCTTTCTGTGCCATTTACCAGAGACAAACTCCTGAACAGTCCCAGCATCTCATGGCAGACTCTTTGGAGGCTGTACAGGATGGTGATGCCTCAGGGTTTGGCTCTTCATGCTTCACCTCCTTTTCTAAACTGGCTCTTTTTGGTCTGGAGTGCCTTTCGGATTTCTGAGCATGTCTCTTCTCTGGTTGAGATCAGGACAAGCTCCATGAAGCTTCTGACTGGCTGTTTCAGACCACATTCCTATTTCCTAGAATACTCTGCTAGGGAGGAGGTGAGATTCTGTGACTGACTCAACCCTGGTATTGTTGGGAACCAAGCAATGCAGGCTTCCCAGGTCCCATCTGAAGCTCATGTCTGACAGGGGAGCAGCTGAGAGAGAAAGAATAAAGTTCCCCAAGGGAGAGAGGGGCAGACATACCCACAACATTGATTCAGCCAGCCCTGTGCTGCACGGAGCTGAGTCCAGGAGAGCCACTGTCTCTTTACAACATATATATATATATATATATATATATATATATATATATATATATATATATATATATATATATATGATGGGAAACAACTTCTAGATGATAGCACAGTAAAATATATAACTGGCAAGTATGAAGTTTCTACTGTATAGGGGACAGTCTACACAATCCTAACCTTGTTTAAACTATGGTGGAAAAACTAATTATCCAGCCATGTAAAACATATTTTAAATGCATGGATCTCTTTATTAAGAAATATCTGCAAATTATAAAATGACATTTAACAAAATAGCATGTTATTGGTACTGTTGTTGTTCATGGTTTACATTCCTAACGTTCAACAACTTGTATGGTAAATAAAATATTTTTTTCATGAAAATGAAGCAACTCGCTTTTATAGGAGAAGAAATCAATCTGACAGGCAACAAAGAAAGCAAAGTGAACCATCTCTTAGAGGCAAGCAGGACACACCCAGGAGTGTCCCAGTTCTCCAACATTTGTGTAAAGTTGGTGTGTTTGTCATGTTGCACAGTGCCAAGGAGCCTCTGTGTAATTTCTATGCTTGGTCATGTGAGACTCACCCTTCTGTTTTACTCTCCTTCAGATTTACCTCAGAAAGGGTGCTCTCCTAGTGTATGAACAGGTCAAATAAGACTCATTTCTTAACCCTCAGAGATCGATTTTACTTTGCTTTTACATTTTCATCTGGGGCTAATTTCTCCTTAACATATTTCCTTCTAATCCTCTTTATTTTTTAGTTAGAATGCCTTGATTATTTTTCCCCTCATACTGATTAATTCCTACTAATCCATGGTTCTATCTATTTTTACATTTAAACTTTTTATCTTATGAGTTTAAGTATTCTATCTTGTTCTTTAATCATCAGAGGTTCTACAATTTTAAGGATCCATACTTTCATTTTCTATTTTAAAAGCCAATTATTTAATCTGACTTTCAAACTGGGTGTTTTATTCTTCAGGAATTTTAATTCTTTTATTCAGTTTTACCTCCTTGTCTTTTGTTTCCAAGTTTTTAAAATGTGTTCCTCTAAAGCACTACTGCTTGATCTTTCTTATTCTCTTTTTTTTTCAACAAAATACATTTTTAGGGCCAGCCAGATAGCTCAATGAGCTAAAGCACCTGGTAGGTAGACACAGGGACGGGCTTAGATCCCCAGCATGCTGTGCAAGCCTCAACCCCGAAGCACACTGTGGGTGATTGAGACTGAGCATGGTGGCATGTGCCGGTAAGCCCAGTGCTTGCGAGGCTGAAACGGGAGGGTTACTATGAGGTCGATCTTCGTAGTGAGACCCTATACTATATATATATATATATATATATATGGTCTCATATATATATATGATGGTGGACAACATGAGGGCCATGAGGAATCATGATGACGAAATTAATAATACAAATCAAATATTTCTTGTTTAAAAGTATTTTGGATTTGGGATTTCTCTTTTGGCTTTTCTGATATTTGTATAATTCATCATGAAGTATCCAGGCATAGGACCAAATGTCATGTACTGTTTACACACCTCCTCTCCACACACCCTGAAGGGGGAGGGGACTTCCTACGATGTGTTTAGCGCTCCCGGCTGTGACAGCCCCCAGCACCTAGAGTCAGGCACCAGATCCCCTGCTTCCAGTGCTGTACTGGTACTCAGAAGGTTTCCGATTGCAAAGCATCTCAAGGTTTCAGGATTTGGGATTAGTGGTGCACTCTCCGTGATAATAGGAGCAGGAGACAGCAGGTGAAGCCGTTCTCTTTCTCTAGATTTGTCTTTGGGCCTTTGCCCTTTCCTCCAGATGAACTCCTGAGCCCTGTCAGAGGCTAACTTTCCCCATGACTCCTCCACTAACATTGATGCTTAAGGAGATTTGGAAAAATGGCTAAGGAGGAACCTAAGGTGACTATTTTCTTTGCGCAGAAAGAACACCTTGTTTATTGAGACATTTTTCCTACCTGAGATCTCACACTACGGTGGTTTGGGCAGGTTGTAGGCATCAACAGACATGATTAAAAAGTAGCTAGAAAATATTCTCCAAGTGCTTCCCCTAGTCTATAACTTGAGCTTCTTCGCAAGGGTTAGTGAGGCTGAATCATCCCCTCATTCCACAAATAAAGATACAAAGCAGATAATCAATTGCTAGGCTTTCACCTCTGCTTAAACACTAGATCCCCTAGAAATAGGAAGCCTACTTCATGCACTTTTAGGATGATTAAGTGAATTGATATATATAAAAACCCTTGGAACTATGCCTGACATGTAGTAACTGCTAAGTTAATTAAATTTTTTAAGTGTCTGCCTTTCTAAAGCAACCTCTCACACTTACTGATGCACTAGAAAACTCTTACTTCAGTAAACCTAAGTCCTAGTTCCTCACAGCAACAATTAAGTAAAAGTTAATCAGAATAAAAGTTACTCAAAAGATTTGTTGTTTTCATTTGTTGTATTTTTAATTCTTTTTCAATAGGATGGTTTGGCTTCTCTGGACAAATTCTAGCTTGCCAGAATCCCCATTTGTTCAAATTAGAAACTCCTGCCGTTTCCCCCTCTTTTTTCTTTTTCCATAGTTTAGTGCCCGAGATTGGTATCATTTTTTTAAAAATCTTTTATACTCATTTCATGTCTCTCAGAAATCAGGTAGACCAAGGAACAAATACAAACAAAAAGTTCAGCATTTTCCCAGAAGTGTCCTGCCCTGTGGGGGGGCCTTGGGTAGCCTGGGGCTGCGCATGGAAGCTCAGCTTTCCTCATCCGGGGACTCCAGGCCTGCCACGCCCTCTCGCGCCACTGCCACTGCTCTCGAGTCTGTGCAGGTCAGAGCCTTCGGCAGGCTGTCGTTCTGCAGGTTTTCAGAGGAGGGCTGGGCCACATGCTGTCTTCCACTCCTGCCCAGCCTCCTGCTCCTTGCCTTCTATGTTTCCCAGCTAGGATGTGGCCTCGCCATTCACTTGAGGAGACAGATCCACCTCAGCCTTTCTGTTCCGGTCCTGTTTGCTTTCTGGGGTGCCTCCGTCTTGGGCCCCAAGGCTTGAGCCAGTTTATTGACTTCTGCTGCCTGATTGGTCTTTAAGGATCCTTCCATCTCAGGAAAGAGGAATTAAGAAAAATTAATTCTTGAAGAAGGAATTAAGGGCCACATATTAACTTTATAAGAATGGTGATTTGTATTATCAGATTATATTACGATTTCTTTTTTTTTTTTTTCATTAGAAGACCATCCGGGAATCCTGGCAATGCCCCATTCAGAAGTAATTTCCTCTCTCTAAGAGCGAGTGTCACGTTACTAATGGATTCCCTCATCCTCAGCCTACATGAATTCTATTTGTGCCTTTTTTGCAATGAAGGAGAAAGCTCTCAAGGATCACTCAGTCATTGTCCAGCACTCAGGAAATCATCTTCCCTTGACTAACACACATGTAAACCTCACTTTATCCAAAATTATCTGCCCTTAAAACTGTTATTTCCAGAAGGTCCTCTCCTTTTTATTTTTTACTGGTACATTTTAGGCATACACGTGATAATATTCATGTTGGGGAATTTGGACCTGAGCTACTATACTTGATTCTTCTTTTTTTCCCCACATTTCTCTTCCTCCCTTCAACTCCCCTTCCCCTCCATATTTACAAAAGCTTTGTTTCCATTTTTTCCTTCCATCCATTTTCTTCCTTCCTCCTTTCTTCCATTCTTTCTCCAAGCTCCCTCACTCTTCTCATTTGAATATTTCCTTTCCATTTTATAATATCTATTATGCATTCAGGTCTTACTTACACTTCTGTTTTGTTACTCACATACTCATGCAATATTGGAACATGTGTCTAATTTCACTTATGTGTGTGGTCTCAGGGTGCTTTCATTTACCTAGAAATGTCTTAAGCTTATCCTTCTTTATGGCAAGGTATCACATCATTGTAAACACACACATACACATGCACATGCGCACACGCGCGTGCACGCACACACATACACACATTTTCTAAATCCATCTAAAATTTATGGTCATTTGGGCTGTTTCTAAGATTTACCTATTATAAACTGTGCTGTTATAAACATGGTTATTAGTATATCACTATGGCATGATGCTTTTAATTCTTTTGTGAAGATACTAAAGAAGAGAGTTTCAAATGGTCCTGTGCCACTGGGGTTTGGTTTATAAAGTCTTTGTTTTAGTTTTTTGAGGAATCTCTACACTGATTTCCACAGTGGTTGCACCAGTCTATGCTCTCTTCAATAGTGATGAAGGGTTCCTTTTCCCCCACACCCATTCCACTAGTTGTCATTGGATGATTTCTTGATAGTAGCCATTCTTTATGGAATGAGATAGAATCTCAGCATTATTTTAATCTATGTATTTTAAATGACCAGTGATGCTAAACATTTTTTACATGCATTTGCCATTTCTACTTCTTCATCTGAGAAATATCTATTCATTTCAGATGCCCATTTTTGGACTGAGTCTTTAAATATGAATGGTATAATTGTTTTGAGAATATATATGTGTCTATATATACATATATATATATTCCAGATAACAATCCTTTGAGGAACAGCTGGCAAAATTCTTACCCCCATAATGAGGGCTGTCTCTTTGCTCTATTGGTGATTTATTTTGATATGCAGAAACTTTTAAATAAGATGGGATCCCAGATGTTCATTCTTTGTGATAGTTCCTGTGCCCCTGGGGTTTGGCTTATAAAGTCTTTGTCTGCATCCATGTCTTCAAGAGTTCTACCTATTCTAATTTCTACCTATCCTATTTTCAAGAAGATTTCATGTTTTTGTTCTAACATTTAGATATCTCATCCAATTCAATTTTAGGGTTGTTTTTTTTTTATTTTTGGGGGATTGAACTCAGGCCCTTGTGCTTGCCAGGGAAGCGCTTATTCTACTAAGCATCTCCCTGGCCCCAATTTTAGTATAGCACATATGAAAGATAGGGTATGGTTTTACTCTTGAATATGTGGAGAGCCAATTTTTCCAGCTAAATTTACTAAACTGACCTTCTTCCAATGAAGGTGTTTGACTCTTTTGTCATAAATATGGAAGTTGAGTGTGTTTGCAGTTGTTTCCACATCTTCAACCCTGTCCCACTGAGCCTTGAGTCTCTTGGTTTTATCCATATCATGATGTTTTTATCACAATAGTTTTACAGTGTAATTGTGAGTTACAAATTGTGACGCCCCCTGCGTTCCCCTTGCTCTATGTTTGGACTGTCAGATCTTGATGAACCTTCCTTAAAACAGCATTTTAGCTGGTAATAATCTACCTGCAAATATTGTAGATAAATTACTTTAGATTTATTGGATTTACCTGAAGTTTTTCTTCTAAAGCAAAATATTTGAGATTATTTGTTTTGTTTCCTTCTCCAAACGCTCATTGCCTGGGATCCTATCAACTCCTACATTACAGTATACTGTTTCTTTCTTTCTTTTTTTTAAATTTACATATTTGGCACAGGGTCTCACTGCACAGATCCAACTTGTAGTGATCTTCCAGTTTTCAGCCTCCCCAGTGCTGGGATTACAGGCCTGTGCCACCACACCGGGCCTCTGTGGCTGGCTCAGCATGCTGGGGAGCAGAGCTTGGGCCAGGGGCAGGGTCTGAGCCATAACCTGGGCCTGGGCCGGGGCAAGAGCCAGCATGGAACTGTCCCTGAGATTATCTAAGCAGGCACTTAGCCCTCTGAGCTATCTTGACAGCCCTGACAGCACATTACTTCTTTAAAAGATGACTGAGTTTAAAACTATCCATCAGGCCGGGGAGATAGCTCAGTGGCATAGGCACCTTCCTGGCAAGTGCAAGGTCCTGAGTTTCACCCTGATGCAAAAAGAAAATCTTTATCCATCAGTTTTTATCCACAACTTCAGTCCTTGAAGTTTCTGATAGCTGTCTGTTAATACTTATGTTTATTTTGGCAAATAGATTCCCCAATCAAGGGTCATTCTGGGTGATTTCAGGACTATTAATCCTTTATCCTCTTTGTCTGTGTCAGTGAGTCCTTCCCAGTTTTCATAGAAAACCAAGATTTCCATGAACTACCAAAGCTTTGGAAAGCACATGCACCTCTTAAAGTGGACCACCTATTATATATGGATCAATATATTTAAAAAATATTTTAAAACTTACTGAAAATTATTATCAATAAAACATTATACAGCTGGTGATATGTGTGATGACACCAAAGTATTTGGCCTATATTTATAACCTCAGTAGAAGGTCAAGGATAATATTCCAAGATGCCTCTCTAGGTTGATCATCATGTCTTATATGCATATTTTGAAAATAAGAAGATGTGTCAATGCTTAGTACATTTCACTTTATAGAAATGCAGAATGTTTTCCATAGTGGTTGGAATAGGAGAAGTAAGGATCTGAAAAACAAAATCCCTGGATGACAGCTGTCCTGTAAAGCAATGCTTAACGTTATGCACTAGCACCCTGAAAGATTTTCCCTATTACTGAATATCCAACAATATTATATCCAAATGAGAGAGATGATTACAAAGTCTATTTTCCTTCCAGGGCAATTACTCAGAAGGAAGTAACTGTCTTTGAGTATGAGAACATTTAAATATTTTATTTAGAGTATCACTGCAGAACACTGAGGTAGGGTTCCACGTTAATGGTTCAGCTATACATAGGACAATTTGAGAGCTTTATTTTAACCCCACAACGTGGTATGAGAGAAGAGCCAGAAAAATTAAAGGTTGATCTTAACTTGTCAGAGGAAAAATGATGGAGATAATCTCTGGGGACCCATTGTAGCTCGGGTCAAACACTGACTATAGTTTGATCTTCAGGAAGGAAAAGGTCTTTGCCATTTTGTTTACTGATAAACCCATAAGCTCCTTGCCCCATGCCTGACACAAAATAAATGCTTAATTTTTTGGTAGAAATGAAACAATCAGCATTTGTAATATTCCACTAGCAGTAATTTGCCATTAGATATAAATTCTGCCTAGTACCAGAAAAATAAATGAACATGCTTGAATTTACTACATTTATAAAGTTCTGTATGAGACAGGAGATGTGAAATGTCACCAAATAGCAGCATTTACAAGAGGACAGCATCTCCCTTTAAAAGAACTAATTCAGGTTAGGCAGGAACCCTTAGTCTGAGAGGATCATGAGAAACAAAACCCTGTGCCTGGGCAGAAAGATGTAGAGAGCTTAGAACTTCTAGGGAGCCAATCTTCTGCAGACACTAAGGCCCTTGGCATTCACACCTGACATGCAGGTCTCTCCCCATGGCTGCCCCATCATATGCAAGACTTTGCCTCAATCAAGACTTCAAGAAATAACAACAGGAAAACACACACACACATGCATGTATGTACACACATCTCAATAAAAATCCCTAATAAAAATAATGTAGCACTTAAAAAATAACTTCAGAAGTTGATTACTTTTTAGAACACTGCATTAAAGCCTTGCTATTTCAGTAAGAATATATTTTTAAGTAAAAATATATCAAGGCTTAATAGGAATAAAAGAAATGGAAAGCTGAGGAGCTGTGCTTGCTGCTGCTGGCTGTGATGGCAGACCAGAAGACAGGGCCATCCCACAGCTCCACAATCCTGCCTCAGGTAGACGTTTAGCTTACCTGTGCTGATGGCACACAAACATGTGGGTGGAACTATGTGACTGCCACTCTCTTTGCATAGAACTGCTATCATAGTGCTGCAACACATCGCCATATCTCCAAACTCTGCCAAGACCATGGGTCATGGACCCAGCTGTGTCACAAATTCACCCATCACTTCTAAACCTATTACTCAAGTAAGGCATTAAATCTCTGCCATCACTGCCTGTGTCTCTTATTTATTCAACTGTCTGACGCTCACCTCTCCAGATGGTAGAAAAATGTCCCGATTCTTTATGCTCACCCTTTACCTTTACAAGAGATACCGAGATTGAAGATTCTATCAGATCCCAAAACACTGTTCTGATTTACCATTCAGCAATCTGGCTAATAGTCTAGTTTTAGAAACTTTAATATTTTCTTCCCATGGCACAGAAACTTCTGAAAGCATGTGGATGGGAACACTGAGGCTGGATCTTCAGTTTTGATCTGTCCAGGGAGTGTTTGCTAGGTGTTGATCACAGAAAATAGAAGTTTTGCCTCATTCAGGACTTCGTCCCATTTTTGTGTCTTTATTTTCTTTGACATTTTTCCCTCGCTACTCTTTCTCAACTTATTCCCCTACACCCACTGAATATATTTGTAAGTATTCTTCAGCTATTTCTAGAACATAGTAGCACAAAATTAAACAAGCACATGGGTAGGTATATGCTCATGCCAAATGAAGTCAGGTATTCCACTGAGTCACTAGAGGACTTCAGAACATCATCTTAGCTCTAATTTCACCATACTTTTATCATAGAGTCTTGACTAAGTTGACTCCTCCTTTGTTTTCATTTCCCTTGGCATAAAGGGGTATGATAGCAGTTAACCTATCTCTGGGGTGTGTTCAAGTTTAATGAATGAATGCATATAATTCCCTCAGTGTGCCTTGCCTGAGATGCACTGCTTCTGCACATTATTAGTCCTGCTATTACAGCACCATCTCGGGACCCTCCGCCTATAAACTGGCTTGTCACAGGAAGTCTCGGAAATAATAACAACTCTTATCCCAGAGTGCCTTTCTCCCTGAAACCTCACAGAACTTAAAGACTATAGAGCTCAGTGCAAGATGGATGGCGATGACTACTGAATATTTTCTGTTTCCAGATGGGATACATTAAGGTCTTATATTCACATCAGGCTCACCTGTAATGTGAGCCCTCACCAGCATCATTGCTTGCAGAAGGCACGTGCACACCTCTCGCTGTTTCTCTGCAGAGGCAGACAAGAAGTAATCCTGGCGAGAAGAGGGGTTGCAAGCTGGTATTCCTGAAGTACCTTGAGATAGTATTGAAAGAGTCAAGCTACATTAATATTAAAAGGTTAATGGTAATCATATGCTTTTATTGAGCCATGATTTTTCTGGAGAAGTTAGTAAAAGCATCCTATTTTCTGTTTGTTTGTTTTTTGGTCCTCCTCTAGTTTTTCATTTTGTTTCCCTTCTGAATTGTCTGCAAAAGAAGCCTTTATTTTTAGTTATATAAGTCACAGATTAATTTTAAATGGTTGACACATTGCTTAGGCTCTTCATGGACACCACTTGCCAGTCAAAATATTTCAGCACTTAGTGAACACCATTTTGTAATCAAACTATTTTAAATAATAAGAGACTGTTGATGGCTATCACTGGCTAAACTTCAGTGTGTTTTCCTTCGGCCTGTCATTTGAAGGATGAGGAAGCTCTTGATTAAAACAATTATAGCATCAGTCCACTTAAAAGTAATTCAACTACACTTCTAAAACTACACTCCTATAAATCAGATGCTTCTTCCAGCAATTAGTCTGAAATGGCAAGCAGTAACTGGATGGCGTTGTGGCTCAGGATTATGCTGTCCTTGTTACCTACTTTGATAGACTCTGGTAAGTCCCGATCCCTTATGATAATGCCTTTTCAGATCTTCCATACTAACGTCTCTTTGGTTTTTACTATTATTAACACACACTACTTAGACAAATTAACTGCGTCACTGTGACATTTCCACACATGCATCATTCTTTGTTTCTTCTTACCCTTCTACCTTTTGCCTGCCCCAGGCACCCTTCCTTGTCCAGAGTCATCCCTCTTCTCCCCTCACGTCGATTTTTAATAAAGTCTCTTAGAATTGAACTTCAAAAGGACTTGGTTATACTAAAGGCTTCAGGAGTCTAATTCTTATTACCTTAGTTGGTTGCAGTGTTGAAACTTTTTCACATTAAATTTCCTCCAACATTTTTATTTTATAAGTTATTTCAAAAATAAACTCCATAATTCCACTGCAGAAAACTGGCATTGCATACTGAGATGATGGGAATTTTACTGAGTTTTCTGCTTGCACAAATATGTATTAGAAACAGAATAAGCCCTTGGGCTCTCTGTCACTTGATTAAACCTTGAGCATTTAGCTGACATCATTTTTTGGCACTTGTCTTTCTTCTCTCACTCCCTACCAATGGGTAATGGAAATACAGTTGTCAGCATCAAATTATCCTAATATAAGGAACCTAACTCCTTATAGCACTCAGCTTTCTCCATTTTCACCCCACCCTATCCCACATAGCCATAGTACCTCTATTTGTTAGCTAATGGGAAGACAGTGCAGACAATCTCTATGACCTACACTTAACTTAGTCCTGGGCCATTTGCAATGACCAATTTCTCATGCTTCACATAAAGGCAGACGTAGATGTAATTAACCAGCCTGGGCTGGTTTATAATGATGGGCCTAATGGAAACATTCCTCCTGGGCACCTGCAGTAGCTAACTGAGGCTTGGAAGCATGAGATTTGAGTTTTCCCTTTTAGCATGGCAGTTACAGATATTGTCATTGATCATGAAATTGTCCACTCTTTTTAAAATACTGCTACAGTGTTTGATTAAAGTACTTTGTGTTGTCATGTATTTCAGCCTGAGTTACCTCAGCCTGAGGGAGAATTTCCTTTCTGCCTTTTTTTTAACTGTCTGCCATTAATTTTCTTGAGCATGTCTTTAGTCTCGTGTCAGTGGATGGTTTAAGGAGGGATTGGCAGGTCCGATGTAGTCTCAGCTTACCACAACATCCAGGTATCACCTCAGTGAACCTGTAGAGTTTTGCTGCTCATTAAGTTTATGGGCAAAAGTGCATCTTCTTCACGACTGGGCGAAGGCCCTGGAATTAGAGAAAAGCACGTTATGACACAAAATTAGTCACACCCCTTCTCTGTGTGTTGACATTAATCAGGTCTTCCTGGGTTCAAATAGATTACCAATAACCTACATACAGCAAAAGGGAAACATAATTGCTCATTGGAAGCCAGTCCTAGTATTTGTGTTATCCATCAGTCACACCTTGACTCACAGCTTTCTTCAAATCCAAAGGAAGGTATTGAGGCCAGTGAATTGTAGAATGATTACGAACTTTCCCTAATATTAAACTCCATTTGCTATTAACCGAAACAGAACACTGCAGACTATTTTTATCTCTTACTGAAACAATTAGAACAATTTCCTAGCAATTTGAGTCCAAAGATATGACTTCCCTGGGAATATTCTCAAAGTCAGTTTTTAGCCTCCATGAATAGGGCAATTTTTTTTTTTACTTTACTATTTTAGATTTGGCCTTAGGAAATCCTTTGGACTTTTGCCCTCAAGAGCCAGCAATCAATCACAATTTTACTTTGCTTGATTACCAAAAAGTCCAAGAAAGAGTAACTTGCTGTCACCCTTCATCTCAGCGTCAGTGACGCTGACAGCAGTTACTACCTGCGTTATGGGGCGATTGAAAAAATAGATTTGGTAAGATTTTTTCAGGTTTTAAACACAGAAAAATGGCCTTTGAGTTGTAGCTACCAATCTTAGCTGATGGACCTTGTATTGCTTTCACTGAAAAAGGAGTAGGTGGTAATAATCAATGTAATTTTAAACTCGAGTGTTTTTATTTATCTCAGAGATCAATATCATTCTGGAGCATTCCTTTCAGTCAGTGACACCATGGACAAATTCAGTTCATCATCTTAACCATATCATTTCTCAGCACCAATGATTAAATAACTTCAGCGTGTTTGAATTTGTTTGGGGTGTCCTCAAAGTAGGCTAATTTTGTTCCAGTTGAATGTCCTTGATTATATGGTATTCAGACAGAAGGAGATTACACAACACTAGAAACTATTCAAATGTCTTTGTGTTAATTAAATTGCCAGAAATTTTATCATGAGCCTGTGATGATTCCAAGGCCCTGGCAGGCTGTGGCTCCTTTAAAAGGAGCAGCGTTGGAATGCAGCCTCCATTTGCTGACTTAGCAGGGCTGCAGCCAGCTTGCCTGCAAAGGCCCCTGGGAGCCGGGCAGAGCAGCCCTTTGGCACTAAGTGGGCGGACAGAGGGTTTGCAAGGAGATTCAGACATTGTATGCAGTATTATCAGGCCTTGACTCTGCTCAAATCAGAACACAGTTTTCTACCTTTTTCTTTGAATGTCCAGCACTGCTATTAGAGCTTGGAACTGTGACTTTTTACCTCCACAGCCCTCTAGAATTCGTTTCAGGAACAGTATTTTGGGGAGTTTTCCCCTCTTGATTTTTATCATTATACTTTCTTTTCACTCTTTGGAACTTGGTAGAAAATATCCCGTGCATTCTTCTGTCTCATGTGAACTTTGAAAAACCTTCTGGGAGAATATTTTTCCCCTAGTTTGGCTTTGAATGTGGGAACCTTATGATACAATGTGATAACGAACAATGTGAGGCTATTGGTGCGGTGATAGCAGCAGTCAGGCCCATTGAAAACTCCTGCATGTTCTGAAAGAGGCTGGATGGGTTGTTAAGAATTGTGTCTCCCTGGAGACTTTATTCTCAGTCAACTGTCTCTCCCAATAGCCTACTCAAAGTTGGAAACATGGATTTTTCTCAATATTACATTCAGCCTTCTTACTTGGATTGCAGAAAAAATTATATTTAAAATTTGAATCCAGGTAAAACTTCCACATTTCTTTTAGAATATGACACTATCCAGCTTACTAAAAGATTTGCCAAGATTCTATGAACCTTCTTGTGAACCCTGAGAAATTTCATGCTAGGGCTGAACCAGAAACGAGGTACATTTCACCAAGTGTTAGATTTCCCTCTGGTCAGCTAGTCGGGCTCTCTCCCCTGATGTTGTATTAATTATTTCCTGCCAGAAGATGAAGAAGAAGACTACCTAGACTCACTCACTACCAAATAAAATATTTTCAAGGTGAAATGACCCCCACCAAATGTAGATTTGAAGATGTCACCACCACAACACTGTGTCTTTACTGTCTGGACTCACACCTGACCAATGGCTTTGCTACAACATGGAAAGGGCAAGCACAAACAAGCACTTGAACCATATTACAGCAGTTTCAAAGGAGAAAGGAAGAAAGAGTAAGAAACTTCAGAAGGTATTAAGTCCACAAATCGACAAGTGTATCTATTGACCCAATGGATCTCCTGGTATGGAAAATTGAATCCAAAATACCCAGGCTGTAACATATTGCAAACTCAACACATATAGAAAAAACTTTTTAATTCCTTCTTTTCCAATGAAGGCTTTATGTGTTAAAATGTCTTTCTTAAACGCTTGTATAAACCAGGGCTTCTCAACCTTGACAGTATTAACATTTTAGGCTGGATGATTGCTTGTTGTGAGCTTTTTTTCTGTAACTTGTAATTAACCTAGCAGCATTTTTATCTTCTTTCCATTAGATACAGAACAATCCCAGCCTTAGTCATGACAAACACACTTTGGATATTCTCAACTGTCCCTTTTGTGGAAAAGTCAGCTTCAACTGAAATATATTTGTTCAAATATCAAAGAGTACATCTCCAAATGCCTCCATATTCAGCAACTAACATTTCAGCATATTTTTTCCTATGAGTTCAAAGCTAGCCTACAGTAGTTGATAAACCATATAAAGAAACATCTAAGGGCTAGCCAAGCAGCTTAATATACTAAAGCACCTGGAATCAGGCTAAGGAGCCTCGAGTTCGATCCTCTGGGCCTGCCATGCCAGCCCCACCACCGGGGCACACAGAGATAGCGATTGAGACTGGGCATGGTGGTCCAGCACCTGTAATCCCAGCACTTGGGAGGCTGTAAACAGCAGAATCACTACAAGTCCTGTCTAGTAGTGAAACCCTGAACACTCTGTAGACCCTTCCCTAAGCCAATACAGAAACAAAGGGACATCTATAAAAATTACAGATTTTTTTTGTACCAAGAATCAAACTCAGAACTTTATGCTTGCCAAATGGGTGCTGTACCACTGATTTAATTCAGCCCCCAATTAAGACCTAGAAAAGACAGCAGAAACAGCAGCAGCCACAAAATTCATTCCAAAATGTAAGCCTGTGAACGATGAAAATGTCCTTATAAAGAAAATAAAAATCATTCAGTTTTAAGAATTTTGAAAATCAACATGTAGAATGGTTTCTAGCTTATTCTGAAAATACTAGCATCACATTAACCAATATAGTAGGAAGTAATCCTGTACTTACTTAATTTGATTTAAATTATGTAAATTCGAATGAAATTTAAAATTCAGTTAATTGAATCACTACTACCCAAGGTAAAATGCTACTGGTGGTTATCACACTAGGTAGTACAAATATAAGAAATTTTCCTCATGGAAAATAACACCTACTAATCACTGATGCTTAGAGTGCAGAACTAATGCTAGAAGTTAAAATAAGATAAATTTCAATTTAATAAAGGAATAAAAACTTAAATTTAGAACTTTAAAACAATGATCCTCTCAAATAAAATTTAAGCCAATGCTAAGGTAAAATTCTTACTAGGTAGACTGTTGCACTAGGTGATCAGACTACTATGGACTCAAAAGGGGCTATGTATAAACTTTCTTATGACTTTTCATGTAATAATTCTTTTAATGATTTCTAAGTAAAACCCCAACAGAATAGAAGGAATGCATATTTTAAAATTGGAGCACTTTAAATATTATATAATCACTTGATAAAATCAAGAATTGCTTATTTAAAATATTCTTCCACACTAAGATCTGTTCATATTCTAACTTCCATAAACGAAAAAAGTTTATATTATTCTGTCAATGAATCGAGTCACTTACACATTTTGAAGCTTGACCATATGCCATTTGGGTTCATATAATATCCAAATTCAAGATTTACTCCTGTACTGGACAGAATGAAAAATAAGGGTTTAAGGTGTTCGGAGCAGGAAAGGGTATTAAGAGAGAAGATTCAGTGCAGCATTGACAAAGATGCTGTTGCACAACAGCTTTCCATTACAGGAAGAAACACTCTGTAAGATATTAGAAATTCAAATGATAGTTGAGAATAAATTATTCTTAAAAAAGCAAACGGTGTTAAACGCAAAACTAAAATTGCGTACACTCCTATTCTACAAACCTGGTGGTGGCCAGCTTTTAATTACTGTAACAAAAATCCAAAATAAATCAACTTCTAAAGAGAAAATCATGATTTGGCTCAGAGTTTTAGAGGTTTCAGCCCATTATCAAGGAGACCAGTTGTTTTGGGGCCTCTGCTGGGGGTATCAGAGAGCAATGTGGGCAGCAGCCTGCATAACAAAGTTCACCTCATGAAAAGGTGAGAGGAAAAGGGCAGAGAGGAAGAGACTGCTGTCCCATGTTGCATTTGAGGGCACACTCCCAGTGGCCTAAAACTTCCCACAGGACACCAGATCTTAATATTTCTATTTTAAGACATAGAAATTCTAAACAAAGCCTAACTAGAGAGTGACTTTAACCCATGAACTTTTAGGAAACATTTGAGATCCAAACTTAAGTGCTCCTTCCCAAAGTATAATATCCATTCACAAATATACACTCACATAGTTTATAAATCTAATTCTGTGAATTTCAAAGAATCAGTTAATACTTACTAAGAGCTTCATTTTGTTTTAATTGTGATCTTTACTGGGTTCTGTGCTATCACCAGTGAAACAGAAAAGAACCATGATCCTCCCCTCTCAGAAGCTTCGTGGTTTGAGGGGATTACCCAGACAAACAAATACAATGAGGAAAGATGTAGGTAATGTTAGCTACAAGAACAATTAATCTTTACTGTGAAGACATCAACATAGCTAGAGCAGCTAAGAGAGGCTTCAAAGAGGACGTGAACGAAGTAAGACTGAACTGTCTGCAGAAGTGCAAAGCAAACTGACTTAAAAGTATATAGAGCACATGGCAAAGGATATCCTGATGCAGACAGAAAGGAGATCTACAAATATGAACTGGGAATCTGCAAGATAAATGATAGCTAGATAATGGATTGGGTGTAAATTCAAGGAGCATTAAAACCCCCGGCATAAAATAATGTACCTTATGTGTTGAGAGACAAATTGTCCGCACTCATTCTTGTCCAATTGAGTTGAACAGTGAAATAATACCTGAGGAAGGTCATTGGGCACAGATGGAAGCATGACACGGCGAATGCTGGGATTTACTTCTGCATGATGACAAAAAGTACAGGGAGATATTCTAGTAAGGAACACTGTTATTAGTATGCTTTAGTGAGGAACTTGACATCTCTCCTGCATAAGCTCATGTGGAGACTTCCCTAAAAGTACAACAGTCAGCTGCTAGTTTCTCAGAGAACCTTCCAGCCCCATGGTGCTCCAATGCTCATGAAAAGACAATCACAGAATTAAATTATTTTCTTGATCTTTCTTCTGCCACTCCTTGCTGAGCTGCTGGCATGCTGGAGCAGATCACACACTGTATCTATGCCTCACATTTAGTAGTTATAAAATACAAATTGGTATGTTATCCATCTCACAGCAATGCTGCACAGTTCATGAAGTATGGGACTCTAGGGAATCCTGGCATTTGGCAAAATAAAACGTGTGATAAATAGAAGACTGAGATCATATAAAGTTAAATGGAGACTTTTACTTTTGAGAGGTGCATATTTCTTATATATGCACCCAACTCCATCATGGACAAATATATTCACACACACGTACACACACACACACACACACACACACACACACACACACTGATGGCTGAATACATGCATATACTTTGAACAATATTGAATATTATGGTCCACAAATCTTTAAAGTTCCAGAGTGTCAATGGCAAGTTATAAATGTGAATGCTTAAATATATTCAAGCTAAGTGAGTTTTCTGTACACTTAATATCTAGAAAAGAATATGTGAAATGAATGCTATGACAAAATAGAGGATATTCATAACTAGTTGTGATGCTCACTTTGAGAGAGATCAATCTGTATTTTAATCATCAGATCTTCTCATCATTTCCTTCAGTGCCAACTTGTAACTTACAAGTGGCACACAACCTGGGGCACAGAGGATGACCAAGGCCCTGCCCCCGCCCACCAAGTGAGTAAGAAGTTTTGTGACTCTTCGGGGCCCTGATCAAGCCCAGCACAGCCCAGTGAGTGTGTGGGAGAGCTTCTGCACTCCCCGGTGCTCTCTGGGCCAGGGACACAACAGAGGGGAACCACAGGCTCACAGTTGTGCCAGAAGGGCTGCAGCAAAAATGAACTGAACACAACAGTTATATCAGGCGAGGCATAACTGGATAACCTCAAAGTTAATAGATTGGCACCCAGATCTCATGCGATAAGGTTGTAGCTGCACCGAAACTCTACACCAAAGGTCAGGGGTCAGTGCTATACAGAAGGACAAAGACAAGGAGCAAAATGCAATCTCAGGCCTCGAGCCCACCAATAATAAGTGCAGAGGACACTAACTCAGCTGAAATGAATGAATTACCAGAGGCAGAAGCAAAGAAACAACAACAAAAAGGTAAGGAGTAACTCAGACCAGAATTAACACCTGAAATAAAAAAAGAAAATTTTGAATACATAGGATCTGAAGTAATGGATCAAATCCAGAAACATATGGAGGAAACCCAATGCCCACCCAGAACAAGTGCAGAGAACACTATTCCATCTGAAACATATGAGTTACCAGTGTCCAAGCAAAGAAATAACAGCAGAAAGGTAAAGAGGAACTCAAAGCAGAAATAAATTCTAAAATAAAGAAAGAAATCTTTAAAATCATAGCATCTGAAGTAGAGAATCAATTATGGAAATATGTGGAGGAAACCCAATTTGGAAAAAAATCTGCAGTAAAAGAATTAATAGCTACCTCTAAAGAAGACATTGATAAAAAAAAAAAGAGATTAGAAATATGATGGGTTCCTTGAATGAGCAATACAGAAAAGAAACAGGTCACATGAAGCAGAGTCAAAGAGATACAGAAAAACTTAAAATCTCAATCATGAGTCTACAAAACCATTTGAGTAAAAGCAAAGACAAAGTTTCAGATCTTGAAGATGCTGGTGCAGCTAGTGAAAGGGTGACAAAGGATATCTTAAAAATGAAGATGCAGGAAGAAATAACCCATCACCTGCAAGATGATGCCAAGATGAACAATGTGAAATTAATAGGCATTAATGAGAATGAAAGAGTCAATATAAATGATATAAAAGGAACATGGGCAGAAGTAATAGCAGAAAACTTCCCAAATATGAGGAAACAATCTAACATTCAGGTCACTGAAGCATACAGAATGCCAAATAACTTCAACCCACCTGAAAACGCACTGAGACATATAATAGTCAAGATCCCAAAAATCCAACACAAGAATACTACACTGAAAGCTGCTAGAGAAAAGAAACAGATCACATTCAATGGAAAACCCATCAGAATTACAGTCTACGTCTCTTCACAAACCATGAAGGCAAGGAGAGCATGGAGCAGAGTTCTTCAAGTCCTGCACAAAAACAAATTCCAGCCTAGACTACTATACTCTGCAAAACTCTCTTTCAAGTTTTAATGGAGAAGTGAAATACTTTCATGACAAAGAACAACTAAAGAATTTCATGATGAAAAAGCCATCCCTACACAGGCTACTGAAAGTTGTTCTAGAGAGAGACCACGAATGAGAACAGAAGGAACTCACTAAACAGGGCAAACAATTAAACACATGACAAAAAGGAGTAAACAAAAGCAGGTAAATAACATGACAATCATAAGTCAACTTATTTCAATTACAACCATCAATGTAAATAGACTCAATTCACCAATTAAGTGGATCAGGAAACAAAACCCAGCAATAACTAGTTGTCAGGAAATGAAAGGCAAATCATGCCCTTATAACAAACACCACTGAAAAACAATTACCATCTTGTGGTCATTAAGCACATTGCTCCCAACCTAGGGTAGAGTTGGGGGAAACACTGAAACCCACACAGGAAACAGTTTACTCATAGCTGAAGTGTTGATGTCAACATAATAAATTTTCTGAGGAGACATCAAGTTCAGTCCCTTCATTTGAAGTAGGTTAAAATCTGACACTTGGGATGTTTAAGTTCAAATTCTATGATCACAAGGATTGGCAGGAAAGGTGCAGGCTGAGTGGAGCCAGCCAGGAAACAGGATTTAAGGGGTGAAACAGATGAGGTGTTAGGAGTGGGATGCCCATACAACTGGGAACTCACATTTTAACATCATATTCTCAGGATGCAGGATGCAATATTTGTCCCACTGGGCTTCTGCCTTGTTATTGTTCCAATTTTTGTATCTCCCTATTCCTCCCACTTGGAATGAAAGTATTCATTCTGTACCATTATACGTTGGAAGTATCTGAGTTTTTTTTTAAAAAGTTACAGGAGCTCATAGCTAAGAGTTTGCCTTGAGTCTCATGTAAGACATTGAAACTAGAGTTTTCAATAATTCAATAAATCATATTCAATAAATATGATTTATGTGGCAGCTTTGCAATGGTTAAGTTCAGCATCATGAAGGTTCTACACTCATTAGTGGACTCTCAATGTACTGATAGGAGGTGGGCCTGTGGGTCACTGGGAATGTGCCCAAGAAGGGCATTTTGGTGTCCCTGGCCCCTCTTTTCTCTCTCTCTCTCTCTCTCTCTCTCTCTCTGCCTCCCAGATTCCATCAGTGCAACAGATTTCCTCTGCCCTGCTGCTCCCCCATGTTTTCTTTCTCATGGAGATAGCCAACCATGCAATAAAACTGTGTTCCACAATAGACATTCCCTCCTTTAGGTGTGGGTATCTGGTATTTTGTCCCAGCAAGAAAAAAAAAAAAGTAATTAGAGTAGCATGCCTGAAGTAAACAATGCTCTCTCTCACTCTCTCTTTTCAGCTTCCAGAACATTTACATGAACAGATTGAGTTGTCTGTACTACTTGCTACAAACACATAGCTTAAAAGCCTACAGGAAGTAAAAGGAAAAATTATATAACAACTTGTATTAGAGACAAAATATCCACTTAAAAAGGCAATAGAACAATGGGGGGCTTTTCCTGCTCATTATATTAGAAAATACAAGGTATAACTACTGAGGAGTCAAAAATAAAGACAATGTGAATAAAGGCCAATATACTAGAGAAAAATTTCGACAGAAAGGGGAAAAGGCACCTTGCTGGAGCTACATATTAGGCATGAAGACCTTCCTCCACAGGACATACGAGGATTTTCTAGCAAATTTGGGTGCTGGCTTCATTGAATATGATAAAGTCTTCATAAATTGAAAATACCCTTAAAGGGAAATGGACGTGTCCATTGTTTAATTTTGACAAAATCTCTCAAAAGAACAGTGCAGAGCTGTGCATGTGATACCTTAACGGAACTACTGTTTAGTGGTACAATAATCTTCAACATCCAAGGGCGAATTTGGTCAGACATTAGACCCCATTTATTCGTGGTTTCACTTTCTACTGTTTCAGTTACTTATGGTCAACAATAGTCTGAAAATCTTAAATGGGAAATTCCAGAAATAAACAACATTGAGGGCGGTGTGTTGTCACCTCACGCTGTCCCACTCTGTCCTACGGAGGGCGTGGATCATCCACACCACGCCGCTCTGACCCTTCGCCACGCTGCAGTCCTCCCAGTGCTCCCAGCTGTCCGCCCAAGGGTGGCAGTGTCCCCAGTGCTTTTGTTCACCTAGCCCTTGTCCAGCAGCTTAACACTGTGTCACGGTGCCTACGTGACTCAACTCATCCATTTTGTCGCGGAGACATTGGATTCCTTTACATCATTGCAAGAACAAAGGTGAATACAGCGTAAGACATTTTGAGAGAGACAAAGCATATTCATATGATTTTTATTATAGTATATTTTCTAGTCATTGTATGGTGTTATTGTTGCTAATGTCTGGATGATAATAAAAATTCATCACATATATTATACATAATATAATATATAAATATATGCTATATATATTGAAGTTTGAGCATATTAAATCATATATATATGTGTATATATAACTTTAGGCAACCACTAGAGTCTTGGAACATATACCCAGTAGATAAGAAGGAAGCACTGTACCTCCTGAAATGGCAACATTATTTATTCATTTAAGAGATATATATATATATATATATATATATATATATATATATATATATATATATGAGAGAGATGAACAGACGGACAGATCTGAATCTAGCTGTTTTTTTCATTCTAATTACAGGCAGACAAAGGACATACATATGCTACTTTTTCTTCAAGTGTATTCACATAGTTTAGCAAGAAAAAGTACTGTATTTAGAGGATGCTGAATAACCACTTCCTTCTTTCCAAAGGATATCACCCAGTACATAAATAGGCGAAGTGTGGGTGGGGTGAGGGTTTCTTGAAAAAATTTTTTGTGGACTTGATGACCTGATCAAACATAACTTGTGAAAGGGAGCTAATTACTTTGACAAGTTGATGAAGCTGAAAATAATCAAAAGCAGCAGTAAGTATACATGGAAAGCAGTTAGTATGTAAGGAAATGTTAACAGTCACAGGTGGTTATAATCTCAGGTATGAAGAATGTTTTAATAAAGCAAGCATAAAAGTTTTACAAAAAATGGTGCCCAAACTTGGGGTGGTAATGTGATTTGCAATACAGCAATGAAAACTAGTTTCTCTTGGGCTGGCCAAATAGCTCAGTGGATCAAAGTGCCTGCAAGCAGGTTTAGGGACCTGGGGTTCAGTCCCCAGGCCCGACCTGGCCCTGCCCTGGGGGCGCTCTGAGACAGAGATTGAGACTGGGCGTGGTGGTGCATGCCTATAATCCCAACTCTTGGGAGGCTATAAACAGAAGGATCACTCTGAGTCTTTTCTAGTAGTAAGACTCAGAACACCCTGTAGACCCTTCTCTAAAATACAAAAGAAGAAAGAAAGAAAAGAGAAAGAAGGAAAACTAGTTCTCTTACTAGTATTAAGAGTATAGTTCAATACAACAAGATTTATGATTTTTCTTTTCTTTTTTTTTTTCTTTTTCACAGGGTCTCACTATGCAGCCCACATTCATAGTGATCCTCCTGCTTTCTGCCTCCCTAGTGCTGGGATTACAGGCGGGTGCTACCACGCCCAGACTCCATCGCCGGCTCAGCGCACCCGAAGGCGGGGCCGGCGTGGCAAGCGGAAGCAGGGATCGAACCCTGGCTGCTGCGCTTACCTAAGGAAGCACTTAGTCCGCTGAGCTATACCGCCGGCCCCAACAAGATTTATGAAGTTGAACAAAATTCAATCAGCTACTAAAGAAAAGTTTATTAAGTGAAGAAAGATTATGGAAGAGTGATAGACACTTTTTTATACAGGATGTCTACTTTTCTTTGTCTCAATAATCTTATTTGTATTTTCTCAGTGTAGTTTCTTGTAACACCTTTTCCACTGTATAAAGGGCCCTGATTTGAATACAAATCAGGTGGTACCACTGAAAGGAACCTAGAATAAAATCTTAAATTTATAAATGCATAGTAGCTTTGTGCTAGATGTATTACATTTAAGCTCAGTCCTTGCATATTTTTTCATTGACTAAAAACCTAGAATCCTAAGCTGGTAAATAGCTATAAGTTATGTGATAAGAGGTTAAATTTAAGAAATAATCTAGACAAGACTAAGTCTGTCATGCAATTGTCTTCGTTCCTCTAAATAGGTGTTTCATGAAATACTGATTTTTTTTTTTTTTATATTTTAGGAAAGGGTCTACAGGATGTTCTGAGTCTCACTACTAGAGCAGATTCATAGTGATCCACCTGTTTACAGCCTTCAAAGAGCTGGGATTACAGTTACATGCCACCATGCCCAGTCTCAGTTGCTGTCTCAGTGTGCCCCCGGGGACAGGGCCGGTACCACAGGCCCAGGGATTGAACCCCCAGCCCCTGCGCCTGCTTGTAGGTACTTTAATCCACTGAGCTATTTGGCTGGCCCATGAAATAATGATTTAACTTTGTTTTTAACATTATGGCAGAAAAACCTGTGATGAATTGGCAGGACTTATGGAAAGGAAGATTTCATCAGACTCAAGCTAACTCTAATAGCTGGAGTTAAAGTTAAAAGGAACAAAGTACTTGAACAGTTTGTAAACATCCTGTCCCTGTTGGATTATATTAGAGCTTGGACATCTGCCAGTCTTAAATGACACAGCAAGGAATTTCACTTTCTTGGGAGTTTGGATTCTAGCACTCTCACAATTTCATGTAATGACACTAAGGTCTTCCACAATTAATAGCATTCTTTTGCTTTGAGCTCTCTGGGTAAAGGTGCATGTCCAATCTCACTTGGATATAGAATCCTAAAAATAATATTTGTTCTTTACAAATTTATGATTAAATAATATTGTTAAGCACCCACTTTATACTGTAATATTTCATATAAAAGATTTGATTTGATTTTTGTAAGAATCTCATGAGAAAGTCACTATTGCCCTTGCTACTGCAAATTCAGCTCAGAAGGCTTTGATGCATCCAGGGATGGCAATCGAAACTCTGAGAGAGCTGAAATTCTATAAATCCCTTGTGAAACCAATTTATTCAGGAAGATTTTTATTTTGCACTCCTAATACCCCAGCAATGCCACCTCCTGGGAGGAGTGCTGAAATTTTGTGCTATTTTACTCCTTTCTGTCCTTCCCTTAAAATCAGTACAACACAGAAATTTGCTGCAGAAAATTAAACACCGGATGATACTAAAAGAATGTGCTCTTGAGTATCTTTTTCTTGTTCTCTGTGTGAGTGACCTTTTTTGTGTGATGTACCTCCCTTCTTGCTCTTACAGCTAAAATTAAACCAGTGGAAAATGTTTGCCTCAAAGTGTGTGTTCTCTTCATGAAACACAACTGGGTTTAAAGGTCAGCAGGTTAACCAAGGGCAGAGATAGGCAGCGTTCCTTATCTGGCATGTAGGGAGATGGCACAGAATTGGAATTTGGGGAACAAAGGGCCCTAAGGTGGGCAGGGGTGCAAGTACTGGTAAGAGAAGCGGAAAGTGACGCACCGGTGGATGAAGGGGAAGATCTCCACATCTCCTAGAAATAGGCTAGTAGCAATCCAGGGATCAGCAGTGCTTAAGAGAGGACTTTCCCTGAAATCATTGTGAAATAATAAATAATATCCAATTTCATGTGTACAGCATTTATGCTTTACAAGATGTGTCTGCTTACACTGCCTTGTAGCAGTGTCATTGCACTCCATTGTGTGGAAAGTAGGTAAAATTGTCCACACTTCAGCAGAAAGAGAAATGAGCTCTAGAATCTTGAGTGACTTACTGGTGTCTATAAATCGGGAGCAATAGTATCCACTTCTTTGAAGAGCAATTTGTCCGTCTGCTATACAGTTACGTGTAAAAGGAGCTTTTACCCTACAAAAGTTCCAAGCCTGCATATTTCACTATAGGGCCTCAGTCCCACCTCTGTCTTAATGCCACACATTTGTTTTAATTGATGCTCCTTCTTGCTGTTTGATTTTTTTTTCTGATTGAATCATCCCATTTGCTGATTTCAGAGTAAAATCTGAAAGTCTCTGTGATTTAAAAAAAAGAAAATTGAAAAGAGATACAGTATTCTCTTCCAGTAAGGCACTTGACCCAATTAGTCCTAGATGATCCATCTCCAGGCTGTCAAACTAATCTTTATGGGTTTTAATTTTTGCTGTTTAACCAGGTCATCTGGAGTATTACACACCAGGGATCAATGAAAGTCATACTTTCCTTATGAAGATCAGATTTACAGAGAGAGAGAGAGAGCTCTTATAAAAACAAATCACTTGTCTTTTAGGCAGTGTGATGTACTGAAGTGAGCAATTGATTTGAAGCAATAATTTTTGAAAGATTTTTCTCTTCTCCCTGAAACACATTGTAAGTGTCAACATACTAACAATATACATAGGATCAATGTGATAGAAATTATTATTTGGTCCCTTATAAAGTGCAAAGAGGAGTCATTGGACTACACAGTGAGTAATACAAACCATCAAGGACAGTGTCTCAAATAAATAAATAAATAAAGGACAGTGTCTCCTCAAAATGAGACATTGAATCAAATTTGAAGACTCCTCTGGTGTACTGTGAGTTTCCTTAGTTCCCATTGAATAGTAGATATTGTCTGCTTATATGCTTTGTACAGAATTATCTGAGAATCAGACGAGTTTATCAAGCCAGCTTGTATTTCAAAACTGGAGCACTGGAAGTATTAATTTGATTTAGGAACGCTTCCAGGGCAAGCTGGAGATGGGCTTGTAAGACGTAGCTTTATCTTGGCATAATCCTACAATAGCCTTCCCATGTGCTCCAGTGTATTACAAGCAAATACAAAACACTCCTTTTCCTATTAGATTGATTTAGAGACAATGATGACAGAGGAAACTGTAAATTATCTTCTGAAATCTATTTTCCCCTTTGCCCATAAAATGAGCAGAAGGCTGTGTGACTACACCTGGTGTTCCACAGACACTCATGAACTTGGATGTAGCCATGAAATCTCTTTCTCATAAACAGAATTTTAAGAAAAGTTACATCTGCCATCTTCTGTTTGAATTTTAAGCAAATGTGCTACCTCTGCCCTCTCTCTTCCCTGCCTACAAGCTAGAACCAAGAATGTGACAACATCTTGAATTTAACCACAGTACAATGGAAAATGCCTAGATGATAGCAGATCTGCCCTCCGGCCTATCTAGGTCACCTTTTGCTTAAAAGCAAAATGAACTTTTCTCTTTCTAAAATTGCAAAGCTTGGGGACATTTGGTTACAGCAATGCAAACATTACCCTAACTAAAATAGAAGCTAAAAGATCATAAATTTTCTGTTAACATCTCCAGAAAGAAAAATTTACCAGGTTATATAAAGGCAAAAATACAAGTAACAATATCTCCAGCTTACTATCCTAATTCAAAAAGAACTAGTCTTTAAAGTTAATACAGCTTAAGCATCCTGTATCTAAACTGCTGAAAGCCAGAAATGTTTTGAATTTCAGAGATTTTTTTTTTCCAGTAATGGAATTTTTCATACACATGAGCAATCTTGGGAGTGGGGCCACATTTAGACAAAAAATGCAATTGTGCTTTATAACATGTGTTCTGAAGGTTTATAATTTTATACATCTTGTTAGCCAGTCTGGATTTTAACTGTGCACTTTTACATAAGATCAGATCTGGAATTTTCCAACAGTGGCATCAACTGGGTGTTCATTATGCTTTGGATTTGCAGCATTCTGGATTTCTAATTTTTGGAGTCAATATGCTTAACCTGTATATCAAACTTCACCTCAGTTCTTTGTACATCTTTATCATCTACTAGGACTGTGAAACACAGACCCAGGGTTTTCTTTACCCTTCATTCCTGCTGTATACGCTGTATTTTTCCAGGTGCTAGAAACACTCCATGACCCAATCTTCAATGGAGACATTAACTAAATTGAAGGCGATAGCATAGAACATTACTTTCTAATGAGATTTCTTTAAATGAGAATATGCCAGGTATATTTTTAGCAGAAGCAGATGAATATCCTAGAATTAGAAAAGTGCTGAGGTTCTACTGGTTACATGTGAGGGCCAGCAAATCACTTCTTGCACTCAGTGCTCAGTCATCTTGCGGATGTTGGGCAGCATGCGAGGATCTACAGGAGGACAGGAATGAATAAAGCACAGCACTTATCTTCAAAAATTTATATCTATCATTATATATGTGTACTTCATCAGATGTATTTAAATGTGTAAATGTCTCTCTGTGTGTGTGTGCGCGTGTGCGTAGTCCCACAATGGCTATCGGGAAGCTTGACAGCTGATGACATCAATAGCTTCTCAACCAAAGGATGTGGCCCCAGTGTGAGCTGAAGTTTCCTGGAAGCCTCTACAGAGAGCTGGTGCCAGTCCTTAAGGAAAAGGCTGAAGAACCTCGAGTATGGTGCTCATGGGTGACGGGATGTGCACCTGCCCAAGAACGAAGTGCGCAAGCTCGCCTGTCCCAAAAGGCCCTCAGCTTGCTGGCTGGTGCTGCCCATCCGTGGGGCAGCTCTTCCCCATTAGCTATTCTGGTTCTCACACCAACTATCTCTAGATACACTTTTGCCGACACACCCAGCAGTGTGCTTCCTCGTCTTTCTAGGTGCATCTCAGTCCAGGCATGTTGATAGCCAAGACTAATTATGGCTTGGTACTAGCATCACCTGAAAGAGTGATACATTCAGGAATTGTGCTAAACGATGCAGATGTCAAATATGTTGGGGAAAAAAACATAAGGAGAAATTGTAGAATATAAGCAGCTGTCTGAGCTCCATGATCTTGCAACCTAAATGAGTTACATATGGTCCTTGTGCTGCCTGACCAATGTTCTAATTCAAGCGGTTCTCTGTTCAGAATGCATTTGTGTAGGAATGAAAGGTCTGTGGTTGGAGAAACAGTCATGTCAGAAAAAGATGTCTGTTGAATCTAAGATCGAGATCCTGTTTTTTCGGTAAACTCACTCAAACCTCCTAAGCCAACTCTTGGTTAGGTTCCTAAAGTCAAAAAGACATGAGCCTCCCCAATCGATTGAGCTACCTCCATCTTCCTCTCAGGAGTGAATATATATATGTATATATAATAAATCAAAGAATGCATTTGATCCCCATAATCCACTGATACTTGTGCAAAAGTCTTTAACCTATCACAGTATTTGTTGGGGGGCAAATGAAGAACCAATCACATCCTTTTCCTGGTTCCATGGAGAACAATGAGTGCCATTTCTTCCATCATGGACTATCTGGCTGATTTTTGTTCAAAATATTCCTTCTTACCATCAATATATCAAGTGTTCTATACACAGTACTTAATTTTATTTTTTTTTATTTATTTAATCTTTATTTATTTGGTACATGGTCTCACTACAAACTCTGACTCACATAAACCCTCCCATCTCAGCCTCCCCAGTTTTGGGATCACAGGTATGTGCCACAGTGTCTGGTTTCCTTGGCTGGCATGGCATGGCATGCCACATCGGGTTCACGGGGCCAGCACGGCATGTGGTATCAGGGACTGAACTTGGGTTCTTGCACTTGCCAGCAGGGGCTAAGACCACTGAGATATTTCTCTGGCCCCAAGAGCAGCTTGTGTTTTAAAAGAAATGCTATTTTCTTATTTTATAGATATATACAGTCACATCTTTCCTTTCAGCATGATTCCAAACTGCAAAAATGTTAATTTATAAAAAATAATTTATAGTTTGAATATTCAAGTATATGAAGACAAAGTTATAACTAGAAAAATCTAGTTTTTATATTGAGTGGATGGTTATGGACTAATATTTACATTTGAAGTTCTACACTATAGTAAATATGTATAAACAAGAATTAAAATTAGCTACTATTTTGGTTAAAACATATCTTTATTCTTTTAAATAGTAAAGGCTTATATTATAAAGTACTCTAACATGCTCCTCCCCCCAGTTCAATCATGGCTTTTCCTACTAAATGTATTAGTTAACTTCCAATGGAATTGCATGAATCTTGCAATTGGTTTTAGTACATATGTGTTCTTCTTCGTTTCAATTTATGATAATCTATAAAACAACAATTTCCGAATAAGCCATTTTTTTTCCCTGCAAACTCTCAATCTCTAAAATAACTGAGCCCAAAATGGGGGGAATATATATATATATATATATATATAATTCTATTTACTTGTTCATTATCAAAATTTAAATATGTTAAATATATTCTGTTAAACCATTTTGGCAATTGAAGTAGTTAATAAAGATTAACATAGCTAAGTAATTTTCATGTTAAACAATTAATAAGTGATAAGTAAAAAGGCAGGTATTCCCATTTCCTTTGGTATCACTGTCAGTGTCATATTTTCTTTTCTTTTTTGTGTGTGTGTGTGTGTGTTTTAGTAAGGATCTACAGGGTCTCACTGCATAGGTCAGACCCCCAGTAATCTACCTGTATTCAGCCTCCCAAGCGCTGGGATTACAGGCTCAGGCCACCACTCCCACTCTCATCACTGTCTCAGTGCGCCCTGGCTGTGTGGGGCCAGCACGACACCTTGGGGATCGAACCCTGGCTGCTGCATCTGCCTAAGCAGGCGCTTTAGTCCCCTGAGCTATTTGGCTTGCCCAGTGTCATATCTTCTTGTGCTATAAAATAAACCTGATGGAGAGTAAGGCTCAGAAGCAACACATAAAAATCTAATGTTATTAATGAAGGGAAATAAAGATTGCTTACTACATGTTCAACAGGCATAACATGCAACTTTTAAATATTTGCTTAATTTTTTTCCAGCAAATCCACTGCTCCATGTCTAATCCAGTTTAATTGTAGTTAAAGGTTATAGTAATGGTCTAGAACAGCATGGTGCCTACTCCATTCATTAGGTGTTATTTCATTAATAACTGGGTAAAGTTTCATCAGCAGCACTAAAATAAAGTGAGAAAGTGTATTTCATATCAACAATTGGTCAAAAATTACAAGTACAAAAATTAGGCCATTAAATTATTTTAAAAAAAACTGTCATTCAAGATTAAAATTAAATAGCTAAGTAGATAAATGATATTGTTCTATTTTTCAAAGAAGACAATAAAGAAATTGCTCATTTGGTAAAATACAGATTTGTGTTTTTAAAGAGAACTGAGACCAGTATAGACAAATTTCATTTTATGATATCAGTATCTTTTTTTTCTCTTGTATTTTCGGAATTTTGGTTTGTATTCATTTCCTCTACCGTTTTCTGAGCTACTATCACTATCACTGGTTTGCTTCTGTCTCTTTCTTTTGTCCATCTGATGACGGTCAGAATCACTTGGTTGTTGATGGGCCCACTCATAGGAGCTGGGGCCGGCCTCTGGATCTGGAGCATGATTCAGTGCCGAAGAGCCCGGTGCGTTACTTGGAAGTGGCGCTGTCATCTCATAGTAAGGACGCTGCAGCACAGGATCATGTGCGTGCCACTGCATCTTTTGAAAGAAAAAATCTTCTTGAGGTAAAGCATTATTAGTAATTGGAAAAACCTGCATGGAAAAGGGAGATCTTCCCACCATTTCTTCATTCCTGTAGCTGTGTGAATTTATCTTTATGCAGGTCTCAAAACTTTGGTTAGCTGGTTCAGAAGAACGAGAACTCCCAAATCGATACTGCACATTGATTGGTCTTCCATACAAACGAATTCCATTCAGCAAAGCTACAGCATAAGACACTGATTCAGGGTGTTTGAAGCAGACAAATCCAAAGGACTTGGGCTTTCCTTCTCTGTCCTTGCACAGAGTCAAGTTAGGGGTCCAGCCTGAAGGAACAGCTCGTAAAGAATCTCTTCCCGCACTTGGGCTTCTAAATTCCCCACAAACACCGTCCTGTCGGCCTCCTCCTGAGTAGGGAACATCCCTCCGTCTGGGCCCCAGGATGGATGAGGCCCCCAGTACTTAATTTTAGAGAACTAGTAAAATGTGGACATTGATGGTGATCCTTCCTTTTGTTTTTCATTATACAGACTTTTGGTTTTCCAGTATAATAGAAAGGTGGCATGCACTTTATTTAATGATATGATAATGTCAGATAGAAAAGAAACATGACCTATGTAAAACATAAGATCAAAAAGGAGGAATTTCATTTTTTATTTTCAGAAATCAAGTTGTAAAATGTATATTACCATCTATTAATATTTTTCAGGCATTTAAAACCAGTATCAGGTATGCAGGTCAAAACTTGTCTCTATTATTTTTATAAATATCAGTTTTACCTTTTCTCTCTTTTCATGAGTTACTCAGTTCAAGCTACACCCTTGCAATTTCCCTTATAACTGCACCAGGCAGAACAAAGTGACTATTATGAAAAATTCTAAGCTGAGAATGGGCCCGCCCACCTGTAATCCCAGCACTCAGGAGACTGAGGCAGAAGTATTGCTCTGACTTTGAGACTAGCTGAGGCTCCAAAGGAAGTTCAAGGCAAATGTGATACACATAGTGAAACTCTGTCTCAAAAAGGCAAAAAAAGCTCCAGAGGTAGGTTTTTTTACTTACAGAGGTAGAAAGGTATGGTTTTTCCAGGGACAGGAAGAGTTTCTGTTTTGTTTTGCTTTTCACACACACAAAAAAAAAATACAATGAACATACATTGACATAAAAAATGTCTTCCCAAACAATTATAGCAGTTTGTCCTTTAGACAAAACAGTCCTATCTGTAACATAAAAAAATCAGATATCCAAAATTCAAAGACCCACACCAAAACTGGACAGCCAAGATGAATACATACTTCACCAATGAAGAGATATAAATGGCAAATAAATATTTTTTTAAAAGTTCGACATCATTGACTACTCAAGAGATACAAATTAAAACACTGTGATAGCATCTTATGCCAGAAACAATGCCTATTATCAAGACGTCAACTAATAACAAATGTTGGAGAATCTGTGGGGAAAAAGGAACCTTTCTCCACTGTTGGTAGTAGTACAAACTTGTACAATCATTTTGGAAATCAGTATGAAGATTCCTCAAAAAGCTAGGATTGGTGTCAAGTTAGCTACTTCCACCCCAGCTATCCTTCCAAAGGAACTAAAAGCCCTCATACTACAGCAATATATGTTCACCCATGTTTATAGCAGCACAATTTGTCATAGCTAAATAAATCTTGGAAACAACACAAATGTCAATCAATGAAGGAATGGATAAAAAGGATATGGTACTTTTACACAATGGAGTATTACATATAAAAAAGATAAATTCAAAGCTTGTGCAGATAAATGAATGCAGCTAGAGACTGTATTGGTAAGTAAAATAAATCAGATCTACATGTGCAAACATCATACTGTCTTGCTAGTGTGAGAATCTGAAAGAATAAATAAAATCTGAAATGTACAATAGATACTGCAAAAGGAAAAGAAATATTTGATGGGAAGGAAACACTTGGATAAGGAAAAGGACAAAAGAAAGAAGGGAAAATGGTATGTTTATGTATGTATCCATGATAATTTGAATAATTGTATTGCTGATTTTTGCTGGTCTTTTGAAAGGAGAAGTTAATGCCTAATTTTTTTTCTCTTTAAGTTTTTTTTCTTTTTCATTTCTTATAATTTCTCTTGTTGTTTTGTTTTGTTTTAGACCAATTTTCACACATATATCTGATGACCTATAAACAGCTGATCTGAAGATAGCATCATGTGATACAGCAACCATTGTTGAATTCCTATTACTTTGTTTGGTGAAATGTTGTATTGCTGTAATGTTATTTTTTATTGCTATTTTGTATACTTTAAAAAATGTTAAAAGCTCCCTCACAAAGACTTGAACTAGTAGTAGACCATAAAGCAATAAGATAATCCAACTGGAAATAAAGTTCTTTTCAAAAGGAAAAGAGAAAAAACAAAGGGCACAGGACCAGTGTGAGGATGTGAAAGGTGCCTAGGGATAAAGATGAGAACAAAAACACCGTCATGGTGGCAGTTGGTGGAGGTAAGTGGCCAAGGAGAGCATCCCAAAGTCACAAGATCCTCAGAGTATTTGAGCTACACTAATATCAGATGGGGAGTGATCTCTGTGGTAGCAGCCTTAAGGTCCTGAGCTGATTTGAAACACTCATGCTACCTTCTGTTAAATAAAAAATACTATAGTTTGTCCTCACCTACTTTATTCAGCAGCTCTGGCTTTTCTCCAAAATCAAAACGTCCATGAAAGTTAAATGTTTCAAATCTGTTCAGGACATCAAGGCAGGTACAGTACCACAGTACACCTAAAGACACCATGACAAAAGATGCCCAAAACTGCTTTAGAAGGTGGTAGACAGCTGTGGTGGCACCTGCCTGTGATCCCAGCACTCACTCGGGACGCTGAGGCCAGAGGATTGCTGTAAGTTCAAGATCAATCTTGACTATATGATGAGTTCAAGGCCAGCCCGAACGACATAGCCAGGCCTTACCTCAAAAAAGTCTGTGAAAGAGAGAAAATGTCAGGCAGACATGAGAGAGAGAGAGAGAGAGAGGAATAAAGAGGGAGAGAGACAGAGAGAAAGGCAGGTAAGAATGAATGAAAAGCATATTTGAAGTGAGGAGTGTATTTTGAGGGAGATTAATGATATGTCTTTTACTATAATAAATTTTGTTAAAACTTTGTGATCCCCATATACTTTGATCAGTTTTCATTGTATTTGTATACATCCTGGTCATTTGACCTCGGAGGTAGCCTTTAGCCCCATTTGTTAGATTTCTGTTATAATCAGGTAGCATAGAAACTACTACAGATTCACATGTAAAATTTCTTTTTTTTAGCTCTGCATCAAAGAGAAAAAAATCTATCCCAATATGCTAATTTTAGAACAAGCTCTGTCTCATGCTTATTTTCTTCTTCCAAATTCATCATATTTACAGTCAGATTTTTAGAAAAAGTTAAAAATTGACCTGTTCTAAGCCACTTTAAGTCCATGTGCCAATTCCTACATTTTCTCACCCTTCTGCTTTTATTAGTTGTAACACTAGTACTATAATTTTATGGTGTGAAATTTTCATATTCACTTCCATAAGCCTAATTCTCACAGTCGTCTGTCATTAGCTTAATATTTACAGGGGATCTCTTCTCATCACTTTCCATTCATCTTGACTTCTACATTCATATTTTGGTTGGCTTGAGTCTGTTCTCTGGTAGTTTTTACAAGAATATTTATGGAAATAATATTTTTTGATTTTTGTGTGTTTGAAAATGTTTTTCTTGTTTTTCTTAAAGGCACAGTAGTATATCTGGACATAAAACATGATGATGTCCCTTTCTATTAAAACTTTGTCCACATTGTGCCATGATCACTGACACTGAATGTGGTTCTGGAGAAGTCTAAAACCACATTTACTGTTTTACTTTTCTTGTTCTTTTTTGTTGTTGTTGTTGTTTTGTGGGGGGCAGAACCAGGGATTGAACTCAGGCCCTCAGTCTTGCCAGGGAAGCACTTATTCCACTGAGCCATCTCCCCAGCCCCATTGTTCTTCTTCTTCTTCTTCTTCTTCTTCTTCTTCTTCTTCTTCTTCTTCTTCTTCTTCTTCTTCGTCTTCCTCCTCTTCCTCCTCCTCCTCTTCTTCTTCTTCTTTGATATGTAGAATTTTATTTTATTTTTTTACAACAGAGATGTAAGAATTTCATCATTTATTTTTCTGATTTTCTTCTTAAACAAGAACATTTTTCTTTTGCTTCAAAGCTTGATGAATATTCTGATATGGTTACATCCAATAACTTTTCTCAAGACAGATGCATGGTGAACACTGAGTCCTAGCTTTCCTGGGACATATCCTATCTTCAATTGTTACAATATCATCCATCATTGTAGGGGTGTTTCCTTGACAATTGGAAATTTTATATTAGTTTTATACTTCCTGGTGCTTACTGGTTTTTCATACTTTCCGACTAAGTCTCTTTTTTCTTTTGTGTTGATAGTTTTTATCAAATTTTAACTGTCTCAATTACGCTTTTAGCTTTGTCTATTTCTAATCTGCTTTCAAAAGACACTTTGTTTCTATAGTGATTTGTTTTCCTCTTTCATTTTTGTTTTGGTACTGGTTATAATTGGTTGCAATTTTTATATTTATTTTTGAATATCATGATGTATGCAAAGTATTCAAAATTTAGGCAGCATGATGTCTACACACGTAAGCCCCAATTTTAGTCATTTTCCTACAATGCATGATTTCCGTAACCGCCCAGGTATATAGGAAATAATAAATATTTTCCTTTTTTAGACAAGTAGTATCACACCTTGCATATATTATTCTGCATTTTGATACTGTGCTATTTGTTTAATAAAATATTGATGGCATTTCCCTCCTACTTTATACAGAGACTTTTTTTTTGCTTGTCATTTACAGTCTGAGACATTGTTTGTATTATAACTTACTCGGTTTCCTATGAGTAAATATTCCAGATGTTCTTAGTCTTTTGTTATTATCGACAGCGTTGTACTGAAAAACATTTTAGGCCTGTTATTTCATATATATTCATGATATTAGTTTAAATGTTAAAGGTGTAACTACTGAACTAAAAGGATTTCCACATTAATAAGTTTCTGTAGATGTTACTAAATTGTAATCCACACATATTCTCACAAGAAACATGCTAGCTTTCTTTTTTTTTTTTTTTTTTTTTTTTTTTTTTTTTTTTTTTTTTTTTTTTTTTTTTTTTTTTTT
>PVKA01000480.1:75418-126595 GCA_004027165.1 Ctenomys sociabilis | reverse complement strand
CTCACATGCTAGCATTGTGCACTATCAAACATTTACTCAACTAAATACTGCAAAATTGAATCCATAAATATTTAAAAGAATTATACCCCAGGACCAATTAAAATGTATTCCAAGAATGTAAGATTGATTTTCAACATACAAAAAGTATTGAAAGCAATACAATATATTAATAGAAAAGGACAAACATCATGATTACTAAGATGACAATAACCCCCAATAATGAGTCAAAGAAATTCCTATGCATATTTCCACTGCTTCTTATGTTGAAATAGGTAATCTGACTCTCAGATTTATACAGAAATGCTAGAAAAGTAATAATGCCAAAGTACTCATATTTCTTGATTTCATGATTTAGTACAATGTAAAACTAATCAAGATAATATGGCATGGACATATATGTCCATGGAATAAAACAAAGAACCCAGGAGAAAGAGAAAATGAACTTTTACATGGAATGTGAATTGACTTTTGATAAGCATGCTGCAATGCTCAAAAGAGGAAAAGAATGGTCCACTCAAGATATGTTGCCAGGAATAACATATGAAAAATATGAAAAATAATGTAACTGGACCCTCTCTACTTCATGCCATATATAAACTCAAAATGGGTTAAAGATTTGAATGTGTATAACTAAAAATGTATAGCTAAAAATATGCAACTCTTGGAAGAAGACAGAGTCATAAATCTTTTTTTATTTGGATTAGACAAAGATTTTCTAGATAAGACACCAAACAAAAGCAAAATTTGGTAAAATTGACTTCATAAATTTTTTTTTAGAACTCTGCACTTCAAGGACACTACCAAGAAAATGGAAATATGCTCTACGGAGTAGAGAAAATATATGCAAATCATATATCTCATAGCTAATGGAATATTAGAATGCATAATGAACTCTTACATCTAACATGAAAAAGACAAATTTTAAAATTAGCAAAGGATTTGAATAGATGCTATGCCAAAGAAGATATGCAAATAAGCACATGAAAAGAGAAAAAAGGAAATCAAAGCCACAATGAGACACTGCTCTGAGGAATGTTAAGTGACATACCTGTTATGGCAAACAGACAAGAAGATCCTCAGAAAGTCAAGCACAGATCTACCATGAGCTCAGGAATGTTACTGCTAGATACCTACACAAGAGAATTACAGCTAAATTTGTAATCACAGCAGCATTAAATAGAAAATGACCCAGCTACCCATTGATTGGTGAGTTAATACAAAGTGTGGAGTATCTATACAATGGAGTATCATCTCTAATTATATCATAAAAATGAACTGATACGGGCTGTGACGTGAATGAACTCTGGAAACACAAAAGATGCAAGAATCCAGACATGCAAGGTCACATAATTTAATTTCATTAATATAGAATATAATGTAATTGAATGACATAATTTAATTTTTATAAAATATCCACCATAGGAAAATCCATTATCAATGATTGGGTTACATGAGGAGTGACTGCTAAAGCCATGGGTTTCTTTTAGGCAACATGAATATTTTAGAGTAAAGTAGCAGTGATAGTGGTACAATTTTATGAGCGTGCTAAACGTTACTGAGCAGTATACTTTGGCAGAGTGAGTTTTATGATATATGGATTACATTGCAGGAGAACAAAATGTAAGTGTGCTGCCTGTAGGAGATGTGTCTTTCCCTCTCTTCTCCACCCTCACCAGCAAACATTTAAAAATGTCACTGGTGTCTTCCTTACACTGATTTATATTTCATATTACTTAGCTTTCCTTCATATATTCCACTTCAAATTTTTAGGTGTTCTCTCATTTTGTCATATAGAGAACTCCCAGGCTGGCAAGATAGCTCAATGGACTAAAGCACCTGCTTAGGCAAGCTTAGGTAAGCCCAGGGATTGGATCCCTGGCCCCACATGCCATGCCAACCCTGCCTCCAGGGTGGGCTGAGCCAGTGAGAGTCTGAGAGTAGTTGTGCATACCTATAATCCCAGCGCTATGGAGGCTGAAAACAGGAAGATCACCATGAGTTTGAGCTCTGCAGTAAGACCCTGCCACAACCAAATTAAAAAGAAAAACAAAATTACCTAGAGAACTTCAGTCGAATGTTCATAGGGGTGACCTTTTGGGGAGGAGTCTGTTCAGGTGCACAAAGCCTCTAATTACATTTTCATCCTCTTCCCTGTCCTCCCTTTTCCTTTCCCGCATCTCACAATGGACTTGCATTTTATTTCCCACTTTTTATCATTTTTCAGTCGATTTGTAAGGAAAAGTAGAAATTAATCTATTATTTTCTTCCCTCAATCTCCAACAAATATCTGGGTCATGCTTTCTGATATTATAAGATGATATTTTTCGGGGATTCTTTGTTGTGTGTTCACTGGCTGGCTACTTTTGTTGGCCTCTAAACCCCTCTGTTCTGACAAGAATTAGTGAAGACCTCTGAGAGCTCTTCATATGAGTGTTACCTGCTCTGTTTACCACAGTAGAAATTAAAGCTAATTATGTGCAAGTCTGAGTTTTTTAATTTTAAAATAGCTATAAAAACATAGTGTTTTTAATCAATAAAAATATCTATATTTTGGAAAAACTAGTGACAAAAATGAAATACTTTTATGATTTTACAAGTATCTTAATTGTCCTGCATAATAGATTATTATGCTAAAGTTTTTTTTTTTTTTAATCTGCTTCTGCTTTCTGTCTGTAATGCTAGTAGACATCTTGTCAAATCAGAAAATTTCAGCAACCATACTGGGAGAATGAAGGATAATGGTAAATTGTATCTTAGTATTACCACAAAAACAGCTCTGATGTAGCAGCTTCCAAAATGGTCTTGAAGAGTGTCCCTGTGTGTTCGGTGCTGCTATAGCAGAATGGAGGAAGGGCTATTTATAATGAGCACACATGAATTGGCTTATGGCTCTGGATGCTGGAATTCCAGCTCCAAGCTGTGAAATAGTAAGCAGGGCTCAATACCTAGCAGGAGTCTTCCTGTTCCCTTGGCCTCTACAGGAAGGCAAGAGAGAGAAGAACAGGATGGAGGGAGGGAAGAAAGAGGGATGAAGAACACAAAAAGAGGCCAGACCCAGTATTTTATAATGCACTCTCCTCCCATACAGAACCCAGCACCACAACAACGGTATCATTTCACTGGGGATAGCACAGCACTCACAGTCCCATCAATTCTCAAAGGTTCAAGTTTATAATACTGGCACAGTGGCATTTAAAGTCATTTCAACATGAATTTTGGAGGGGACAAACATTCAAACCACGGCAAAGACTCCCAGGACTTTCCTGGCAACACTTAGGGAACTACTTCTTTGAACTATGGTTACCACACAGGATACTTTTTCCAAAGCCTATAACATTTCATTTTTAAGCTTCAAGGAATCTGTCTCTCTGTTCTGATTTTCCATTTCATGAATTTCTTGTCTCTTTAGACACAACATTGAGGCAGGGGCACAATGCTCGTTTGTAATCAATCCTGATGGCGTAAGACTTGTTGTCACCTGTACAAGCCCAACACTGGAAGCAGGTTTGGCATAACAGGAACCTGCGATACCTTTAGGGATCTCCCAAGAGCTAGAGGATTCCTTGTGCATTGTGTGGCTTAAGCCCTCACAGCCAAAGCTGTCTATGTGGTAGGCCACCTGACACGCTTCCCTTGTACAGCCTCCACAAAATATTTGGAAGCACAGAACTGCAAAAGAAGATGGTATCAACTGTCATTGGACCTGCAATTTACATTACTTTTATGTACATTGCACTCTACTTGGACCTTTCCCCCTCACCACGAATAAGACCCCTATTCTGTGTCTGGAAAAACAAACTCTCCCTTTCTCCTGTCCCTTGTACCTATAGCACTGCCCACACTCCTGGTGCTCCTTTTCAGGCCCTTTCTGCCTTCTATAGTCTACAATGTTGGCTTTCACACGTCTTTCTCTGCCTTTGTACCACCCCCATTGAGTCACCTTCAACATCTTCACTTTCCTCACACACTTCCTCAGCTCTAACACTACCTTCTCCATCCTGGACACTCCATCCTGCCCAGAAACACAGAGAGAATAATAAAGAGAAGAGTTTCTCCAGAAGTATGTCCTCTCTTCAGGCTCCTTTTTTGTCATTGATCATCTTGTCTGCTAATGCACACTTGAAGCCGGGCGTGGTGGCGCATGCCTGTAATCCCAGCACTCGGGAGGCTGAGACAGGAGGATTGTTGTGAGTTCGAGACCAGCCTGAGCTACAAAGTGAGCTCGAGGCCAGCCTGAACTGCATAGTGAGACCCTGTCTCAAAAAGACAAAAAAAAAAATAAATAAATAAATAAAGCACACTTGGTCTAATTTCCTTGCATGCCTCATAGACATCCCTTTAGAAGCATAAGGTAGGCTCAGAAACACTTGTGGGTGTGGTTCCCCTGTCTCCTCGCTGTGAAAACACAGGTTAGTGGCCACTGGAGTATCACCGCAACACAAGGACAGGATCTCGCATGTAGTAGGGTCTCACTGATGTTTGCTGAATGAATAAATGGATGACTAAAACTTCTCTGCTTCAAAATCAGAATTGGTCCTAACCTCCAAATACAATGAATGGCCTTCCTTTCTGGTCTTTCTAATTTTAATTCCCCTTCTGTAGTTCTGTGTACTTTTCTGTCTTGGTAGTTGTTACCAAAACAGTATATGATTAATAAAGAATATAGATTTCTGTGGATGAAAGCGGACACTTTTACAGAGCTACAAAGAAGCCGTCTGCACCCCCCAAACTAGGTCTAATGGTTAGGCAGCTGTCACTTCAGATGGCAGAGGAAGTCACTTAATATATCTCTTACAGAATAAAGGAGAACAAATACCTGGCACACCTATGCATAAAGCTGTCACAGCTTATACCCATGACACCTGCAGAAATCTGATAGCTTCTCTCTCAACCCCATTATCCTCCTGTGCTTTCATGGGACTCGAGTCAAATTTTTCTATGAAATTCCAAACAGTATCTCTCCCATACTAAGTTTCTTATCGAAGCATCCAAGCCAGACCGAGAGACACAAGTTCATGTTCTCTGTATCAATTCCAGCCTATCAACCCACTTTATTGTCATGATTCAAAGGGGTTGTTGTTTTTGTTAATATTGTCATGGAACAATTCAGGTGCTGGATTAATCAGTTTTATGTTGCTATGACAGTACCTGAGGGGGAAAAAATCAACTTAAAAGGAGGAAAAGATATTATGGCTTATAGTTTCAGAGCTTTGGTCCACAGTGCACAGTGCTGGTGTCTTTAGATCTAGAGTAAGGCAGGAAATCACATAACAAGAACACGTCTGAGGCGACTGCTACTCCATGGTGGCCTGAGAACAAAAATGACTGAGTGGATGATGCCAAGGTCCCAATTGTCCCTTCAAGACCATGTCCCAGGGACCTTATTTGTTCCACTGGGCCCCACAGTTGAAGGTTTTCATTACTTTCCAACAGCCTTCAACTGGAAACCAATTCTGCAGCACAAGAGGCTAAGGAGGACAGCACTGGGGAAACTGAGACAGGAGGATCACTATAAGTTCAAGGGTATATAGCAAGATCTTATACCCCCTCAAAAAGAAAAATAAATAAACTTTAGAATCAGAGACTTGAATTTCATCTCGGCTGTATGTTACCAGTTCTGTGAACTTAGGTACACCTCAATCTCATATGCAAAATGGATGTAATATAATGATACTGCTGTGGGTAATAATGAGAGGTTTGAAAGGAATTATAAAAATATGAATATGCTGGGGCAACTATGAAGCCCTTAGGAAATAGATCGCTATTATCAATGCCCTCTCCTGGCAGAACTCTTTCTGACCTTGTTATTGCCATTAAAGCAAGGTGCTGCTCCTGTGCACAGTGAATCTGCCATGGAAGTTTCAGGCAGAAATGACTCAGAATTCTAGTGCTGGCATTTATTTAAATTCTCTGTTATTATCACATATCCATATCATGAGGAAAGTAATTATATTTAGTTCATACATTTTTATGACGAATAAGAAAAATAGTAGATGTGAAGCATGAGGGTTGTACATAGCAATGATCACTAGGCACTGTGTCACTAGCTTAATTCCATGTACATTATTTACACCACCTCTTCTTCCCCATTTTGGAAAAAAAATCACAACAGGAAAAAGTGGGAATAAAATTTTGATGGGCCACTGAATCTACCTTAGCTCTTCAACGGGAGCAGCCCCAAATCTGCTATTTTGTTCTGTAAGCAGTGCTAACTACTTCCAGTACATCTTTAGATCAAATTTTATACCCCAGAGCATCCGCCTCTGAGGGGTGATTCCCAAGTCATTCGTCACTGACTAATGAAAATGCTATAGAATTTTGAAATATTCCATAAGACTTATCTGTAGATCAAATAAATTAAAACATAACTGTGATTAAATGGGATTTCTTCACATGTTTTAACATTTAATGTGGTTTAACTTTAAAATATAAAGAGGCCAGGAAGCAATATCTTTCAGAACATTTCCAAATGACTGGAACCATAACCAATTAATTTATGTCATCAAAATCCTAACACAACTGTAGGCAGGGGGAATACTTAATCAGGATTGCTTGATGGTGGTTTGATGGAACAAGGCAAGGTGAGGACAAAAATAGGAACATGAAAATTAGAGGTGATGAAATCTGACCCAGATGTCTCTTTTGCTAAGTATTATGCTTCTCTAAAATTTCAAATTCTTGATTGAAATAGCCTCCACCTAAACTTCCCCAACTTACACTTATGATTATGTGGTTAAGGCACTGCTAATGGAGCGGGGGACAAATGCTTAACTGAATACTAATTTTCATGATAGGAGATGATGATATGCACAACCTAGATAGAATCCAGTCAGAAATGAGATAGGCCATTGCAGCTAGAGACACAGGCATGTTCGTTTTAATGCATTTAAAGGTAAAGAGGGAAAAACTTGCTGGAAATTTTTCTGTATGTATAAAAAATGATTTGATTAAAATTTTCTTCATATCTTTTAAAAAAGCAATTTTCTATGTATGACTGGATGTAAAATCATAATTTCTTTTTCTTTCTCTCCCTCTCTCCTCTTCCCTCTGCCTCTCCATCTCTCCTATCTTCCCTTACCTCCACACAGTCGTGCGAGTCGTACTGGGCATGTGAAATTTACTGGAATCTGTGACAAATACATCTGTAAGATCATCCTAAGAGAAAGAAGAGGATAGACTAGGAAATAAAGAGAACAGAAGAGCAAATCTGAGTCAAAACCTGGATGAATCTCAGTGCTCTGAAAGATTGTGGCAGGAGGGCTAGCGAGATAGCTCAGTGGACTAAAGCACCTGCTTACGCTAGCTTAGGCAAATGCAGGGACTGCGGTTCCATCCCTGGTACTACAAGCTGTGCCAGCCCCGCCCCCAGGGCAGGCTGAGCTGGCCAGAGTCCATGCATGGTGGTGTACACCTGTAATACCAGCACTGAGAAGGCTGAAAGCAGGAGGAACTCTAGGAGTCTGAGCTGTGTAATCAGACCCTGCAACAACCAAACACATTAAAAAAAAAAAAAAAAAAAAGATTGGGGCAGGAGAGTTGCAAGTTCAAGCCTTGTTTGAACAATTTAACAATGTAGCAAGACCCTTTCTTAAAATAAAAAAAAAACAAACATAGAATTGTTTTTGTATTGAGTTTGGGGGAAATGTCCTGGGTTCAATCTCCAGTACAAAAAAACAACCTACTTGACTAAGTTCTATGAACTTGCACTTGTACATAGGGGATTTTTGATGTCTTACTCAGCTATTGTTTTCAAGAATTAAAACCTTGGGATGGTAGCCAGAATCAGATTGTATTCTAGTCAGGAGAGATGAATTCTCTTCATCTCCACCATATTTCTTTTATTCTGCTGAAAAAATAAGAGTAGGTTGAAAGTATCACCAAAACATGCCGCTTCACTTTCATGAGCCCACTCAACTCAGGGATTATCTCATTAGGCACCATAACAACTTTGTAAAGCAGGGATGAGTATTATCCCCAATTCACACATAAAGTAGTCAAAGAGCAAAAGTCACACATCTCACAAGCTTCAGAAATGAGATTTGGATTTTCACATGGCCCAGGGCATACTTTGCTTTTATCGCAATATCTATGCCCCCCTTTCCTTGCCTTTGGTTTGATTCACTTACAGATTACGTAAAGAATCTGATGAAAAGGATAAGCAGGAAAAGCAATACAAATAAAGGGACAAATGAGACCAACTTAACCTAGTGGGTGAGTGTCAAAGGGCGGCCTCCTTCCTGTTCGCACTCTGTTAGGTAAAAGCACTTACGTTATTCAACCAGTGTAGTGAGAAAATCTGGACAATTACACCGAATCAACTGAATAAAAAACTAAATTATCATGTGATTGAATGTTGATTCGGGAATTTAAGAAAAATTCAGTCCCAATCTTAAAAAATGACAAACACCTGGAGCTTCCTACCATAGATGAAAATTAAAATGAAATTTATAATAATGGAGAATTGACCAAAAAAAAATCAGCAGTAAAATTGTCCAAGCTATATATATATATATATATATATATTTGTTTTTCCTTTCTTTTTTCCATTCTCTCATCCTAGGAAAAGGCAGTTAGTGTATAAATTTTTCTCTCTCTCATTTCTAAATTTTTAAAATTTCTTTAACAATTTTACATGCTTATATCTGGTAATCTGAACAACTAATTTGAAGACAACGATATGCAATATAATGACAATTGTTGAATTCCTATCATTTTGTTTAGTGAAATTCTGAATCGTTTCTAATGATTTCTTTTTTTCTATTTTTTATTGAATTATCTTTAAAAAATAAAAAAAAAGAAGAGCTAGCCAAATAGCTCAGCAGATTAAAGCACCTGCAAGCATGACCAAGGGTCAGGGGTTCTATCCCCGGGCCTGCTGTGCCGGCCACAGCCCCAGGGTGCTCTGAGACAGAGATTGAGACTGGGCATGGTGGTGCCTGCCTGTAATCCCAGCTTTTAGTGATCTGTAAACAGGCAGATCACTAAGAGTCCGATCTAGTAGTGAGACCCTGAACATCCTGTAGACCCTTTCCTAAAAAATAAAAATAAAAGATAAACATAGCAATGCAGAATTTTTTAAGGGCATATGAAATGAAGATAGGAAATTAAAGCATAAAGGACACAATAAAGAAAGCCCTAAATTAGTGTGGTTTGTTTACACAACTGTGAAGAAAAAACACGTACTACACTAGTTTCTGGAGAAGAAATTGTCTATGAGTGGAAGGCAAGTTATAAAGAAATTAATTTGAGCTGAATTATTAATGTCAAATATTTAAATCAAAGTGAACACTGCTTGTAATCATACAAAAGCAATGAGACATGATACAGGTTGAATTGATGTGGGGGGTAAAATACAGCAGAAAAGAAAAGAAAATAGAGTGGAGATCCACTTACAAGATACTTGTATAATAAAGATTTGAGAGAAGAAAAGCCTTGAATACAGTGGTGGCAACGTGTATAAAGAGAGAAGGCAGATATGAAATTTTGAAAGAAACTTCAGTACATTTTAATAGGTCAGACACGGGGAGTAAAGAGATGAAAGGACTCAAAAATAACTTCAAAACCAACAGACTATGGGATAAAATATAATAATGATTTAGGTGGATCACAGGCAGAAGGAAAGGTGGTTATATCAGGAGGTAGATCAAGTATTGCAAGTGTCCACTTTGAGAAGAAAAGTAAGAAATTTGCAATTGGGCCAGCCAGATAGCTCAGCAGATTAAAGCACATGCTTAGTCGGATGCCGGGACTGAGGTTCAATACCAGGTGTGCTGTGCCAGTGCCACCCTAGGGCGAGAGAGACAGGGATGGAGGCCGGGTGTGGTGCTGCACCTGTAATGCCAGCATTTGGGAGGCTGCAAAACAGGAAGGATCAGACTACGAGTCTGATCTGGGTAGGGAGACCCTGTAGACCCTTACTAAATATATAAAAACAGAGAAATTTGCATATAATTGACTGATACAGAATTGGAAATCTTGCAATAGGAGAAAGAATTCAGTCAATGTTCAAGGTTCTTTTGAAAAGTGGTTTCATAAACATCAGTATTATATTTGTGTGGACTGGCTAGTCATTCAAAGACAGTCAAGAATTCAATTTTTGAATATGATAGAATCACAGGGTGCATATCTGCCTTCTGTTGTAGTTATTTTCTTACTGCCGGGACAAAATATATAACACTCACAAGTTAAAGCAAGAGAGGTTTATTCTGGCTCCCAGTCTGTAGAGATCTCAGTCCACAATCAGCTGGCTCCAATGCACAGTGTCCTGGCAGGGAGGCCTGGCTGAGGAGAGGTGCACACAGCATGGGGGGACAGAAAGCTGACAGAGCCTAAGGGAGGGAGCGGAGATACCCCCAGCGGCCACCGTTAGAGCCCGGATTCACCTCCCCACATCACAGGTAGCTATAAATTCACCATTGAATTAGTCCACTGAAAAGTATCACACATATAATCCAATCACCTGCTAAAGCCCGGCCTATGAATTCACGAGGCCTTAAGGGGTCTTCAACACATAAATATATATATATATATATATATATATATATATATATATATATATATATATATCACTCTTTTATCTCAACTGGAAATATAAAATCAGACTTTTGAAACACTTAACAATACACATTTCCATTTTTCCTCAGAGGAAAAAGAAAAAAAATGCACTGAGCCCCACAAATGCTTCTACATTATTCCCTGTAGATTTTACTAATCCTAGTAGGTCAAAGTGGCTTTAATTTTGGGTAGAGAAAGAGCACAGAGAATTTTCCAGAAAACTACAGAAAAATTTTAACTAAGAATCATTTGAGTAGAAGTAGTTATTTTCATAGATACCAACAGAAACTAGTCAAGGATGAAAAAACTATGGAAATCAGTAGACTACAAACAATTAGACTTCTCATAAAAATAGATATAGTCGTGTTCCTAGCGGTGTAGAAAAAGGCACAGAGTAATAGACAGAATTCTTAGAAAACTATCATTTTAGTAATGGAGTTGCATTGGTCATAGACTGAAGGTCAAAAGCTTAAAAATAAACAATCTGAAATTCCGAAAAGGCACAGCAAATAATTTACTAGAGATTAATTACTGTAAAAAATGATGTCAGTCAAAACTGCACCAAAAGGAATGAAAATAAAATTTTAAAAAACCGTAACAAGAGGAGCATTAAGAAATCATAGTACAATATAGAGCAGAACAGCTACATAGAATCCCCAAACAAAGAAGACTTTGAATAATAGTTTACAAACTACTAGCAAAAACATTTCCAAGTGAGACAAACCTACAAATTATACACATCCACAGACTGGAGAGTTCAATGAATACTAAGAAGAAAAACAACAGCCATGTGAGGAAATATTATGATCAAATTTCTGGAAACCACTGATAAAGGGAAAAATCTTAAGAACAGCAGAGAGAAAAAAATTGTACATTTTGTGCAGAGACGTTAGCATAAGGAAGGCAGGAAGTTTCTCATCAAAAACAATCCTAGGCAGGAGACAGTGGGATTACAACAGCAAGAGAACAAGCTGTGACTCTAGAGTTCTATATCCAGGAAACATACCATTCAAAAGTCAAAAGTGAAAGAACAGTGTTTCTTTATGCAAACAAAAGTGCAAATAATTAATTTCCAGATTTTCCAAATAAATACTGTAAAGAAGTATAAATGAAAGTTCATTAGGCAGCAGAAACATGTTTAATGAACCAAGTGAGGTGATAAAAATAATCATAAAATACATGATCATTTTTATCTGCCTGTGTTAATTCAGGCAGGGAAAAGCAAAGATAATTAGCAAATGGCACAAATAGAAAAAGAATAGACCCATAGGCTAAATCCAATCATATTCATAAAAATATACAATGTAAATGGTGTAACTATGTCATCTAAAAAACTGAATAGGGCAATAGAATTTTAAAACCAAGACCTGATTACCTAGTGTCTACAATAAACCTACTTCAAATATAAAGGCCCGATGATTTAAAAAAATCACTATATGAGGAAATATATATACTAGAAACATTAATCAAATTGAAATGGAATGTATTAAATAATTTCAAATATTTCAGAACAAAGAAATCGCCAAAGATAAGAGAGAAATACTGCTTAAAAACATACTAATCCCAAATTCTGAACATAGTTCACTTGTTGCTGCTTATTTGACTGTGTTTGTCTTTGTGTTTCCATTTTTCATTCTTGTTTTTGTTTTAGTTTTTGAACAGGGTCTTGCAAAGTCAGAACAAAGTCCATGTGCTGTCCATACTTGGCTTGAACTCGCCTCAACCTCCCAGACTGCTGAGACTGCAGGCGCGTGCCAATGCTCCGAGCATGAACAATTTAGTCGTTGTTGTTGTTGATGTTGACACAGGGTCTCACTATACAGTTCAGACTCGTAGTACTCCTCCTGCTGCACACGCTCCTGCACTGGGTCGCAGGCATGCACCATCACACCTAGCTTCCGGGCCGGCGCAGCTCGCCCAGTGCTCCGGGACCTGCACAGCCTGTGATGCCAGAGATCAAACTTGGAGCTTCGCACTTGCCAGGCAGACACTTGGACTGCTGAGCTATCGCCCCCGCCCTTGAAGAAGTTTTAAACACAAAACAGTTCAACTTTAAGGCAAACATAGGCAAATTCATCAACATACTTAAGGATATTTTCTCAATAACCAATAGAACTAAAGAAAAACACAATGAAGGTAGAAACACTGAGGAAACATTATGAAACTAATTAATTTCTTAAATGTGTTCAACGTGCCACCAAACTTGAAAATACATACTCGATTATTTTAGCAAAAGAAAAATTGACCTTTATATATTCGTATCATAGAACTATTATTTATAAACTGTAAAAACATTGAAAATTGTACAAAATACATTTTCAAGCTAGGAGTGGTGGTGCAAGCTTGTGATCCCAACATTGGGGAGGCTGAAGCAGGAGGATTTTCATGAGTTCAAGGCCAACCTGGGATGTACAGTGTGTTCAAGGGCAGCCTTAACTATGGAATGGGATTATAACTCAAACAAACAGCCTAAATGCATATTCAAACTACAACAGGATTATACAAGAAATCAGTAATGGAAATAAAACTGAGGAGTCTCCAAAGATGAGGTAACTTAAAATTGTAACACTTTTACTAGTCCATAAGCAAATAAAGGTATCTTAGGATAAATGTAAATATAAATTGATCTGAACAAAAATTAGAAAAAAATCAACATGTTGACAATTAGTAGGCTGCAGGTAAAGTAATATTGAGAAAGTAATTTATACTATGAAAAATTTATACTAAAAGAAATCTCTGAAGTCAGTAATTTTAGCTTCCACCATAAAAAAAAAAAAGAAAAACTAATAATCGTTTCCAAAAAAAGCAGAAGAAAGGAAATTATTAAAAGTTTTAACTGTTGAAAATAATAGGACAAGAGCCAGCCAAATAGCTCAGTGGATTAAAGCACCTACTTAGGCAGAGCACAGCAGCCAGGGTTCAATCCCCCGGCCTGTGGTGTTGGCTCCACTGCGGGCATGCTGAGACAGTGGTTGAGACTGGGCATGGTGGTGCGCCTGTAATCCAAGCACTTGGGAGGCTAAAAACAGGCAGATCACTAGGAGTCTGATCTACACAGTTGACCCAGTACTAAAATGCAAAAAAAGAGAGAGAGGGAGAACAGGACAATAGAAAAAAAAGTAAATCCAAACGCAATGAAAAACTGTTTCTTTGAAAATGAAAGAGAAAATTAATAGTCTTGGGCTGAGGATGTAGTTCAGTGATGGATAATATGCATACATGTTATTTACGAACCTACTGGCTGTAGGTTCAATTCCCAGAAAGAAATAAAAAGGGAGGGAGAGAGTTCAATAGGCAAGAAAATCATTAAAAATTGTATCACATAATTTACAAAGTACCATCATCACTAAGGAAATAAATAAATAAAGATTTGGCATGCCTGCAAATAATACTAAACAAATATTAGAAATAAAGCCAAGCCAATCAAATTGACACTTAGTTGAAAACAAGAAATTTCTTAAAAAAACACTACCACAGCCCACTTGAAAAACTAGCAGCAACATCTCACACAACTCTGTATCTATTTTGAAACATTGATTTCCTAGCTGATAATATATCTTCCAAAACATAACAGGCCCAATTAGCTTAATTATTGAATTGTAACCAACATTTAGGACAGAATTTATATCAGCTTCATTTTAGGAAGCTAGTGTGATTCTGATGCCAATGTCATAAAAAGATGTTTTTTAAAAAGAAAAAATGTTCAGACTAATGTTGCTAAAGAACATAAAACAAAATTTTATTTTGTTTTGTTTTTTATTTATGTATTTTTTACTTTATTGAAGTACAAATATCAATGAGACAGTTTTAAGACACCTTAACAGGATGAATTCAATAAATTAATACATTGCAAACTGTTTTCATAATGTAAAACAAAATTTTGAAGAACATTTTCACAAACCGAATCCCACAAAACATTAAGAATAGCAACACTGTGTAATCACCTCAGTAGGTACAAAAAAAGCATTTAACAAAATTCAAAATACATTTATGATTTTAAAGCTAGTTTAATAACTGTTGCTCAGTCCAACATGTGTATTCTTAAAAAAAACTAAATAATATTCAATATTAAAAAGATAGATGATTTCTGCTACTACCAGAAAGCGGGCAAAGGGGTTTACTATCAAAATATTACCACAACATTCAGAATTAGATGTCTTTCTTAGCCAACACAATAAAGTAAGAAAACAAAAGATGTACCAATGAAGATAAATATGTAATGCTGTGTCTATTTATGAATACTATGAGAATTTACACAAGAAATTCTAAGAATTGTATTTTGGGGGCCGGGTAGATGGCTCAGTGGAATAAGTGCTTCCCTGGCAAGTGCAAGGGCCAGAGTTCAATCCCCTGTTCCAGAAAAAAAGAAAAATTGTATTTTTTAAAATGCTTCTAGGACTAATAAATACATTTATTAGGTTTATGTAATATCAAATTGTTACACAACAATCAATTATATTTTTATGTACTGATAATTAGAAATCAAAAAGTTAAAAAAAAAAAACTTTACAGTAGTCTTCAACATCCTAAGAATCTTGGGAAAAAAAATGTACCAAAAATGATGTATAGGGGCTGGGGAGATGGCTCAGTGGAATAAATGCTTTCCTGGTAAGCACAAGGGCCTGAGTTCAATCCCCAGTTCTGAAAAAAAACAAAACAAAACAAAAAAAAATGATGTATAATTTAAACTTAAAACTCAGGGAAACATTGAAAAGTGGTAAGTAAATGCAGAGCTATAGATTCATAGCTTATAAATTTTTGAGGTTGGTAAGATATTAAGGCTCCTCTTAGTTGTCTATAGAAACAAAGTGGGACTTTTTTTAGTGACTGACAAATGAACTCTAAAATCTGTATGAAAATATCTTTTTAATTTTAAAAAACATAAAAAATAGTCATAGAAGTATAAAGATGAAAGGCTCACACTAACTGATTTCAAGGTTTACTATAAAACTACAAGAAGCAAGAGGGTGTAGTGTTAGCCTAATGCTAGACACAAAAATCAGTGAAACTGATTTGAGTCTAGAAATAGACCCATATTTATATGGTCAATTGATTTTTTTACCAAAGTGCCAAAGTAAATCAATGTGGAAAAAAAGAATCTCTATAACAGATGGTGCTATAGCAGTTGGCCACACACACACACACACACACACACACACACACACACCCTTCAATCATTAACCCACATCATATCTAAAAATATACTAAAATGTAAAAGCTAAAACTACAAAACTCCTGGATAAAATATAAAGAAAATCATTGTGATCTTGGTATAGGTAAAATTTTCACATAAAATATAAAAAGCAGAAGCATAAAAAGAAAACAAAGACATAGTACCTTCTCCATATAAAAAAATCAACTCCTTCGAAGAGATTCCTGGGTGGAGGAGCAAGTCAGAGATTCAATAAAAATATTTTCTACACACATGCTTCATAAATGACTTATATTAAACATATATATAGCATAAGATAAACATTCCAGTTACAGAATGGTCAGAGGTTTGAGCAAACATTTCCAAGAAAACAATATTCAAAATTAAAATAAAGACATGAAATCAGCATCAGTGGAAAAATGCAAGTTAAAATAATTATGAAGTACTACTACTACTACAACAAATCCACTAGAATGATTAAAGTTAAAAGAGATTGTTAAGATAATAAGGCCCACCTAGTGTTGGTGAGGTTGTATAACAACTAAAACTTGTGCACTTCTATGAATCCAAAATAGTAAATGCATTTTGGAAGATATATTTTAGCTGTTTTTTGATTCGTTGGCACTGAGGATTGATCCCATGACCTTCATACTGAGCTACATACTCAGATTTTTTTTGTTTGTTTAATTTGGAGACAGGGTCTCACTAAGACACTAAATTGGCCAGGCTGGCCTCAACTTGTGACCATCCTACAACCTCCCAAAATGTAAGGGTTATAGGCACCATCCACACCATAACTAGTTATTTATTATGATACTCAATATATACTATACTTAGTATATGTGTCAGCAATACTTCTTTCAGGTCTTTATGCAGAAAAAAAAATGTATTTCTTAGCTGTTGAGAAAAGCTCTATTCATGGTTGGCCAAGCTATAAATCCTCCAATGTTTGCTAGCAAGTGAATGGATAGGTGGTTTGGCATACCGTAAGATGGAATACTACTCACCAGCAAATGACTGTTCAGAAACAAATGACATGTTCAGAGCATGGATGGATATCAGAGACATTATACTAAGCTAAAGAATTCAGTCCTAAAACACTGAAGGATGTATCATTCCGTTTGTATGAAATTCTTTAGCAAGTAAACCTAAATGCAGCAAACTGATTAACATTTATAAAAGGCTACGTCTGCTGGGAAAAGATTAAGCATTAGAAATGTTATGATAAGAGCTGTGTGGCTATACACACTGAAATATAGGTTACACATATAAGATTGGTAAATCACATATAAACTATACAAACAACACATCAGTGTAGCTAGAGATAAACATAGTTTCTGTCTGTAGACAGACAGAAGAAGACGTGGCCCATCGCTACTTGAGGACTATCTGTCCTAGGACCATGCCTTGAGTAATACTCACAGTCAAAGGATCCTAGAGCAGACAGTAGGCCACTGAAAGGACAAGATGGGTCTACACTACTGGAATCAAAAGAAGAAAGCCATGTAAGTCAAAAATGAGATAACAGAACAAACTGAGTTTTAAGAGATGCCACCCCCACCCACAGAGGGACATTTTAGATATTTTTATTTGACAATAGTGAAGGATGATTTTATATGGTATATTTGAATAGCAAGGACAAAGGCATGCTAGAAAACCTGTAATGCATGTGACATTCCCATAAGATGGACTATCTTGCACAGACTGAATTTAAGAAGGACTCGGGGATATTCATATTTGTTTAAATATCTGTTTAAAATTATTTCAGTACAGGACCTAACTTATTTCATAAAATAACAAGTATTTTCAGATGTTTTAAAGTGCACTGCATCTTCATGTTATGCAACTATATTTCATTTGATTTCAGTCTTCACCAAACCTTGCTCATCTGTTCAAAAAGTCCCATTGTCAATAGTAATATTGTTGGGGCCAGGGAGATAGCTCAGTGGCATAGTGCCTGCCTGGCAAGTGCGAGGTACTGAGTTTAGTCCCCAGTATCACAAAAACAAAACAAAAAATAGCAATGCTGCTCATGATGTTTAAATCATATTTGTATTAATCTGCATTTCTATCTTTCATATTAATGGATATCACTTTATTAGAAATGACAATTACTTATGTCCAGTAAGATGTCATACTGAGTTATTTTCACTGAGTTATCAGCATGATAGGACAGCGCTGCAAGCATTTGTTTTTATAAAAAGATTGAGGGCTTATAGGATTGAAAATAACTATTTAGGAAAGGATCATTAGGAGTATAAAATTTTAAAATAATCTCAGGAAGAAGAAGGACTTGGTAGATCACCATGACAAGTTTGTGTATTTGAAATCAGAGAAACTTTTAAGGAATGGATAGCTTTATAGTGAGGAATGGAGACAGAGAGTATGTCATAGGTATGCTTGAACAGATGGACAAAACGATACAGGATTCAAACTGAATTGTTAGTCTTCACCAAGCAGGCAGAGGATTATCAAGTTGCATAAATTGTACATCCTTGAAGTGGAGGCAAAGAGAAGCTATTCATGAAGAATTTCTCATTTTCCAAGAATAGAAAAAGTTGCCAGGCAATCATGAGAACAAGTGTCATCTCGTGCTAAACGGATGGGAGAATCTGAGGTAGTCAGTAGGGCAGGCTGTCTGTATACAGACAGAAGAAGACGTGGCCCACTGCTATTTGAGGATTATCTGTCTCCAAAATCCCTCAGGCCTTTTTCATTGTGTGTGGTGTGGTATCTACAAATATGAATGTGTTCCTCCAGCCTGTGCATTTTTCTCCTATTAACAAAGAAAAACATGGGCCAGGGAGATGGCTCAGTAGAATAAGTGCTTGCCTGGCAAGTGCAAGGGCCTGAGTTCAATCCCCAGTTCCACCAAAATAAATAAATAAATAAATTGTTTGGACTGGGGAGATGGCTTAGTAGAATAAGTGCTTCCCTGGTAAATGCAAGGGCCAGGTTCCACCAAAAAAAAAAAAAAAAAAAAAAAAAAAAAGAAAAAAGAAAAATAACAAATTCAGTCTTTTCAAGATTTTTGGCAGTTTCTTCTTGATTGCTGTTTTATCTCTGAATTCAGGTTTTGCTCAAGGAGCGTAGTGGTCTCTTGCAGCATCTCTTAGAGCATGACATGTAATTAGGAAACTCAGAACCTCCAGAGCCAGCCATACCATTGATCCTACCGTATGGGAATGCCGGTAAAAAGCAGCCCTGCCCCCATTGGGCAAGGTCCTGAGAGCGTGCAAAGACAGGACCTAGAGGTTGTGATTGAGGTGAAAATGACATACCACATGTCACGTGATGTCAACGTTCCCAGTAAAGTATACGATGAGATCGTTGACCAGTAGCACTCAAAACTTGGAAAGAGAGGTCCTGCGACAGCTCCAAGAGACTCCAAAGGTTGGACTGGCACAGCAAGGAAGCAGATGCGACCTACCAGTTGTAAGAGGAGCCCCTGGCATTGCAGATGGCTAGCGCTGCGCTGTTCTCTGTCTTCTGTCAAGCTCCCTCTATAAAGGGAAAATAAAATCATGTTACAGGGTGTGCGAAGTGTGGGGAGGAAAGTGAGAGTGCGGGCGGTCTCCAGAGGCAGCGATGGCGATCAGCACAGAAGTCAGAAAGGCTGGCGGAGCTGTCAGGAAAAGGCACCGGGGCCGTACTAAAAAGACAGATCACTGCCTCGTGTCTGCAGCTAATAACCCATCCAACCTTCGACAAGCCGCCAGTAAGATATCTTCTAGAAATAAAGTTTTATTACTGATCTGACCATAAAGTCTGGCTGGGGAGAGAAATCTAGTTAGAAAGGCACTGATAATTCAGTTGAAACACAAACAGATAAGGGCCTGATATCTTCAGTAAGGAAAGATGGAGAGCTCACTTAGAAGGAAGAGGAGTGACGCTAAGTTATTTTGTTTTGTTTTGTTTTCTTCCTGGGAATCCTCTCTTCCATCCTTCTGCCAGCAAGTTTCTAGCAGGTTGTAGGATGTTTCCTAGTAATAGCTTGGGAGCCGGGGGTACAGTTCACTGGTAAATCACTAGCTGAGCACCCTCAAGGCCTGGGTTCAGTTTTTAAAAAGAAAAAGAAAAATAGCTTTGGGGTTTACATTCCTGTTCTGCCTCTTCTAAACTGTGTGCCCCTGGGGTTCCATTTCCTTGTCCCAAAAGTAGGGATAATTATACAACTGTGTACATACACTGTCCCTGTGATTCCTAGAATTAGTTCTCTGAAGCCTACCTGTCCTGTTTCTAAAAGACTAGAGCACAATTCAGCTTTCCTTATTCCTAGACCACTTCTTACTCATGTTTTGACATTTAGTCATTTAACAAAACGCCTTATCCCTTTTGTTCCTGACAGGACCTGTGCAAGTGTCTGTCTGTCTGTCTGTCTGTCTGTCTGTCTGTCTGGTTAATGAGACCGGAGCACTGGAGAGTGGAAAAGCATGTGTGGGTTCCTTGCATGTCCCATTCAGCTTCTGCGGTGTGCGGCACACAGCAAATTCTTGCTAAACAAATGAGGATATAAGCCTGTGAAGCAAAAGTGCCCTGTGCTCCATATCAACTACCCAGCTTAGGAGGAGGCAGGTGTAGAATAATTTAGCTTGGGTTTATGTGTTTTTGTTTGTTTCCAGTCAGTCTGTGACTATACATAGATTCAATCATAATGAAGCTGACAAAGGAGGGATGACATTTTGGAAGCCGAAGAGAAATTTCGGATATTACAGTCCAGCATTTGTCACCTCCCTGGCTGATAACAGCGCCTGTTAGTTCCCTTTGGCTAAATTTGGATCAAATGCTGGCTGGGTGCGCTGGGCAAGCCAGAGCTGCATTGTACCTCTATTTTGTGACATATGAGCTCCCTGCTTTAATCTCCCCTCTACTGTATAAAAGAGGATCTGAGGCTGTTAGACTTCAATCCAGTGATTCATGCAGCTGGTACACAATAGATTCCACCTCTCTCTCATTGCTGCACAATATCCAGCTAAACAAAATGTCTTAGAAAGCTTTAGTACATGTAGTTAGCCTGTCACAGATCCCTCCTCCACCCCCACCCCACACACTCCCTTTTTTCTTCAGCTGAGCAAAAGAGTCCCGGTGCCCAGCACCTGCCTTTTTACTGACATTTCCACAAAGGTAAGGAATGAACCTTTTGTCAATTCCAACCCAACGATCTGTTTTGAAACAATGAGATGAAAGCCTGGGCCCCTCTCCTTGCTACTGGATTACAGTGCAGAGGATTAAAATAAAAGACACTTGATTTTATTGATTTAATGAGGGATGAAGGCTTTCGCAGGCGCATCATCCCTAGTGGCAAAAGAACAAGTCTTGCGGCCAGGTACCTCTGCCGAGGGCTTCTTTCCCATTTGTTTGGTTTTTCAGCGGGGCTTGTTTACGGGCCTTGCTGCTAGGATGACCCATGGCTCTCCTGCTTGTGTTGCATGAAGCAGTCAAATGCCTGCAGTGTTTTTGGCGTGTTTCTCAAGATGGGGAAAGTGAGCCCAGGCACATGAGGGGAGGGGGGCCTAGGGAGTAAGGGGTGGGGTGGGAGCACTGCTGAAGAGCTGCTGGGAGAGGTGAGCAAAGGAGAGTCAGATCAGACTATGAGAGCCACAGCGCTCCCACTTCCAAAGAGATCGTCTGCACAACCTGTGATTTCTTAGCCACATCTATGCCAGCTGGGTTTCTTTCTAAAGCTCCCTTCCTGCACCCCAGTCTGCCTCCTTCTCCTACCCTTCCCCTGTTCATCCATGACCCAAGTTTGAACAGTGAAGAAAGTAGCTGAGGGGCTGTAGGCACTGTGTCGGCCAGAGACGGGCCCGGGCCCGGGCACAGCTCAATACTCTTTCTGCTTTTGTTCTCTACTTCTTTGCGAGTTCTCATGATATTGCTATTGACATTTTCATATGGTAATTGTTGGCATTATATGGTTCTTCTTTTATAGTTGCTCTATTTTTATGCAGCCCGATTCATTGTCCACTGAGCCATGTGAGAGGGACATTGCTGGTCACCTGCTGACTGAATTTAAGCAGCGATCTACTTTTCATACCGAAATGGACTGTGTGTTTTAATGGACGGGTCCAGCCAGCATTTCTGTTAATACGAGCATATGTCTCTATATACAGTGTATGTTTATTGAAATGTATTTATGCGGTCCACTCGTAGATTAAACACTCCCAATTCCCTCTGGTGTTACTGTCTCCTCCGTGATTGCTGGCTTAAAGAGAAACAGTTCCTAAGAGCATATGGTTTCCAAAACACAGCCCTCCCCCTCCCTTTCAGTTTACACAAAAATGAGCGGCCACAACCCCTCCCCCACTACCTCTCAGCCTAAGCGAGTCTGAAACCAGGGGGCAAAATCATTAGTTCCCAATTACCTTAAGCCATGCAAGATAACCTCTCTCAAGGGCTGTTGGTAAAATATGCACAGGGTTCCAGTGTCTAGACAGTTATGAAATATAGGTGCAAGGCTCGGCTGCTGCGGAACACACAATGCATCTTAAATGAAGTGATTTTATTGAAGAAGTATAATCACTGGGATAACTAATTACGTCAATACCACATAGTTAATTAAACCCATTATCATTCTTAGTCCCATGGAGAGGAGGTCAAATAAAGCGACCATCTTCTTTATGCTACTATGCTAACAAAAGAAGGAGAAATTAAGTAAAACAAAAAACAGACCTCTTCATTTTGTGCCTTTTTAAACATTTAATAAGTGCCTAGTAAGTCATCCAAGGTCTTCAAGTGTAATTCCTACCCAGTGATTGCTAGGTTGTTCCAAACATCACCTAGGAACTTACCTGGACTAGGTGAAGAGATTACCAACTGTTTGTGTGACTGGTGCAAGAAGCAATGACAAGGAAAAGTGGAAGATAGGACAAATACTCAGTGGACTTTTATTAATGTCTTGGAGAGAAACATAACGGGGGACAGGGTTTAGATTTCAGCTCACCCTAGCTGCTTGAGCAATGTCAAAAACGTGGTGCCATATAGCTTCTAGACCTTAGAGGGGATTGTGAGAGAGACCCACTAAGGCTAGGTGCTAAAGCTCATTTTCCAGCACACAGATTACACATCCTGCAGTTTCAATGACAACAAAACCTTCATCCACTGACACTAAATAAAAGGATGATTCAACTGTGAACATGGAAGCAGAGAGAATTCAATTTTACAGTGACACCATCTTCCAGAAGATTTTGGACAAAAATATAAGCCTATGCATGTGTCTACACACACACACACACACACACACACACAGCATAGCACAAATATCTTTCAAACACTAATCTCTAGAAAATGAAATCAATATATTTTGATTCTTCTTGTCTGAAAATTCCCCAGGTCATTATATCACTGTCACACCTTCTTCTGAAAGGAGTTCATTGTACATAAGGAGGATTTGCATTTACTTCTCCTGATTAACAAAGAAAACTTTGTACAAAAGGGCGATGCACTCAGACGTGCAAATGTGGTCAGCCTGACCCCCTGCAGGAGAAGGCAGACAAGCAGTAGGGAGAAGAGGTAGATGAGGACTGAGAAAGAATGCTTTGATCCCAGAACTGCACACACAATGTAGCAGGTGGCACACTCCCAGCAAGCTCTGACCCTAGCGGGCTGAAGTTTGGCATGGAGTCAAAGAGTGGGAAGCAATATAATGAGTATAGTTTCATGCAATGGTGAACCACAGAAGGCTGCAAAATTCCTCTTCTTGCTGGGTTTTGTTGTTAGGGCTGTTGTGATTGTTGCTGATGTTATGCTACCATTGTTGGCATTTTCCAACTCAGAAAATTATAATATTGCTTCAACTGCAAGATAGACCTAATTATTTTCATACACACTGGATGCAAAAGACAGCATGAAAAATCACAGAGGCCGCATGAAAAACAAAAGGTCAGGTGTTAAATCTTTTATTTGTCCAAGAGGTTTCAGCTGACATATCAAGCTCTTAGTTTAGACGCAAAGCAATTTTTTTTAACCATCCACAACCCTCACCTTTACCCCCAATGCTCCCCCCGAGAATCTTTGTTCTCCTCTGGAACCACCACCCTACCAGCCAACCAGACAGAAGGCAGGAGGAGATGGCAGCCTTCTTTTTTTTTTTTTTTAACTTTGTCTCCTTTTCTCCCTCAGCAAAGCAGCTGCCAAGACCAGAAGACCTCTTGCCATGAGCCATTCCCTCCACTGCCCTCCCTTCTACAATCTTGCCCACTTCTCTGTCCTCCCTGCTTCATGACCCTCCACTTGCAACCCTTGCTATACACTCTCCAGATTCATCTTGGTAAGTATTCTTCCTATCTGGTGACTCTTGGCCTCAAAAGGCGTGGAGTCCCCAGAACTGGTCTGTACAATCGTTTACAAATTCCTCACTTGAGCATTAGACTGTCTTAGGTGCATATACAAATTTACACCCCGGGGCTTTGTCCCTGTGGTTTGTTGGGACCTCACTTCCACCACTCCAGACCTTTGTTTCCTAAACAGACTCACACTTAACCTTCTCGTACCCTCCTCCTACCTCAGTCCTTCTAAAATTCAGTTGATACATCCTTCAGTGTTTATCTTAGTGCCACCACTTGAAAACCTTTCTTGGATACCTAAGCCACAGATGACCCCTTGTTATCCCAGAACATGTTTTTAATATGTCTGTTATGACCACTATCATCCTCTGCCTATCATAATTGTATGAGTTCAGCACATCGTTTATTCCGAATTTGAATTCCATTAAACAAATGCAGGGATCGTATCTCGCGGATGGCTATAAGAGCTTAAATAAATATCAGACTGCTGGAATTGGAGTAAAATGTCATTTATGGATTTTGGAGATTTCTTCCATATGGGATACATCTCTGTCTACTTGAAAAAGTGTTCTCCCATCATAGTTCAAGAAAGTGAATGAGATAAACACATTCAAGCATTTGCATGTCCATCACTGTACAATATAAAGAAAAATGAGTTTCATCACTGCTATGGTTTGAGTATGGGTAGTGTCTACCGAGGGCCCCCAGGGCTGGTGCTAGTGAGAAGTGGTAGGACACTTGAATGTCAGCAGGAGACACGCCCTCACATGAGGGTGATCCCCCACTCTGTCTTATCCTCTGTTTCCTGGTTTAACATGTAATCATTTTATTGTACTATTGCACTTGTAAGAGACCCAAAGCAAACGTGTCTGCCTAATCTTAGACTGACATCTCTAGAATCCATGATCTAAAATAACCTTTGATTCTTTGTAAGTTAACTGCCTTAGGCATTGTTTTATAGTAACAGAAAACTTAGCAACACAGCTGTTATAGCTAACCTATAAGAGAGCTGAGGTAGACACTGCATAATTATTCACAAAGCATTTTGCCCCAATAGAATATTTTGTGACTTCATTTAAGATTTATGTTGAGAAGTTAATGTTAATGTTATTCTAAAGTCACTTTAATTAAGAATAAAAAAACTAGTAAATAAATTCAATTTCACTACACAAAATGATAGGAATTGAACAATGGTAGTTAAATTGCATACTATATTGCTTTGTATAAAGTTACTTCATACATGGATGCTCAACGAAGAAAAACCTACCTGGTAACTATAATTTTTTTATTTTTCCATAATTTTATTAAAGAACAAATAGCAATGAGACAGTTTCAAATCAAATTAGTAGAACAGATTCAATAATTAATATATTGCAAATTGTTTTCATAGTGGTTTTTTATTGTACAAGGTGCATACATGATGTTCTATTTACAAACACTGTTAGAGCAGATGCTTCAATTCAGTGAATTAAGAGAAAGTAGCTGTATACCTGTCTTTTTTTAAAAGCCTAATTATAGTACAGTTTCAATAATTAATACTTTTTACATTGTTATCTTCCTAGCGGCTATCCATAGTACAAGAAGCAGACAGGATATCCTGTCCAAACACTACTAGTGCAAATCTTTCTTCTTGTAGAATTACATGAAAATACTACATATTGGTCTTAACTGTACTGTTTATACAAACACAGAATGGTCCTTCCTTTGTATCCCTTTCTTTTGTTTAGTCCTGTCAGAGGTGGGTATTCTATCGTCATTCAATTATTATAGGTGCTTGAATTCAGCGAAACACTCCAACACAGTCCAGCAGTCCACAATAGTAATGGCTTATCCAAAGAAATTGTTGACTAGAGCCATTTACAGTTTAGCATATTATTATGGCTCTATTTTATATACCTCGTTTTTATACTTTTCTGCTGGATGGTTAATACTAAGATAAAGCAAATCTTACATAACAAAAAATGTAACTTTTGTATCTTATGAGGTCAGTCAAGTCCCCTCAAGGTTTATCCTGTAACCCTGTACCTCACTTTGTAAATCCTTTGTCAGTGTCAACCATGTGGATGAGTCATAGCCATTACTTGGGGGCAAAAGTTTTTAACTCTACCAAATTCACCTGCCTTAATCCATGCCTTTGCAATTTTAATAATTAAGTACATTTGAAAATCTGAAATTATCTTAACCTTCAAAGACTGAGATGATTGTATACATGAATGATAATAAGGACAGAATAGTACAGAGAAAATGTAGATGTGTAGAATGCATGAGATCTAAGTTCTGGTTCTACCTATTTACAATTTGAAAGGGCTGGCCAAATAGCTCAGCAGATTAAAGCGCCTGGGAGCAGGCACAGGGGCTCAATGCGCCCCCAGGCTGTACTGAGACAGCAATGGAGACTGAGCGTGGTGGCGTGTGCCTGTAATCCCAGCTCTTGGGAGGCTGTGAACAGGTGGATCACTGTGAGTCCAATCTAGTAGTGAGACCCTGAACACTCTATTGACCCTTCCCTAAAATACAAAAAAAAAAAAGAATGTAATTTGAATAAATATTTAAGAATTCCTGTACACATAAACACACCCATTCAAGCATACACACAGATACACACACACAGAGCCACACTGCTGCACTTTATGAAGTTTTAAAAAGAAAGGAGAGTTTATCTTAAAACTTATTAATGTAAGCAAAGTGAAAAGAATTAAGCATTTATTCATAATTTTAAATTGCATGGTATTTTAGTTTCATATGATTTTGATGAGCAAATATTATTCTGCTTATTTAATGTTATAATTCAATGATTAATTTAAAAAGAAAAAAGTAGAATCAGAAATGAAGATCTGCAATACCAACTTGGAATCATACAAAACAGAAAACCACAGTACAAAACCTGTGTGAATTCAAGACAATACTCAAGTCACTACTACCACATAAATATAAAAATAGAAGCACATGGAATAACAAAGTAAACTGAGAACCAACATTTTGAGTGGATATGTAATTGTAATAACACAAATGTAACAAATTTCCAAGCAGCACAAAAAAAAAAATCTCTGTTCAAGATTTTAGTGCTTGTATAATGTCTTTGGCTTACTCATTAAGAAAAATAATTTGGAAATTGAAAATGATTTTATTGTTTTAAAATGGACTTTTCTAGGTATTGAATAAATTAAGGTTAAGCTACTGACATGCAATAAACCCTGAGCCAAGACACTTAGAAGTTTGACTGTTTCAGGCTGAAGTCAACCCTGGATAGCTCATAGTTTGCAGTCAACTCTTCTCAGTGAGTACTGAGTAGGTATAAGCCATCTTCATCTAAATAAATCAACCAAAAGACAAGGAAAATGTACAATCATTCTCCAGACTAAAGGGAAAGAAAGAGGAATAAAGAAAGGACAGAAAGGGGAAAGGAAGGAGGGAGAAAAGGAAAGAGGGAGGCCCAGGAAGGGAGAAAGGAGAAAAATAAGCTAAAAAATCTGGAAGAAACAAAAATGTTTGAAAAATTGGGGAAATACAACCAATTCCCCTGGTTCCTCTCATGATCACCATAATCTGTTTATTTCTCTTCCCAGTATGGGTTTCTGGCAACCCATTTTATCACCACTTCATAAGGAAGGTGACTCTGCACAGATGAGACATAACCATAAACAAAAAAAAGGGAATCCTGAGCATAGTGACAATAAAAAGTTCTCCTGTATTTTCAACAAACATACCCAGTGTAAACAAAAATATGCCAATGATGCTTCAATATACATAAGTGCTGCATATGACATACATGTAATATTCCCCCTACTCAAGACTCTGTGCTTTAAATCAACACCATAGACTGAGTATCTTCCCATTTCCTGTGAGACATGTGGTATAAGAGGTTCTTCAAAACCCAGGCATGATTTAATTCCATTTTTCACAATACCTCTAGTCACATGATTTTTTACATGAAAACCAAATGACATGTAATTACCTATGAATGGTCACCAAAAACAAAGAAGGGCCAGTAAGATAATTCAGCAGACTAAGTGCCTACTTAGGCAAGCACAGGGTTCAATCCCTGGCACCACATACTATAGCAATCCCACCCCCAGTTGAGCTAAGCCAGCTACGAAGACCAGGCATGGTGGTACACACCTGAGATCCCAGTACTGAGGAGGTGGAAAACAGGAAGATCACTATGAATCCAAGCTGTGTAGTGCAATACTGTACCAATACATTAAAAAAGAATAAAAGAGAGATTGCCCTACCTAGCAAAAGATAAACAGTTCACCCAGGAGTGTCACAGTGTATGGCATGTCCTAACCTAGAAGAGCTGGCACTCCCTCCATTAGAAAACCCTGACCTGTGGCTTCCTTCCCAATAGGACAGAATTAATTCTACTGGATGTCTTATTTATATAGTGCTCTCTTCACTAACCTGGAAATTCTGAAAGAGCTAGTACTTTCAATCATTTTTGTTTTTTTAAGGAAGGGTCTAGAGAGTGTTCAGGGTCTCACCACTAGATTGGACTCATAGCGATCCACCTGTTCACAGCCTCCCAAGAGCTGGGATTGCAGGCAAATCCACCATGCCCAGTCTCAATTGCCATCTCAGTGCACCCCGGGGAGCAGGGCCAACATGGCAGCCCCAAGGATTGAACCTGAGGTCCCTGTGCCTGTTGGCTGGTGCTTTAATCCACTGAGCTATTTGACTAGCCCTTCAATCATTTTTGGAAGCAGAAAACCTTGGTAGTGTATCTGATACATATTAATAGCCATAGTTAATAGATGCATGCAATGTTCAGAATTCTGCTATAACAGAAATTGTACTGAGCTCTAATAAGCCTTCCATACATTTGTAAACAGCTCATGGCTAAAAAGGCACTTCTACACAATTGATTATATTTTATCACTAGATCTGCAAAAATATTTTTATCATTAAATTCAAGATGAGAAAAGTGTAAATAGATCAGACAAACTGATCAGATAAATAAACTAGTTAGTAAATTCTAGAAAAGCTAGTCAACTCCCCTGATCCTCAGTTTGTATACAGGCAAAATAAAAATATTTGCTGTTAGCCTCATTAAAGTCTCTTTGCCTCTCTGTCAAGGGCTAAATGAAAAATTACAAACAGCCAAAATTGCATGATTACATTAATGAAGCACAAGCAGGATCAAACTCAGATGGAGAACAGTCATGAGCTATGGGAATTATTTGTTGGCTCTTTGTGTAAATCCTGCAGATGCCAAAGACAAGAAAAAAAGGCCTTTGGAGTTCAAAGAGGATAGAGAAATTACAAAGTATCAAAAGTTAAAAAAGAAAACTGTTGTTGAGAATGAATGAGCTTGTTTTATTGCTGTCTAACAATCTTTTTAACCAGTAAACACAGAAGACTTTTTTTCTAGCACACATAGAATCTTTAAAAATAATCTATTTGATAATGATCCACAAAACACAAGGGGTAATCAAAACATACCATGAATGCTCAAAGATTTATTTCAATAATAAACACATCACTTATTAATTATGCTCAAAACAGTCTACTTTGCCACTAATACACTTAGCTCATCATTCCTGCCCCTTTCTGCAGTGCTTCTGGAAGGCTTTTGTGTCATCACTACAAGGTGTGATCCAAAATATTCCAGAGAAACATAAAAAAAACAATATGCCCTGTGCTCTTCCTGATCATGGGTCTGGCACTGTGAGACTTCTGGATCTTTCCAAAGTCAAAATGCCCATGCGAACAAATACTTTGGATCTATTTAGGATGTGGAAGGAACTGTGACGGCACAATTAAAGACACTCACAAAAGAAGACTTTCAGAACTGCTTCAGAAAATGTCAAGAATGATGGGTTATGCATGTTTGGAGCACTAGGAAGCAGTAGTAATTTTGAAGTAGATTCACAGCTATATATATTTTTACTTTAGTACATGTTTTAAAATTTAAACATACACCACATTTTAAATCACACTTTGAAGTGTGAATAAATTCCAAAGGATCAGCATTTTATAGACTCTTTATAACTTAGCACAACGCAGTCAATTGGGGAATCCACAATAAATGATATTTTTTTGAAAGTTATGCTATTCTACATTCTTGGAAACAGTAAAACTTATTACAAAAAATTTTGAGGGTGAGGCCAGTTAAGAGAAAGGCCAGAAAACTGTTAAATATTTGTAGTTAAATAGCAATGAAAGTTTACAAGTCATATTCTGAAAGTTAATTAGTACTAAGAGTTCATTTTAAAAACATTTAATAGAAAGCAAAAACTTAAAGAAACATGTTAATCACTCAATGAACCTGGAAAAAAGTGAGCAAGTAGACCCAACGAATGGAAACAATAAAGCTAAAATCAGGTATTTTCCGTGAAAAATAGCAGCCTGGATGTGAGCCTTTTAATCCACTCCTCTAAAGTAATGATGCAAGGATGTTTTAAAGTATATGACTATGAGAACAAAGGGAACAGAGAGTGGCAGAATAGCAATAAAACTTCAGAAGTTGAAAAGCAAAAGAATGAGCATTAAAGGACTTCAATAATTAAAAGGAGGAACTAAACTGCTTAACAAGAAGCACAGAAATCTGAGAAATGTTTCCATGTGTTGTCAAAACCTTTGTAAAATTCAGATATTTTTCAGTACCACACACTCTGAAAGTGGGGATAAAGGCAAACCAAGAACCCAGCAAGAAGACTGACTAAGGCCTGTTTGCTATCCGTCCCTACACACACCTATCTCCACTCTGGACCAGCTCTGTAGCCCAAGCGAGGATCTGAAAAACACTTTATTCTCTAGAGGCAAAGAATGATACCTTCAATTGGGGAAAACTACACCTATGGAAAAAACAAACAAAACAAAAAGATGGTATCCTGAAGGAACAGAGATTCAATGAAAGCTCACAGAATTATAAATCCACATAGCTCTCTCTTACATCATTGCTGAGTGCTCACAACCAGCCTTATGACATTCAGGCTGGCAGTTCAAAGGTCATTCTGCAAGGGAGCAAGGCCCAAGAGAACAGCATGACAGACTCTGGGAAGTCCGTCCAGTGCTGGGTACCATGAAGCTCACAGGAGACAAGTGCCATCCACAAACACACAACTCCGAGTTGGCTTCTCAAAGCCCCTAACTTATACATGATGAGATTTAGAGATGGAACAGATAAGAAACAGTTGAAGAAAATGAGATTTTACATGAAGAAAAAAAAATAAGAAACAAAACTATCAGTAGTTTTAAAGAAATGAGACGCTGTACCCATGAGTCAAGAAGAAAAAAACTATTACAAAGAAACAGTCAAGGAACCAAATAAAACATTGGGGATTAAAATTATCATAGTCAACATAGAAGATTGTGTGATAGTCAATATGTCCAACTGAGATGATCTAAGATGAACAGAGCAAACTGAGGGATGAAGCATAAGAGACAAATTTAAATTAAAATTAGAGGATTAGTTGCTAAATATTAGCTAAAACCTATTTTAAAACAAACAAGGAATACCTATAAAGGTCTAAAACAATCATGCAGGGAGAAGCAAGAATCCTGCATCTCATAATAGCTATGCAGCAATGAAACCCAATGGACTAGAATATGATCCAAGAACCACTCAAGTGTATGTGACCTGCTGGCCTTGGTGGCACATGCCTAGAATCCCAGTACTCCAGAGGCTGAGGCAGGAGGGTCATTGCCAGTTCAAGGCCAGCCTGGGCTACAGAGTGAGTGCAAGGCCTGCCTGAAATGCATAGCAAGATCCTGTCTCAAAAAAATAAAAGTTTAAGCCGGGCGTGGTGGCGAGTACCTGTAATCCCAGCACCTGGGAGGCTGAGGCAGGAGGATTGTTGTGAGTTCGAGACCAGCCTGAGCTACGAAGTGAGTTTGAGGCCAGCCTGAACTGCACAGTGAGACCCTGTCTCAAAAACAAGACAAAAAAAAAAATAAAAAAAAAATAAAAGTTTATATGCACTTGGCATTTGATACATTTAGTCAAAATAAATGCATATTCATTAAACACTGTCTATGTTTCAGCTATATACATACAATTAATTATAAATTTTGTGACATGGTCAATATTCATTTTATTTTCTAGCTATAGCAATGTCAGATTCACATAGTTTCACCTGAGATTAAATAATTAATACTTATCTAGGAAAACTGGAGAATAAATGCAAGCACATGAGTTTTAAAGTAATGATAAGCAAGGTAGAAAGTATTAATTATTGAAAGTATACTATAATTCAGCTTTAAAAAATAAATATACAAGCCGGGCATGGTGGCACAGGCCTGTAATCCCAGCACTTGGGAGGCTGAGGCAGGAGGATTGTTGTGAGTTCGAGACCAGCCTGAGCTACAAAATGAGCTTAAGGCCAGCCTGAACTGCATAGTAAGACCCTGTCTCAAAAAGACAAAAATAATAATAATAACAATAAGTATACAGCTACATTCTGCTAATTCATTGATTAGAGACATCTGCTCTAATCATGTTTATAAGTAGAATATCATGTATGTACCTTGTATGATAAAAAACCACCACAAAAACACTATGCAATGTATTAATTATTGAATCTGTCCTGCTAATTTGATTTGAAAAAAAAAAGAAAGGTTTGTACTAATATTGTTTGGACATGGTATCATGTCTACATCTATCTTCTGAATAACTATCATGAAAACAACAATACGCAATGTATTAATTATTGAAACTGTCATACTAACCTGTTTTGAAGCTATTTTGTTGCTATTTTATCTTTTTTCTCATTAAAATAAATACAAAAATAAAATAAAAATAAAAAGTAATGATAAAAAAGTTCTTTCTTAGTACACAATATCCATGAACTAAGAGAAGGAATAACTCAGTTCCATGCACCAGTCAATGACGATGAAGAAAGGTTTGTAGACAAGATTACAAAATCGTAACAGATGGAGAAATTTCCACGACACAGCCTAAAGTTGTTATGTTAAGAAAATTGGCAAAAATCTAAAAGAAAGAAGACAGATGAGATAAAAAATGAGAAAACTGTCTTGGAAGAGGAAAAAAAATAATGCTTAAAGATTAGTGGATGCTATGATAAAAGGTAAGCTTAGCTGTGCGGAAGTTTGGAGCACAAAAAATTAATTGAAGCATGAAGACCTTAAGGACAAAGTGAAAAAAATGTATAATAATTCAGAATACTTTCTAAACAGAGAGAAAAGACAGCGTGCTCTCCTTCCCTAAAGAAAGTGTGTTAACAGAGAAGCCAGGCAGATGTCCAACACTTTTTTACACCTCCTACCACCACTGCCATCCTGCTCATCACTGAGTCAGACACACACTAGGTTCACAGAATCTGCTTAATGGAATCCAGGAGGAAGGGCTGACTCCAAAGGTTTTCATTTTTCCCCTTGAGAGTTACTTTTTCTTTGGATTATACAATTTCCTGAGCTCTGGATTTAGAAAAAGACATAGGCTTGACATATTTTTCCAGGTAAAAGTCATTATCCCTGGCACTTTCAATAGACATTTATTAGGGCAAGAATTAAGCCTATAAAAAAAGGAAAGATAGATAGATGATAGATAGATAGATAGATAGATAGATAGATAGATAGATAGATAGATAGATAGATAGATAATAGAGAGAGAGATAGAGATAAAGAGATAGAGACAGAAATATGTTAGACTTGACCATGACAGGATACATCTTATACTTACCAAGTATCTAATATAATGTACTAGACAACAACGTTCCCAATATTCACAGAACCTCCAATTTAACAGTAATCATAAATCTAAATAACTATGCTTCATTTTTAAGAGAAGTACAATTTTTATTTATTTCTTTAGTTAACTTCTGTATTTTTAGGGAAGGTTCTACAGGGTGTTCAGGGTCTCACTACTAGATCAGACTTGGAATGATCCTCCTGTTTACAGCCCCCTAATGCTGGGATTACAGGCGCATGCCACAGTGCCCAGTGTCAATCTCTGTCTCAGCACGCCCTGGGGGCGGGACCGGCATGGCGGGACTAGGAAAGAGAAGCACAATTAATAGTTCAGTTTAGAGCTAAGTCAGGTGGAGGGATTAAACTGGAAGACAGAAATATGACTTCTCAATTACAGTAAGGGTCCCTTGCACATTCTTCCATGAACCACTCCTTGTACCCGGTGTTCCAGGCAGGTAATTTCCCCAAATAGCCACTTCAAGGGAATTCTTCACAGTTTTCATGAATGAGGTAAAAATTACAATAAATTACTGAGATCATTAATCAAAGCTTCAAAAGTTTAAATATCATATTGAATAATCTCTCAAGTAAAGACTCAACAGTGGTGCTTACACTTACATGTACTACTATTCACATGTTTTCCTCTTTTAATAGATTTTAACATTTAATTTGCCCAAATTATTACTTTGTTCATACAAATAGGTTGTTTGTGTAGCCTCAAAATAACTGAACAAGGAAGCCAAAATGCTTAATTGCATTCCAGAGTAAGAATCTGTGAATCATAGCATAGTAATTGAAGCAAGTGACCTCACTAACATTAGACCTGTTGTCAGTTTGCAGCACGAGACCAAATGAAGAAGCTAAGTAGACGATTTAGTCCTCTTAGTACATAAACTGGGTCATCCGGATTGAAGTCCTAAAATTCTGACCTCCCCAAATGTCAACTAGTGCTCAGAATCACTCTCCAGTCATGGTAGAAAACACAAGTGCTTGTAAATAACTGCTGACTAAATCAAATGAGACCACCACCTTAAAATATTTACACCATTTTACTCTCACAAACTACAGACTCCTGCACATGCTTCATCTTCTCAACAAATGATGCCTGAAAGTATCATGAATTCTGTAAAATACCTGCTACACATATAGTAAGTAAAATACAAATTAATTTATGACTTCTTAATATTTCCTGTTCCATTTCACATTACATATGCATACAGGAGTTCTTCTGTATACAAGTAAAATCTCAATTTGTAGATTGATATCTTTGCAAATTGCAAAAGTTTTTTAGGGAAATGGAAGGAAGAGACCAATAACTAGAAAGAAATTAAATAGACATATTTAAAAGTCTTTTAACAAAGCCTTCAGAATTAAATATGCATATAAATAATCTCAACCTTTGCTAATTGCTAATCATGTGATCCTGATTCATGACAGTGTCCCAATCTCTTTGAACCTTAGTTTCCTATTCTTTACACTAAAGATAGAAAACAACTAAAGGGAAAAAAATGGATCAAAAAAAGTAATTTGTTCGTTTTAAAATCCTATTCAAATACATCAGTGTCTGTGTGCACCACCTACTCTGGCTCTGGAAAGGGTGTAAAGGAAATACAGGGTGTACCCTCTTCCCCCAAGATTAATACATATTGGGAGAACAGGAAATAATTAGCAGCCTGCAATGAGTCTGTATAAAACTAAGTTGTACAGCCTAGGTTGTGCACGCAGTCACAATTCTAAGGAAAGAAAGTTTAAAGTAGCCTGGAAATTATGACCATTTTCTTTCCAAAGGGGCAGGCTTAGCTTTGCCTGAACAAAGAAGCAAAGATATCTAGCAGCTGCTTACCACTTTCTGTTGCTTAAAATATCGGAGGAGTATGAGGTTTAGGCAGTTCTGAGTCATCTTCCTCCTAGCTTGGTATTTATTCAGGACAGAGCACTAGCCCTGATGACAACAGCATTCTGGACCTCTGAGCTGCTCAGCACACTAAGACAGGACTGACGGTGAAATGGACACCTCCTTCGGATTCCTGTGTGGTCGGTTAGCATTCCCGAGTCAGCCATGACTGCCTCCTTGTTTGTTCCAGCCTCATTTCCCAATGAGAGAGTCTACAGAGCTGAAGAAGAGGAACTGAAACAAAATAAGAAATATCCTAGATTTTCTTCCAATGACAATGAGCAAGGCTCACAGCTGAGGCAATCATAGGAATGGCTGGAGCCAGAGTCCATACCAGGTGGCCTTGTCGCTTGGATACCATCAAGTCCAATCAACTCAATTCAGTTGTTCAAGTCCGTGGGGGCCTATTTTGAACAAAGCCCTCTAAGTGTCAGATATGCAAAATTTAATAAGGGAGGATAATCAGAGATTTGGAAAGTGACAGACAATGTCACAAATCTGTTTTGTATTCTTGTCTAATCTAGTGTATCTGTAAAGCAGGCTATGTTGTCATTGATTTTGCAGGTGGGGAGGAGGGTAGGGCCCAGCTACTTATGATGACTTGGCCCACAGTCACACAGTTTATAAGCTACAGACAGAAGGTTCAAATCCTGCAAATTCTGTCCCTCAGGGCTGTGATCTTTAAACTTACATGTCAGAGAAAGAAGCATGAAGATGCACAGGAGTATTGTTTTAAGTGGGGGAAGTGCTCAGGGACTAGAATGTTGTTCTGCTGCTAGACACTGGGGCATTTTCGCAATAGGTGAATTGAGCAGAAGTAGGCTAAAAGGAGCATGAGGCTGTGATGTGAAGAACTCAGCCAAGGGTCATCACTGAGCGCTCAGTTATGCAAGCACTGGGGAGTCACTGGCGCAGTCCTGGGGCTGGGAGTGGGAGCTCTGGACACAGGCGACAGAGGATGCTCTATCTGTAGGGAATCTTAGGCCTATAACAAAACCCAGTCTTTCTGATTGCAATCTTTACTTCTTGCCTACAGTTCTAAACAATGAAAAGATAAAATATTCCTAATAATAAAAAAATATTTTGTAAGACCAGGCTTTAAGCTAGTTTATTGCTGCATTGATGTTGTTTTAATATTACACTGTAAGAGCCCTTTACATTTAACTTAGACAGACAAAGTTGGAATTATGAACCAAAGAACCAGTACTGAGTTTCTATGAGATTACTTCAGGTTTCTTTTTTGTGTAAACACAAAAATGTAAGTGTAATATTTTTATTGTAATATTTTTACTGCAAATTTTAGTTAATACATAAAATATTCTCTGAATTTGAATGATTTCTAAAAATACTGTTTTCTTTCCAGGTCATGCTTTAAAAGAATCTTCAGCATTTATGGTATCGATTACTACATAGAAATAGTTTCATCTCAAGGGGTGGGTATTAGAAAAACTATCTAGTCAAGATATCAAATATGCAAGGAATGCCAGTGGAAGTCACTGAATGCCTGGACGGATGAAGTCACAGAAGAACGTCCAAGATGAATCATAAAGTTGTCACCAGCACACAGTCTGTCTAATTCTAAGTGGAAAAGCTAACTGGAGAAAAGGGGAAAATGTGTGTAAGCTGTCAAAGCCATAAAAAGTGCTAAGTTAGAAGAAGTATTCCCACAGAAGGCCTTGACAGACTGTAGCACTTTCACAGAACACAGTCAACCTTACCCCTAGCTGGTCTTTCTGTCTATGAAAGCAGAGTTCTCATTTTTTAATCACCAGTAGAGAACACTGCACTTTTGGGACTCAGTAAGAAATAATGCTTTTTAGAACTTCTTGTCATCCAATGTTTCAGGAAATGTCAGCAGGAAAAAAAAAAAAATCATTCTTTGGGGTTATTTTTAAGGATTCATAGTTGTCAGAACCTATATTGTTGTTTACAATTTCAGCGCACTTCCCTCTGGGAGGATTACGCACCCTGTTCTGGAGAAGACCGGACTGGCCTGATGACTAACATGCCTTAGCCAGAGAAACGTCAACAGGAGCGATGAGTGTGCTAGACAGCCTTGTTAAAAGCCAGTATATGATTTTCTGTGCTCTGGCCTCCGTTTCTGTGTCCACAAAAGCAAGAGGCCTCTGTTTACCCAGGTTGTGGAGTCATTGTTTTGAGCAGGGCTCTAAAATAAAAGATCCTACATGACTAAGAAGTGAACTTCATAGTTTAGAGCTAATGAGAACTTCTGGAGGTTTGTAATCATAGCACACTTGAGACCAACTTAATTGATAGGGTAGTCCTGCCCCATGGGAGCTACTCTCAAATCTATTCTAAAACTTAAACAGGAGGGAAATGACATGAGGAACTCATTGTCTGGATATCAGAACTGCTATGGTGACAGCACTTGATGTGAAGACCGACACTATAAATATGCCTCATTGAATTCATCCTGGTCCTCGTCTAAGGCTGTGCATGATGGGTGTCACACCATCATGACTTCAGCGCTCTCAAGAGCTCTGTGCCTGGACGTTTGGACTGGGAATGACAAAGGTCCTCCTGGGCAGAATGAATGATTTTTTTTTTCTCTCTTATACACAGTGTATTGTGTATCTGATTAAGTACCAAATCTATTTTAGGTTGATTTCCAGGAAGCTAAGACCAAAACTTTTGGCAAGTATACATGCCTTGGCAGAATACAGTTTTATTTAGCCTTAAATTTTCCTGTTTTATGAAGCCTGTGTTATTTTCTTTTCCATGCTTTTTATTTATTTAATCTTTTAGTTTCTCTTTCTTTAATCTTGTTAACTTTCCCAAGTTCTTTAAAGAACAAGATATGGTTTTTTTTAATAAATAAAAAATATACAATAAGGTTGTAGCTATTCTATTGACTCCTTCTAAACCTATAAATGTTTTGTGTCATGTCGCCAAAATTATTCCTGATGAATATAAAGATTTAGTTCCATTGAATTAATAATTAATCAATTAGAAATTTCCTTGCACTTTGGTGGGCCAAATATTTCATAGTCATATCAGATGGAAGAAATTCTTTATGCAGGAAAACTTTCCTTCTCATTGCATTTGCTTTAGTGTTCTATTTATTTCTAGAACCTTGGAGATTCAAAATGGACAGACTTTGAATAAATGAATTTATATTTGTAACTTCACTGTGCTGCCCTTAACACTAGGTAAAGTACTAAAGACCATTTAATCACAGAAAAGCATGCAGAGTGTATTTCTGGTTTGCTGGAAGTTTTTGTAGTCTTGTTAGGGAGCTCATTTCAATGACTAAGGCAAAAAAGGGTGGCCAGTATAAGGACAGGATTAACTGGAGGAGGCTTTCTGGTGAGGTAGAAGTTGAGGCTTCCCTTATCACTCTTTCCTATCCCTCCTCCCTTAAAGATTAAAAAAAAAAAAAATGGCAGTGAGAATGTGTGGCCAAGAGCCTCCTCCTCCTCATGCAGGAGCTATCCAGGAGGGGCCTCAGGACCCCTAACGCTTTTTTCTGGCTTAGGTGCAGACCTGCCATTCGTTGATAGACCCTTTCCCAGCACCAAGCATGCTGGGGTCACTGGGAAAGAGAAGACATATGAATAAATTTGAAAGGGGGTCTGAAAAATTTAGATGAATGCGCCAAAGGCGTCCTTTGTGACTAAAATGAAGCAGTCATTGCCATAGAGGATAAATGTTTTAAGGGACTCTGACCCAAAGCAATCTCCCAAGGTTTCCTCCAGGAGGTGGAAGCATGGTTCTGTGCTAAATGGCTTAATTTTCTTAATCAACTATTTCATTGTGAGTTTTTAATTTCATTCCCTTGCCTATTTTGTTTTTTCATTTCACCCTAATACAGCTCTAAGTACCGTGGCAAACATTTGACAGTTTGCTCAGCAGGTGTTGGGCTCTGTGGAGCTTGCCGAGCTCTCTAGCTCTTATTAATTGGTTTCAAAATGTGTCCTTGTGTGAACAGAAGCTAAGTTGGGACTATTGTACCTGTCAACATGAAGCTGGGCAAAAGAAAATATTTGGAATGTGTTTTCAAATAACTCATTGTGAGCTTGATGTGTACAGAATTTAAAAGCAGAAATATTCTTTAATGTTGAACTAAATAATCATGCAATCAAACCAGCAATACAAATTAAGGGAATGATGGAGATTGTTCACCGTTCTTCAGTATTTGATAAGAATGAGAACATTTTCTTTACGCCCAACAGGTTTTGCATTGATGAGACAGTTCTGAAATGTGTCTTAATAAAATCTAAAATACAACTACCTGGGGAAGTAGAAACTGCTTATAACAATAAGGCTCTCTACATTCCTCTGGATATTTCCGATTTAATTTTGTCTCAAATTTGTAATATTATTTTTTTCTTGTCAAGGAAAGTTCTAGATCTGTAATTCCACATTTCAGGTTTAACAACTTGGCCTGAGCTTGACTCTGAAGAACAGAGAGTTCTCTTTTGGTATAACTGCAGTAGTTTTGTGACTCTTTTCCTTTCTTCATATATATGCTTCAAGTTCAATGAACTTTAATGACACACATTCTAAATCTCCCGCTCAGGGCCAAAGATCAAAGGGAGGTAAAGAGAGAGCAGTCAAAATTAAGGCAGAGCTCCACGATGTGTCAGGTCCTCTCTTGTCATTCTCACTGCCAATTCCATCATTAACTCCACTCATCTATGAAGTAGGGAATACTGTCTGTGTCCTCCTGAGGGACTATTTAGGCAGCTCCCCAAAAGAAGCAAAAATGAAAGAACTTCCACTGAAGAAAGATTATATTATTATTTTAGAAATCCCGAAGAGCTATGAAACTGGCCAGAGTAGAAAAAGCAAAATGCCTCTGAAATTCTACTTTCAGAGATGGCTATACTGTTTCAGTTCAGACTTTACCTAACTGAACTTTTTTTGCATTGCAATTTATACCCATGAGCATACGCACACTTCTTCACAAACAAATATGGAGCTATATCAAACAGTACCTTTCAGCTTGCTCTTGTAAACTCATCAGTACATCAAGGACAGTGTTTTCATTTGATTTATAGAGCTGGCAGGTCATTTTAATGCCTGTACAGTCTTTCTCTGACTGGATGGAAAATAAGTTTTAACTCAATTCCTCTGGAAAACTTTTATGATTTTTATGATATCAATATTACAATCACTTACATGACTGTTTTAGAGAAACCATTTTTAAAGGCAGAAGTATGGAATTAAAAGTTTAAAATACTGTTAGATAGTTCTTAGTTACCAACAAATATTGCAACAGTCTTCCATCAGAGATGTATAACATGCTATTTCACATATTTGTATGCTTTGTTAATCTGAAAGATAAATATATCTTATTGCTTAATTTCACATTTCTAGCTAAATTGAAGTTATTTAAACATGTTGAGTTGGAACTTCTACAATTGTCATCTCACCAAGGAATACAGCATAGCTTTCTATTTATTAATTCCTCCTTTGTGCCTTTCAATAAGGTTATATGATTTTCCTTGTTGCTATCTTATAAATTTCTTATTAAATATCTGTGTATCATATGCTGGAATTGCTGGCAAATTAGAAATGTTTTATTATATTTTCAAGTGTTTCACTAATGTAAATAAAATCTGTTGATGTTTGACTTTTTTTTATATCTAGCTACTTCATTAAATTCTTTTAGTTCTAATGAAGTTTCTGTTAGTTTCAAGTGCTTTCTTGTTTTGATTTTAGGTAAACTGTAGTAGTGCTAAAGATAATACATTTCGCCTCCCATTTTCCAGTATACATGCAGTAATCATAATGGTCATTTCTAATTTTAGAATCCTGCGAGGAAGCCTCTAGCTTTTCACTGCTCGTGATAGTGTTTTATCAACTGTTTCAGGCCTTCAGTCACTTTGAGAGTCTAATTATAGACTTCCTCCCCCCACCCTATGCATATACTACACAAACAAGCAACTTTTTTCATATATTTTCAGTTTATTCAGACACCATTTGCAACTGGTGAAGATACAGAGAAACACATCACTAGAGAAGCTCAACTGGCATAACAGATGCTTCAACAAAGACTGACCAAAAGGAAAATCTCCAAGTAGGTGAAGGGTGTCAACTTAATGCAAGCAGCATTTGTTGAGCTCTCTCTCCTTAGGGTTCTAGTTACCCAACAGAATGGTTATCTTTCCAGGGCAATTAAAAACAGATACTTTGCAAGTCACTGGCTTGTAAACTCTCCTGCAATTGCTTTCTGTCTATCTAGAAGGAGAGGCAGTTAAGTAAACAGACAATGAAAGCGATATTAAAGATGTGCATGTCCTGGATGAAAGTATACCCGGGTGTTGTCTTTCATCAACTGCAGGAAGTTTTACAGAGGGTGTGTCTCTTGCAGTGATATTTAAAAGATGATATTTTGAAAATGGTATTGAAAGAGCATGTAAAGAAACAAGAGCAAAGACAGTTATTCCTAATATATTTGTAGCATGATAGGCAGTCCCTCTACTAAGAACACAGAAAAAGTGGGAAGATTTTCATTGCACTGTCTGCAATGGCTTTGTTTTTATGGAAGCCTTGGCCAAAAGCAGTGCTATAAATCTTGCAAAATAATGATTCCTCAGAATTCTATGTCAGATAATTCACACAAAAATTTTGTGTAACACTTCAACTATTTTGTTTCAGAGTAAATCTTCCCAGATAGTCTGTTTTACCATTCCTGGCTAATCTACCATTTAGGTCTTTCATCCTTTACTTACTTAATAGATCCAAAATATTGTGACTGTTTTCTACTGAGAACACCTGAGGGTTTTCTTTGTCTGGTATCAATCTCAAAGACTTGAGGCTTAATGCATAGTGGAAATTGTGAGCAGTTGCTGGGAATTTAGTGTGAAAAAGCAAGCTTTGGCAAGATTAACCGAGAAATACCATTTCTCTACTTTATATCCTTGCAAAGGAAAAGCTGTGTCACTTGGGAATATTCACTTACCTTCCATTCATCGGAATTAGATTCCTAAAATATGGTTGTCTATGAACAGCAGAACTCTTCCCCACTGCTTCCATCAGTTCTTTAATTTTTTTTTTCTTGATCTGCTCTATCTTACAAGCTTTTTCCATGGTTTCACTGCTCTTCATTATTTGGCAGCAGTTATCAACACTGGTCACCGAACTAGTCTGGAAGTCAAAATCTGTGTTTTCTTTGTCCTCAACTCTCAGTTGAATCAGAATGAAGAAGACAAGAATGAAGCAGAGATGAGATTGTGATATTAATACTTTTACACACTCTTGAAGTAATTCTCGTGAAAAGCTGGAACAAAAAGCCCCTGGTACCCACACTAACCCCCATTAATCTATCATTAGAATCTCACAATTCCTCTTCCTACCTTTGCCATTCATGCTCTAGTAGGCTCTAATTAACTACATCTTACTTCTTCTCATAAAAGTCAATAGCTGCACTCTGCTATGAAAATTATCACTATTACAATTATTTTTATAACTATAAATATCCATGAATTTTCATAATTGAAATGCTAAAAGCATACAAGAAAAACAGATCTCAAATAAGTATAGCTTTCTGGTTTTTTTTGATTACTAACTGCCCAATATAAAATCACTGAGTTTTCTGTCCTTTGTCCACTGGTAATTTGGATTGTTTTTCTCTAATTTCTGAATTAATGTAACTGGTAGTATATTTAGATAGTATCCTTGCAATGGCACTAATGTGTGAAATTTGGTGCTCAAAAAAGTAACAATAATGCTGAAAAATGCCTAAAGGAATTTTTTTGTCCTTTAGAAAATGCTTGCATAGAAATATTACCCAAAATATTCCATCATGTAAATGCCAAGGTCTCCTGTGGGCACAAACTGAACCTATTTCTATTTTCATTTTATTTTTATTTCTTTAGCTTTATCTGTACCATTTCAATGAGAGTTGCTTTACCTAACTCTTTGTTAGTATTTGTCAAATTATTTTGAGATCCAAGCACCTTTGGTTTTTGTTATTATTGTACTTATATCCTCAAAGTATATTTTACTATACTCTTCTCAGGTGATCTTTAAACACACTGTTATTAAGCATATAATTATAGCATATACAGTAGCAAATTTATCTTCTGAAAGTGCCTAATAGTTGGTGAAGCCTCTGGAGAATTGTAAAAGATACAACATGGAAGCAATCATAAATTTGCTCTTTTGATCAAGACCTGTTCCTCCTGGTTCTAGGATTCCTGGACACCTCACTCCTCAGGCACCAAACAGTAGGTGACAACCGTCCTCAGGGTACACATGACAATAGCAGCAAACCTGAGCACACAGACTTCATCAGGCACTCTGTCTTCCCCCAAGAACATTACTAACTTCCTTGAATACGATCCACTTAAGTGCCAATACTTTCAAGGTACTATGTTTCCCAAAACAAAATGTCATATTTATACTTTGAAGCAATTCAAAACAATGAAAAGTTTTAGTGGGTCAAAAACAATTTTCCTAATCTTACTTCTTCAGATATCATGCCCACCAATAGCATAAATTTATTTCCATGAAAAAGCCCTTAAATCTTGTACTAAAAACTGAAAGACATAGATTCTATTTTTGGCTCAGCACTGATTTCCTGCTATAAGTCTTTTAGTTTCCACATTTGTAAACCCAGTAAGCTAGAGAAAAGCAAAACTGTTGTGTCCTTTGGGCTTACAGACCTCAAGAATTAATGAGTTAATAATTTACACACAGCACGAGTTCCTTGGGGGGAAATAGCCTCATAAGGCACCATGAGCATACAGTTAAAATAACTAATGATGACAGAAGTAGTGAACCCCACTTACTTTGTGACATTGATGGCATTTTGATTCTACCAATTCTGCCCTAACATGTGGTAGCACTTAGCCAATACTCCTAATAATATTTATAAGTAGATTGAGAATTAGCTTGCAGATACAATTCAGGAAGTTTATTTTGATGATTTGTTTTTCATGTTCTGTGAAATGAATTGCATTAGAGGTCAGAGAAAGTGCCTTAAAGGGGTACTTCTCTGATGTTTACAGTGAGGTTGATCTAGTTGAACATTATAAGATACACACAACAGGCATCTCTCCTGGGAGTCAAGCTCTGAATTTCTGCCTGGCTAGCCAAATTGTTGCATAATACACAGAAAGATGGCAAAATTGAGTTGGTATTTACTGTTTTTTCCCTTTTCAGTCATGGAAAAGAGACAAACTATTGCATGTGAAGACAAAACAGGAATGAGGAACTAATTCTACAGGGGCTAAATCCACAATTGTGAGAGCTTATGGCAAACCAAATGCAATTCCTACCACATATATTTAAGTTGACCCTTCAAGCCCTTAACCTTTTTAGTGTTCTAAATAGAAGATAAGAAAGAAAAGTAACAGCTGTCAGCCAAACCCAAGGTAGTCAGCGCTCACGTTTGACATCAATTCCTCAAACATATCACTAAATACACACCTCTAAATCTCAACTTCCTCCTCAACAATCCATCCTTTATATTCTAAGCACACCTACCACTGCCACCGTAGCACACACGCATGCATGCACGTGCTCACGTTCACGTGCACAAGCAGAACCACGGATCTATTTTGACACTACCAGTACAAATGAACCACTTACAGAGGAGAAAAGATAGAAAAGGAACCACTTTAACACAGTGATTTGGGTGATGGGGGTGCTGTGGATTTGGCTCGGTGGTAGAATGCTTGGCTAGCAAACTGGAAGCCCTTGTTTCTGTCCTTGGCACCAAAAGCAAAAAATAAACCTAAAAAACCATTCAAACAAAACATACAATAAAATTTAAAAAAAGAAAAGAAAAGAAACAAGGCAACTGCACACACAATTTTAGGGCCAATGAGATAGCTCAGCGGACTAAGCACCTGCTCCGACAACTGCAAGGATTGGTGGTCAATCCCTGGTATCGCATGCTCAACAGTCCCCACCCTTGGGCTCGCTGAACCAACCCGTCTGGGCGTGGTGGCCCATGCCTGTAATCCCAGCACTGGGGAGGCTGAAAAAAGTAGGATCACTATGAATCAGAGCTGCGTAGTGAGACCCTGTACCAAATACATTTTTAAGGTGATTCTTTTATACAAAAGAAATATGAATTCACATATACTTTTCTAGGGCACTTTTCTAAGTTATGAGCTAGCAAAACTTCTACTTGAAAAGGGAGATGATATACTTCACATTACAGGTTTGTCAAACTCAGTAACCATTAGAATATGTTCTTAATTTTAAAATGCAGCTACAGTTCGCTTATGACTTACTAAAGCGGGTGCCTGAATCAGAAATAAGTGAATGGGGACGCTTGTTAAAATGTCTATAGCACGTGTTAGACACCAGGGCATGCTAGGAATTTAGGATGGATGGAGAACTTAGAAAAAAAAAAGGCTATATTGTGTTGAGTGAACATAAGTTAAAAATACACCTTAAATTTTCTATTTGCCTCTTGATGAGGAGAAACGTGTAATTCAAGAAGCTAAACATTAAAAAAAAATTCTCAGTAAAACATTATGTGGCATTCTCCCATAGTTACAAGGACTGAAATTTTTACATCTCTCCATATGGCCATTGATCTCAAATTTTCATCTTGCTCATGTTTTGTCTACCAATGAAATTTGACTTGATTCTCCCATTTTAAAATGAGTAAACAGAAACATAAGCAGGTCATTGTTATTGAACCTATTCTAAAACAGTTGTTATTATGATAACAAAACATCAAAACTTATTCATTGTCCTAATATGTACATATTTCCTCACACAAAATCTGAGAATATATTCAAAGATGTATGTGCACTTTGCATACTAAAAGAGCTACTATTATGATAGTATTCATTTTATTCTCCCCAAGGTAGCAAAGCACTTGTAGTATGAGCAGCAGAGCTATGTAGATATCAAGGAATTCCCCCATAAAAATGAGACTTATGTCATCTGAAAGTAAATAATTTTTGTTCCACTATTACATACGTAAGTAAGGCCTCTGGTGACAGAAATAGCAGTTCTGACATTCAAACAGTAAAGCCCATTTACTTCTTAAAGCATTTTCCCCCTGTTTTCACAAAATTTTTAGAATGTTAGCTATGCATTTCTAGACTATAGCAGATTAGAAGCTGCAAAAGTAAAAAGGATAGAACTGAGTAAGAAAGCAGGCATCCCAAGAATGACAAAGATGAATAGCTAAGAGAAAAACTACCAAAAGCAGGCAAATAAAATATAGTAATTTGAGTAGTGTACAGATTTATTGAAAGGGAAACCTTCCCCATATTTTAATGGACCATAAGTACATTCATACATTTGTATTTATAGTTATATCTGAGTCATAAAAACAGCTGTTTAATATTCTCCTTAAGATGTTTAAGAAAGGATACAAATTTTGAATATAATCATAAATGTTTTCAATAAACTCAACAGACTTTAAAAGGTTTGAAATTCAAAAGTATATAACTTTCAGATATTTAGGAAGTTTCATCTTGTAGATTACCTCTTTCTGGCAACCACAGAATGAAATAGTATCTAACATCGATAAAGTTCAAATTTTTGTACTGACTATAATTCAAGTTAGTATTTTGTTGAACTAAAATGTTATCAGGGGTTCAAATGAAAGACAATGAAGTTTTTTCTTGAAGAAACTAAACCTGTTATGGAACTGAGAGTGTTTTCATGGTCCCCAGATGAAGCCAGTCAGTAGAGCAGGATTTTGTTGAAGACCCTGGTTTTATTGTAGCTTAACCAATTAGTGGTGCTTACAGAGCAAGATCTTTTATCAAGTGAACCTCAAACTCATGGAAGATAAGCCAGAGAAGTGTTTTCCTACTACCTTCACTTCCTGCTTGGGCTACATCTTGTACATCTGTAGTCCGCAAAAGTTATTTTTTTAAAAAGAAATTCTTTTTGGATGATTCATTCATACATAACACACATGCTGATACAAAAGTATGAGCTGTACCTTCCCTGAGTTTTTGACAAGGAAACCTGGAGCAAAAATTACAGAGCACAGTGGCGTCCAGCTTAGGCATTATAGGAAGTATATGAAAGTATTTCAATATGAGTTTTCTTGAGCAAAGCAATCTGAAAATTTACTAGCTGATATTCAAAATATTTATTTCCCAGCCTAGAGTGAACGTTCACTCATTAATTGGGCATGTTTTCGTCAGATGAGACACCCTTGGAACTGGTCACTGTTACTCCAAGATGCCACCATCTTGTCCAATCCCACCATGCTTTTCGGGTCAATGCCAAACATCACAGTAGTAACACAATACCAAATGTCTATTGCTCCAAGAGGGAAATGCTCAGGGCAGGTCTTATCCCACTGGTTAGCTGACAACTTACATCTGATCCAGATGTCTGAAGACAGTTTTAGCCAATTCTGTAGTCTAGCCAATTAGTCCTAATACTGAAGCAATTGACTTACCTGCTGACAGTCTGAGTCAACAGATAATTTATGACTCTAACTTCTATAATTATTTTAATAGCCTTTTCATACTCTTACCATTCTATTTATCATAATAGGAGCATTTCAAAATCAGAATTCTTCACTGAAGGAAAGTGCTGTGAAGGTCTTAAAAAATATTTTAAGAAATAAAAGTCCTATCCTTTAAAAAAAAAATCCACACTGAAAAATTCCTTACATTCATTTCTTGGTTTATTGGTCTGGAAATATATTGGACTCTCTTTCACTATTTTGAATGATGGCCTCTTACGTTATAACCCGCTAATTTCCTATACTGAGAAGAACTTCGCACACCTCACAGACGAACTTGCTCTTCACAATCTTGCAAGTATTAACAGCGGGAGCTGATTTCCCCTCACTAATCAAGCCAAGGATTCTTCCCTCACAGAGGACAGCTTGCAGCCAAACTGGCGCTGCCCTGTGACCACTCTGTGCTCCTTCACTGCCACCACCGGGGAATGTATTCCTAGCACCACCTACACCTATGAGGGCCAAATGGTGCAATACAGTGCACTGAATAAGGAAGAACATAGAACAAGACAAGTTTTGAGGAAAAAATGAACTAATTGTTTTAGTCTTCCACTAAAGAGGCTATTGCTGTTTTAAACTGCAATACTTCACTACATACCACAGCGCATACCAAAAAAAATATTGCCCGGGGAGATACATGTCCAAACCTTCCCATCTGCAGCTGCTATCAATTATTCTGCCCTAATGTGACCAGAAAGCTCAGTTTTCAATAGAGAAATACGAGTTGTAAAATAATCCTTATTGGCCACCCCTGCATTCCGCTGTCCACCCCCACCTCCTGGTTCTGTTTTGCTTTTCCAGCACTTGAATGTCCACATACTCTCTAGCCTGGCCCACTGGGAAGTTAGAAAAGCAAACTTAGCTAGTTTCAAGGCACAGGAGAGATTCTGTGCCTTTCAGAGCATCGTCATTGGACTACAAAAGCTCATAAAAGGGTACCATCACCCTAAATGTTATATAAACAGAGAACTGTCTCGTGTGTGTGTGTGTGTGTGTGTGTGTGTGTGTGTGTGTGTGTGTGTGTGTGTGTGATATTTACACCCTTCTTGTAGATCTTGAATCTGTCTTTTCTCCATGCTGGAAGATAAGTGAAGGACAAAAAGACTATTTAGAAGAGTTAACCTGATCATTTTTTCAAAGATGTGCTCAAATCATTGAGGCTGAGATCTCGTTTGTCAACCAAATTGTCAGGAAATAATTTATTACCGACAAGAACAAAGTGTGCAGCTGGATATCCCAAACAACAGCATGCTAAATGAGCCAGAGACTTGTTATAAATATCTTCTCCAGGACTGCACTTCCTATAATCTAAAATTATTCTAAAAGCAGCATGGTATAAAGGAACAAGCATTGTACTGGGCATCAGGATATCTGGGTTTTCTTTAGCCTGTTCTAATAACTAGCACTGCTATTAAATCATCCCCTCCCCTTATTTTGTTTAAAAATAAGGAAGAAAATATAATAAAATAAGCTAAAGTGTACACCAGATGATCTCTGAATATCTTCCAAGGGCTAGCATTTTACACAAACAACAACATTTTGTGCAAGAAACCTGAAACCCAGATAACGTACAAATTAATGTAGTCCTTTTCAAAAAGCAAACAGGATTTGAGGGAACAAAAGGAGGAGAAAATGATAAAACAGACTTTTGATTTTGTGTGCGTTATATAATCAAGAGATTATTCTTCCAACAGTTAGTTTAGTAACTGTGAAGGGGGAAAATTGTTAATCATAAGTCCAAAAAAATGATAAGGAATGAATACTTCACTTTCAAAACTGATTTTCTAGAAGATATGGCAATAAACTAAATCCTTTGCTGCAGAACTCCCAGTCTCACATTGCAGCATTCCACCTTATTTTATAGGTCCCTGTGGGTGTACCGTCTCTTCTAGACTATAAGCTCCTGTGTGGCAAAGACTGTATTTTATTCTTGTTTATATTCTTCATAGTGCTCTGCCCAGAGAGGTGCTCAATAAATCTGTATTGAATTACATCCTGTTTTCAATATATTAGATGAGTGGAGTAAATACTTAGTGGAGTAATCAACCAAACTCAATTTAGCTTTTTATAAATCTGAATTTTAAATGAATTCCCCAACTTCCTTCCTTATAAATGAGTTGGAAGACTGAGATTTCATTTACAACCTGTGCAAAAGCTACTGAATCAGAGGTTTCATTTGGTTTGATTTGGTTTGGTTCATCTACCAAGAAAAAATCATAAATATGTATTCTTTTCTATTCATAGTCCCCTGTCACTCATTTTTCTATCCATTCGTCATCTACATAATGGACATCAAACACTCTGAACTTCTGCTTTAGAGCTACAAATAACGTATGGTCCCTGCTTTCCACAACAGTGTTATAGTCTACAAAGACAGAAGGCTAATGAAAAGACAGTAGATAATTGTGGTCATATTGATATGCATGCATGGCATGGATAATACGCAAAAGGGACACCTGGCTAAGAGTGAGTGTCACTAGAGGATTCTTAAAGGAGGCAATGGCCAATAAAATTCTTGGTCCAGTGGAGCAAGGGCCCTGTGAACTTGCATGCAAAAGCAGTAACATTTTAACCTGGTATAATTAAAAAATACAGTGAATGTTTAAGTTAAAAAAACTATGGAAGTCCCACTGTAGTAGAAAACATGATGCCACTGATCACTCTCCAAAAACTCGCTCTCATTTCACACACACTTGAATGAATCCTCAAACTTCTTTCTTAGTCAATTGTTCTTGCCACTTTCTGAAGCAGATCTGGAAGTCCTCTTTCTTGCACATCTTGATGGCTTCAATCAATTTAAAATGTTTCCAGTAATTTCTGCCAAACAAAAACACTGTGGTGTGTGCTTATCCACTTTATTCAATAGATTTGGCACCAGGGGAATTCTTGCCTGTCCCCACAGGCAAAACGACTATGAATGGTGAATATTTTGAGTCAATCCTAGATCCGGAGACAGCCACAGTAGCACAGCAAAAAGACACTCATGAAAGAGGACTTCCAAAACTGTTTAGGAAAGTGACAAAAATAATTTACAGGAAGTAGGAGTATTTTGAAGGTGATATTTTAAAATAATTTTATTGAGAAACAAATAGCAATGAGACGATTTCAAAACAGATAACTAGCACAGTTTCAATAATCAATACATTGCATTTTTTTTTGTCTTTTTTTTTTTTTTTTTTTTTTTTTTTTTTTTTTTTTTTTTTTTTTTTTTTTTTTT